>CM023357.1:35941096-36194378 GCA_013282895.1 Eriosoma lanigerum | reverse complement strand
AGGAGAACAATTTATCTATTGGTTATACCTAATATCATTTTAGATACATACTCGTATGTTTAAATAGTTAATAAAGTGTATAATAATAATTGATAGGTGGAGTTTAAATGCATAAATCGAATGAAAAAGGAAATAATTTTATTAACTAAACTATACATGTTTTAGAAAATGTTTGTATTTCGTATTGTACTAATTAAATTTGAACATTGAACAATGTCAAATTAATTTTGTTTTGGGTATAATTAGTAAGAACAATAATATAGTTTTTTAAAATGTATTGTTTTAAATTTTTAATAGTTTATGATAATAATATATTTTGGTAACTAGGTATTTATTTTTTAAAGTTTAATATATAATCTGTATCATTTTTTTGCTGTGTATATAATATGAAAAATGTTTTTTTATTAAGAGTATATTATGAGAACATTATGATATTAATTTAAAATTATGTATTCTTTGAGAAATCTTATACAAACATAATTATTGCTTAAAATAATAGAATATATGAAGGAAACATATTATTCAAGTTCAAAATCAGTAACTTGTATGCTTATTATACGAGTAAATTGATTTTGGTCAGAAAAAAACTAAAGCATTGTAAAATAATTAAAATAAGTACCAGCAACTATTTGTTTTTGTTATGATATAAATAATATAGATACCTAATATCATAGGCAGAATTGAGACAAATTTTTTTAAGAAGCTACAGGCTCAATACTTAAATGTTAAATTTAACTAAACTGTTATATGTTCATATTATATACATCAACATTTTGTTGAATTAATTAACTTAAAAAATTCAATATTTCCTATCATACTATTATGTATGTTAATATTTTAATATAAAAATCATACATTATATATGAGCATATTATAATAATCTTTGAATATTGCGCCATTGTCTTATATTTGTATCGTATATATTTTATATATAATTTTTGTTATAAGTTTTCAATTTTGTGTTATCTTCTCTACAATAATGTGGATGCTAATTAACATTTTGGGGTCTAAGGCGTCCCAAGTCACCCCCTATTTTTGCCTATTCCTAATATATAATAATGTATAATTTATTTATACTTTAAATTTAATAAAATAAAATACAGTTTATTTCAATCAAGTAATAGAATTCAAATTGTTAATGTGTTAATCTATTATTTTATTAATGTTCATTTTCAAATTTTGTAAAATTAATTAGATTAATTATTTTTCCCTCACAAAGGAAATAGTATTATAAATTTGCATTTTAATTAAATATATATATATTTTATCAATTAATTTATAGTAATTAAATTATAGTAATATAATAATAAAATATCATTGGAAATGCCGTTTTTTATTGAAATAACATACATAACGTTTTAAATAATATATTTAAACTAAACGTAACTCTCTTTTACAGACAAAGATAATATCTTACCATGATTTGTTTATTTCGCTTATTTTTTTTCTTCACATAAACAGGTGTGAGTTAAGAGATATTTAAATCTTGGGTAAACACTTGCACAATTTTGTTTTTAATTAATGTAACATGCCTAATAATATTTATCATGTAGATTAATCTAATAAGAATTATACATTTTTTATTATAATTTTTAGTTCATAAATATATAGATAAATTATATATTTATCATTTAAATATATGTTATTAAAAATAGCTATTTGCCCTTGGATTTTCGGGGTAAATTATCATAATCATTACGAAGTACAAAACGTCATAAAATAAATATTTTGTAACCATTTTTATGTTACTAAATTACCTATACCTTTATGAAAAAAAAAAAACAAACCATAATGTAGTACTACCCGGATAGTGAAATTAAAAATTCAAATATGAAAATATTTTACCCTCCTTTGAATTTCTGTGGACGCTCTTGCTCTACTCATGTTTATTGTCTTTTTACATATGAAAGTTCATATTAGAGTATAAGTTAATTATTATTATTTAATTATTATATATATTATTATTATTATAATAACTTAATTATAAGTTACAATTAGTTCAATAGTTCACTTATATAAATTGATTAAAAAAAGATATATAAAACTATTTCGCCATTATAGTTGTCAGTTTATAATCTTATCATATGATAATCTTATTTAGATTTAGTAAAACATCAAAATTGGGTATATATATTAAGTTCAAATTTTATGAAAACAAAAATTAATTTATTATTATTGTTATTTTCAAACGTGCTTTAAATTGCCTACTCTAGGATTCATTATTTAAATTTACCTATAATCTGACTACCCAAATTCTCGTGTGGGGGTGGATGAGACACCTTCTCCCCTTAGCCCGAATCTGTTAATTTGATTTTATTAGGTACTTATTGATTTATGAAATTTATAAATCAATTTTAGAGTTGGTTTGAATCGTTTATAATACTAAGATACTTATACATAATACAGATTATCTAAAATCAAGTATAAAGTACATATTAAATATTTTAGAATAAAATATTGTGTATTAACATTAAGTTTATGGCTATTTTTTTTTACTTTAATTAAGTTCTAGTATCTAGTAATTATATTTGTAATTTTATAGACATAATATCTGGATGAATATATTAATAATTGTATAGTATATTGTTTTGTATATTGTTCTCTGTTGTACTAAATTGTTTTATTTTTATTAAATAGAGTTTTAAATGAATAGATAGATTAAACGGTGTTTAGTGCATTCAAAATTAATATTATTCATATAGGTAATGATAAAAATGATTAATATTAAAGTTATTCAATTAAACAAAAACGAAAGTTCATTTTAATGAGTAGTTTTAATGAATTTTATTAAATAAATGGATGTATATTGTATTATTTTATACAAATTGTTAATTAAGTTTATGTTGTCTTTATATTTTGCTTACATTTCTACTTAAAACGTTTAATTAATTGTACGAATTTATATGTGTCACTTTAACAAATAGATACCTTTTATTGTCGATAATATTTAAAATATTTTATAATCGGGCAGTGAATTATATTTTTTGATGATATAATAAAATAATAATTATTTCGATGGTCTTAAGATATAAACCAAATTATATTAGAATAATTAGTTAGGATAATGAATTTTTTAATATTAAAATATTTTTTAAGATTATAATACTTACGTAAGTATTTTATTCTTTTGTTTTAAAAGTTTACTTGTTGAATTTGAAATTCATTATTATTATTAACACTACATAATAAAGTAACTTATTTTTCGTTGATAAAGTATTATAAAACGATAATCATTATTGTTTTATTTTATTTTTTTATAAAGTTTAAGGAATACTTTAATTTAATTTTATACAATTAGATAAAAGTTTTTTGATTTATTTAAAATTTTTTTTGTTTAATGAAACTTAAGTTATTTTTAAATTTCTAATTCAAGAAGTTATATATAAAACAATTTTTTAATCTACATCGTGAAATTATGTTTTGGGTTGGTTTAAAAAATAACATAGTTAAAAACTGAGAAATCCATATAGGTACATAAGAAATACATATTTATTATTGTATAGGTAATATTATAATTCATTATTTGAGGTATCCACCGTGCAATAATTTTGAATATGAGTTTATATACATTTATAGTTTTAAAAAAACGCGTAATAATTGTATTTGGTACTTCCGGTTTCTTATGTGGACGTCGTGCAATTAACACAGTAATATTATCATGAATATTATCATATCTTGTAAATGATAAGAGGTTTAATCAATCGAATAGATTTTTCTTTAAATATAATATTTATTAATATTATTAAAATATAATTTACTTTTAATGGTATAATTATACACATCTATACCTATTTGGTAAATAGCAATGTAGTATCTTCAGTAGATACATAATGTAAACCCTACTAGTAAAAATTATAGTTTTTGTATTGAAGATATATGAGAAACGCATTTTGTGAATTATTTTGTGGATTTGGTGTTTTAATATTATTATAATATCATCCACAAGTACTCTATTTCAAATATTAATATTGATTCGTAACAGCCTCCGATATATTGAAAGCCTGACGCTTAGGCCGAAGCGTATTCTGAGAATAATGTGCCTATTATTATTTCGTGAGTTCCAACTCTATTAAATACTAATGTAATAAAAAACAAAATGGAAATTTATTTATAATTCTAATCGTAGTAAAATTATGTTTTATTTTGAAAAAAATTTAGAGATGTGACAAATATTTTGTAAGACGTTAGATATTTGATTATATTTAACTTTGGTTGCTGATTCGTGGGTCTTTCATATAAATATAACAAATAATTAAAGGGTTTAAAGAATCAACTGGTATATATTTGAACGTCTACAATAAACGAATTTATCGGACATTCAATTTTGGCTTGATATAGATTTGATCTTTGGAATCGTGAAAATCTATAAAAATTGTTTATTCCTTAATACCTATTGTACATTTTACTATTTTAGTACAACATTAAAAACTATTATTTTCCGTTTAAAAAAAACATACGATAAACTAATAATATAATATATTATATCCAAACCGTATTATAAAAAGCTTATATTAATTTAATTTTCACGAGGTTACTTATAATATTTACTAATTTAATTTAAATACCTAAATATATTTTTTTTACGTAAGGGATACTCTACTGAATAATTAACCATTCTTTTGTTATAAATATTGTTTTTGGATAATCAAATTACTGTTAAAACAATGAATTAAAATCACTCTCTATATTTAAGTGCTCGTGATGACATACCTTTTAAACTATGCGATGTTATCCGTCTTATTACACTTAATTAAACATTTTACAAAATGAACCGGATTCATAATCGAATTTTATTGTAGAGTAAAATTCAGTGAAACATGTGTTGACTATTATGGGCTCATCAAAGTATCTATTTTACTCAGATTTCCTTTCATTTTTACAGTAATATATACCATAACGATATTTATATTTTTTCTGTCTAATATATATATATTGTATTTTTAAATAGTTTTAAGTATAATTCAAATGTATTTAAAGCAAAATGATTGCGTAAAAATATTTATGAAAATGTAATATATATTTTTTGATAACTAAAATGTATGAGATTTAATTGTATTCAATTTTTTTATATGTTTTATAATTAGAATATAACTTATTAAAAGTTATTGTATTTTTATTTAAAAAAAATCATTTACATGTAAAATTTAAAATATTAAATTTTAGTAATTTTTTAAATAGTATGTTATTATTAATATTTAAAAAAATTTAGAAAAAAATGTTTATTCTTATATTTTGAACAAATGTTTTTTTCATGTTGTTAAAATAAAAATATTTTAAACTTCTCAACTTTGATACATACGGATTAATTATTGTTTTTTTTTTTTTTTCTTTTTTTTTTTAATGTTTTATTATATTATTTGTGAATACAAACATAAATTATAGTTACCGTAGATGTGGTCGGCGTCATCGGCATCATCGGTCGTGGCGTTTTGCCGTTCCATCGTGATCGTCTGCAGCAACCAGAAAAAAAGCATTGCGAACGTCCATAATATCCACGACGAACTCATGATGTCCGTACTGGAAATCGATGAATTTTAGTTGATCATTTACTGCGAGTGCAATTTCTCGTGCTTCCGATACACCGTTTTTATTCCTTCGTTAATTACAGTAATCAACAATTGAAACAAACTATTATTTTCGTTGGCTTCTATCCGGCAACCTAACCTATACCATATTATAATACAATTATAATGAAATGATGTATAAAATGAAAAAACACAACGAAACAAAATAAATACAGCGGACGAGTGGAGTAACACCTATTACTTGTGTTAAAAAACATAACAAACGACGGGCGTTCTGTTAGTATTCAAGTGGTGTCAGCGATTTTAAAGAATTTTATAACGTTTGCTTTTTTTTTACGCGTTTTTTTGTTTCGTTTCATTTAAATTTTTTCACACACGACGATGGGACCAAATCAGAATATATTTACAATTTGCGAACAATGCAATATTGATCCACAAATAATAATTGTAGTTGTTATTATTTTTCTTTTTTCCCATTAGGTTTTATTATCGTTTCAATAGAATAGCAATTAAATAATAAACAGAATGTCTGTTTTTTATTACAAAAAATAAATAAATATTACTATCGTGCGTGTTCCGCTTTATGTGCTCCGTATTTTTAGTAAATTATTTATATTCGTAATTGTAATAAATACTTATTGGAAAAAACAATATTCTTAATATGTATTTGAACACTTTATGGTATCTGATAGTATTCAAATACTATTTGTACTTAGACTATATTATAAGTGTTTCCATTATTATTTTAATTGTTATTATATTTTTGTAGTAAGTTTAAAAAAATTAACTTTTTTAAACACTACCTATTTGATTAGAAAATTAGTATTTTTATTATTTGAGGAATAAAACATTTTTTACAGGTATATAAAATATGGTATTAAGAATTATTGAAATAAAGTATTTTAAAACTAGGTATTCTGAATGTTTGTAAGATATTTCAAAAACGAATGTTAAAAAATAATATTGTCATGTCTAAGTTTTAAAGTCTGGTTGTATTCTACGAGTATAAACTATAGTGTTGAATTTACGACAATTTTATCGCGGGCGAACACTCAACAATTTTACTGCCTTAGAGTACACACTTAAAACATTTAGAATTATTCATATTTTTTAAAATATTTTGAAATTTTTTTTCTATTTACATTGTCCAAGAAGAATTTTATACAGTATTTTTTTACTTTATAAAATACTTAATTTCTTTAAAACTTTATACGAGTAATATAATAATAGGTGTACAATGTATAAATAATTTGTTAAAAATGGATTAAAAATTAAAATGTTAATTTTTTTAATTATCAACAGTTTTTAATAACATTTATTTTATTTTACTTAGGTGACAGGTTAAAGCATAAAATATAAGTACATACCTATAATTAGTACGTTGCGAGTTTGTCAAAAAAAGAAAGAATAGTAAAATTGTAATTTACAATACATTTTAAAAATAATAATTTTACAAGGTTAAAAATACATATGCGTATAGGTACATTTTAGCAGTAGGCATGAAATTAATTTCTAATACTTTTGCCGGGTTGCAAAAAAAAAAAAACAATAATTAGTTATCGAAATGATAATTTAGAAAACTGATTGTTAAAATATTTGTCTGTTGCACAACTGATCTATATATTTTATTGATTCCATAAATAATTTTAGAGTATTACAATTTTATTTGTATTAAAATAATTTTAATTATTAATTACTATATTTTAGTAATACAAATTACAAATAACAAAATACATATAACGTAATAAGACAAGATATAAGGCTTATATAATATATTTGTCTCGACAATTGAAATACCTATCATATAATTATATTAAAACCTACAATAAAGAAAAATAATTCACATACGTATAGAAAAAGTATAAAAGAAACATTTAATTTATTTATTGCAAAAACTATAGATTTATATTCATTATAAATAGTCTAGAATTAAGTATAATTAATAATTGCCATTAAAATGCCCACGTTATAATTAATTGAATATTAATGTTGGAACTATCTACTTGTAAAAAGACACAAATTAGATCATTTTATACTTATTAATACCTATATAGAAGAATAGAACAGTAAAAAAGGCAGATGAATAAATTATACATAACAAATATTCATATTTCTAATACGACGTCATATGTTTTTCATATACATAACATAATTGTCATTTTAAATAGTAAATACTCTTGGTCATAAAAATATTTGGAAAGGCTTCTTCGCATTATCTTAACGTTTTAACAAGTATATTAAAATTTGTTTATAATCGTTTTAATTTCACAAATCTAAAACAATACGTATAGAACAATGTATTATAGTTTATTATTATTGAAGTTTAATTGTTTTCTTCGTTTTCAAAAGACTCAACAAAATAGAAACTGATGAGTTATCTATAATGAAAATAATAGTTCCAACTGAATAACAAACTGTTTCGATAATTTCCTGTATTTCAAAACAATTGTGTAAAACTGTAAAATTTTTGTTGACGGAAAAATGTATTAATAAGGACATTTAATGATTTGTGAAACAACTTTATTTATATCTTACTAACCATACTTATATTATAACTTTACCTTCGAATTCTTACGTTACTTACACTCTTTTTGATTCATACAAAAATACCATACATTTTATTATGTATATTTGTAAATATTTTAAATAACTTATTCGAGTTAATTTTAATTGAATATTTGATAATCAGTAGCTAATATTTATATACAACTTAAGTGTGTAAGATTTAACAATTTAATCTGAAATTTTTTTTTTGTAATAGGTATATGAATAGCATTCTTTGGATAAATGCTTGTTTGTATTAATAGTATAATTTTATGAATATAAATGAAAGTTGAATTCTATTTGAAAGAAAAAAATATAAAACCTAGAATTGTTTATAAAATAACGTGACAATACTATTATGTATTATACATCTATATAATATCCAAATGAAATGTAATTACCAAATGATAACTTAATTTACAACAATATATAATACGGTAGAGTGAAATAGTGTTTTTTTAGGAAAACAATTTGACAAAATACGTATTTAATGGAAATATTAATAAATTCTGGAGGCATTTCTAGGATTTGTGCCAAATCGGAACCGAACGGTCGTAATTATTATTGAAATTATACAATAACGAATCAAAGTTTTAAACTATGATCTTGCGCGCATTAGCAACGTGCAATATAAGAACGATTTGGGCGAGTTTCGAATGATATAAATTGCGATGTGGCGTGTCACAACGGTGTCCTGTGACGTCATATATATTTTATTATATATTATAATATTATGTAAGCTATTATACACATCGGTGTTTAAGGTACACACTATTATCGTCGTCTGTCACCGTAGTTATTGGAGGGTATATTATTCTAACGATATTTTTTCGTGTCAGATGTAATCGAAAGAGTCGAAAATCGCGTTGTAGCCCTCAGCACCATCGCCGGACACGTCGGTACACGCAAGAAAAATAGTTGAATAACGACTTTTAAAGTGATATCGTTTTGGCCGACTCTGGGGGTACGAGTTACTTAAACTAATATTATTATAATGTATAAAAGTCGACAAATGCGAGAAATATTGAAAAAACAATTTAGAAAAAAAATAACATATAATAATATAAATTATACACGACGCAGTCGTGTATATTATCTTATAAAAATCACAAGATAATAATATTTGAAAATATTTCTAAACATTTTTGTAATTTCCTGGTCAAATAATGTAATTATTATATAATCAAATTTCTATGTTACAGAAATGTTTTGCTTTTAATATATGAAATAGAGTATAAAAACTAGTTGCAGTTTTCAGATTTTTAAAAATACTTTAAAACTAGGAATGTTTTATGAAGGGTTTTATTTGAAAATCACTGATTTTTTGTGCTGTAAAATTGAATTAATATGTAACAGGAAATTTTGATAAGTCATGTATTAAGAGCTTCCTAATATGATTCATACCTTGTAATTTTTATATAATTATTTGACATATACCTTAGGACTAAGTTATAAATAAAAAATCCGATCGGGTATAGACGGTGTAAGTTTTTTTTTTGTCTTATGCCATTTAGTTGGGAGTGTAATGCGATGTAAAACAAGATATTATATTATGGCATTAATTCATATGATATTTTCAAAAAGTTCATTAAAAAATTCAGTGCTAATAATATTAGATTGTAATAGGTAGTTATATAGTAAAAATCGAAAGTTGTAACCATGATTGGTTTCAACCGATTTTATAAATCATATTTAGTTAAGTATTCGTATAAAATGCATAATACTGCAGGTTTGAAAAATTGGACAAATACTATAAATTTATATATTTTATTGTTTTTTAGATTCTGAGTGGAGCAAAGAATTTATTGTTTCTACAAAGATGTTTTTTTTTTTTTATGTATGAAAACATTTTTTTGGATAGAAATAATTGCCCGATTATCACAAATGGGGTATTCTTTCGGTAGCAAATCGTGTCCTCTTAGTACTTTATTTAGCTCATTTTTCGAATTTCTCCAAAGTTTTTCCAAAGTTTTGCAAAAAATTGGCAAAATTGTGATTTTCGTCATTTTTTATTTCGTGATAACTAATTGAGTTTTGATTGTAGAGACGTGAAAATTTTTTTGAGTACTAACATTGGTAATATTTACGTTTAGTAAAATTCTGAAAAGGATTGGTTTGTTTTTTGACTAAATATAAAGCTTTGAATTTTTTGCAAAAATATTTAATATTACCTGTAATTTTTAATTTAACGGTATAAATTTTTTATAGAAGCCTACTTTATACTATTTAATCTATTTATAAAATATTTTGAAAATCGTTACTGATAATTTTTATCATGAAATGATAACTCTTTGAATATTGTTCGTAGGGTTTTGAAATTTATTTTGCATATTTACATATATAATATGTAATTTACATTCGTGATAAATTTTGGAATGGATTATCAGTATAATATATTTCAATATATTGAGATTCGCTATTTTTTAATGCAATATTATTGCATTCCAATCTTAATAATTATAATAAACCACTAATTTCTCCGAGGATCGAAGGGACGAACCAACGAACGTTCACAATCGGCCTTCCCATTTTTTTTCTAAAATAAAATTCTATAATTATCTACTAAAATTTAAGTAAGTATTACAATTTTAAATAAAAACTACATTTTCTTTTTAAACGTTAGAATGACTATTTAGTATATTTAAATTTTAGATAAATTCTGGTAGTAAAACTTGTATACAAATTAAATATTTGATTTTCTTTGAAAATACGTATGCCATTTTTATAAAAAATATAGTAGTAGCAACGGACAAGCATTTTTGTGTAGTTCTATATGATATGTCTGGTTTGTATTTCGCCGAAATAGCTATATTTGCATTTTTTACAAGCTCAATACTGCACGCCAATGTAACTCAATTCGCACATACGTATATTCGTAGCTCATAATTTAATAACGCACACTCAAAATTTTTATTTTTTGATCTACAAATTCAATTTTATAAAATATTGCAATGAAAATTAAATGCAAATTTTTATTTGTAATAATATTTATAAATTGTGAATATATAAAAAGAACAATAATATAACAGGTTTCAACTTTCAACTTAATTTCATATAACGAATAAACGTATTTTAATTCTTTATGGCAATTATTGTCACTTTTAGTTAAAATGTACTATTTATAATATTATTAGAATAATTTAAATATGTTGGTATTTATTTAAGTAATAGCACATTTTGTAAATAATATACATGGTACAATGTAGTGCAGTAGAATTAATTTTCTAAATGGGAAACCTTTATTATCGATTGTGGCGTATTTTAGTTAATCTCATTTTTATAAACCATTTAGTGTATATAAATTAAATTTTGTAAGAGGGCTTAAAACCATTATTTCTTTGAAACACGAAGAGAGTGAATGAGATAGAGAGAGAGAGAGAGAGAGAGAGAGAGAGAGAGAGAGAGAGAGAGAGAGAAAAAAGAGAGAATAAAATTAAAAAAAAATTAATTTACTCTTTTTACGTCTTCGCCCCTTCTATAATGTCTTTTGTCATTTTTTTAAAAAAAGGTAAAAAAAATAATAATAATAATAATAATAATAATAATGACTAGAGTTTGTTAGCGTTCGCGTTTTATTAAAATGTGATTGCATTACATCGAATGACAATTAATATTAAAAGGACATTAATTTAGGTACTGTACATTCTATAATATTATAATATGTATCGTTATTGTAATAATAAAAGTTGTCGCTATTGTTACTTTTTGCTTTTCGACTGGCTTGCGGCTTCGCTTTATACCCAACATTAATGATCCGATAAGATAATAATATGTTATTATTATAGTGATACAAAATTTCTACCGTAACTATACATACAATGTCGCGTATCAAATTTATGGCTTTAAAACCCATTCCGAAGGGACATGTCCGAAAATTATACTTAAACTTTACGATAGGTACTATATACTTAAAGATATATTATTAGGTTGTTTATTTAACAGTTTTTTAATTTTATTATTCGATCGAGAAAAGAAAACATTTTAGTGGTTTACGTTAAAAAAACATGCATCACTAATCTTGCTGTTCATTTTATAGCTAAGTATTTGACTTTCGAGTATAACGAGTCTAATATATAATATATTATAATAGTATAAATCTATTAATATTTTTGTAACTGCATATTAAATAATACGATAATAAGATTTTTGAATAAAAAACATTTGCATATTGTATCATTGCGAAAAAAATTATGCTACATTTGTTATAGAAATAATATCAAGGAATATTTTACGGATTTAATAGCTATTTTATGCTAATATAAATTGTCGAGTCGAAAAAAAAATTAAATTAAAAATATAATCAACAAAAAATGTTCGACTTAAACATCGTGTGAAAACAAACACTACAGGAAATACGTTGTAACATTAAAACCAAATATTTTTTTTTTTAATTCTATATTTTTTTAACCTTGACATATTTCTTCAATCACTATTCAAAAATTTTCGCGATAAATTGAAAACAATTGAAATGACCAAACACTATTAGTTATTGCATTATATATATGCGTAATATGATTATTGATTGTTAATTTTACGTTGAAACAAAAAAAAAACCTCAATTGAATTTAAATATTCCGTTTAAAATATTTACATTAAATAAATTTAAAAATATATTTTATAGAAAAAAAAAATCCAGAATATATATAAAATTGTTCATATTGTTATGAGTCAAAATCATCACTTATGACCGTCTATGGATGTAATTGAATTTTATATTAAACTCATCTATTTTAATATAATATTAATATTAGTATTTTAAGTAGTTCGAATTAGTCATAACATTATAATTTACGATGAATTGTTTAATAACAGGATATTATTTACTTATATTTCATTCGTTCTAACTTGTTTTGTAAATGTTTAATTTAAAATTTTTGATCTAAAAATATTAGAAATATTTTATTATATTAATTTATGTACTAAAAAAACTTGTATATTTTTATAATTTAATTTTAATTAATAGTATTTAGATAAATTTGGATATAGTAAATACCAGAAAGACTGTACAATAATGTAATATGATTGAATACCTAAAAGTAATGATAATTTCATAATCGAAATATATATGTATCTTTTCTATATAGTCTAATTATATATTTTATATATAATTAAATATAATTATATATATATTTTATATTGTTAACTTGAAAAAAATATTATGTATGTTCTTTAATTTTAACGGATAGCCATAGAAATATGATTGTGTTTTGTGCAAATGTAATTTGAATCGATACATATGAATGGAAATGTTATATTGTTGTGATAATATTATAGATTAGATACTGATGACTTAATATTTTTTTTATCGCACTGGCGTATTTATTATAGCACACAGAGAAAAAAAATTATCCTGAAGTTTTTTTAAAAAATTTTCTAATCGCTTAAAGTATCGAAAATATAAATATAAAGATAATTGATAATGGTTATAAATAGCTATGAGACGTAACCATATTTTAATATTTTATAATATAGTTCATTACTTTAAACTATAATGTCTGTGAAAAATACGCTTTTTAAAATATAAAAAATTAGAATAAACACAATTTATGAATTTAAATTTGTTTTTAATCTTTGTACATAAATTACCAATAAATTGTACATATTTACTCGTATTAGGTATAATTACGCATGATAGTCGTGTAAGTCGTAAGTTAAGTAATGTATAAAATATTTACTTATAAACAATTTGGTTTATACTCTTATTATTATTAGTTTAATTTCACTAATCGATACAATTCTTGTGATATATAGCAGAAAATAATATCGTTTATTTGAATTCTCTATGATTTTTATCGTTTTATGTTCACATTCGATTACGTTACATAATTAATATTCACTACGCGCCTGCCTATAATTTGATGATAGTGGATATAACGTTAAGTCAATAATGTAGCCGTAGAGATGTCAATTATTCAAATATAGGACATACCTATTAAGAGAAAAGCCTTTTTTTACGATTTTTAATACTATTCTTGTATTGGCTAAACGAAATATATTAAAATCCACGGTCTGAAAGCTGTTGTATAACGTAGGACAAATTGAACAAATGCAGGATTGTCCTATGCAATTTATGGCGGTTAACAACCTTAAGTGCACGGTGAATTATACATAAAAGAAAATCCAATCTACTTCTGTTCGAAAAATTATTATATAATATAATTTAATTATTAATATAATGTTTGAAATAATAAAAGTATAGATAAATGGTTAAAACTAAAAAATAATTAAATCACTATGTTGCCTTAGTTGAACTTGATAGTTTACCATGCGCACATAAATAGTAATAATACAATAAGTGGTATAACTTTGGGTACTGTACACAAATTACCCAAAAAGTAATATATATCGTATATTATTGAATATATCGTCGATAGTTAATTCCGATCGAACAGTTAAATATAAAAACCGTTGATTTGTATTATTCATCGAATCAATAAATATTTGGGTATGTCAATTTCATACGTCCACGATGGGAGCTAATCTCATCGAAGGTCAAATGATTGAAGTTAAGTGATCAAAATTCCAACGATTTTTTTTAGTTGAAAAATAAATGGTCATATTATAGTTAAATCGAAAAACATTCTTAAAATACTATTTAAGATATAATTATTTAAAATAAAAATGCATGTAATACAGTACAAAATATAGTTATACAGTAAAAGAAAATAATATATATATATAATAATACCAGGTATAATTGTTTAAAACTACAATTATAATATAAAATTTTGAGCTATAGCTCTTAAAAATTCTAACACACTATAATTTAGGTCTTGGGCCATTTACGAGACGCGTTTGGAGTTGTTTCAAGTTTTTAACTGTTCATTGGGAGAGTGATTATTAATTTTATTCTTTTTGTTCTGACGTTCATAAAGTAATATTTAAATTTCTGCTTGAGTTTTATTCTTAATGTTTTGTAAAATTTTAATAAATTTATAGCCTTAGAATAAAATATTAATACACATTTAAAATATATTTATTTATATATTATTAATGTTGATGTTATATCTAGATGTAGTTAATTTATTCAGTTTTCTATGCCAGGATTCTGTCGTATTAGTTCTATTTTCGTTTTAGGTAATCTCAATATAATATTTATCCTACAGATCGCCATTTAGGTGGAAAAGTGGAGGAATACGTAAGTGATTCTTTTTTTGGTTTGCCTTTTGTCTTCTTCTTGTCTTACATTGTTTTCGCATTACATATGGCTCGCGTAAAATACAAAAGTTATTAATTTCTTAATAATATACAGTGTATTACCATCTCATCGATTATATAATATCTTATTGTAGTATTTATAATGATTTAATAATCGATTAAATCGATATAGTCATACACAACCACTCAAACTTTTAATTTTCCATCTATAATAATTTTTATTTTCGATCATATATTCTTCGAACAAATTGACATTCTATCACATAGGACATAAAATTTCGATCACTTTTCGATCATATGATCATGAATCATAAGATTTTCGATCAAATCATCTTCACCCGTTTATGATTACCGTGTTGTTCTGTATATTATATAGGGTAATTGTATTTTACAATAATTTACTTTATCCTTTAGAAAAATAAATTATTTTTATTTTTATTTTTATTTCTGTTTTTTTTTTTTTTTTAAATAATTAGTTTTAGGCAAATAGTTTATTATATTATAATGTTAGTGTTTATGTCTATATCATCTGGATTCATTTGTGGCTTTAAATGATTAACGTTATAGTTATTTGTCAGTAAATCAAAAAAATCCATTATATCACAATTTTGTTCGTATTAAGAATTATACACATGCTACTTTTTAACAATTCTAATTCATTAAATTGGATATCTTAAAATGCTATATTGTTTAAAAAATATGTTATTGATTTTTATAATTTTAAATATAATCTGTATGGTATTTAGAGCTAGTAATTATTTATCTAGAATATATTACAAAGGAGTAAGTTCTAGTGGGACCAGTAGTTGTTAAATTGGGGGGGATAAGGAGGATAAATAAAGTATACTTAATAAATCCCCCCCTCCATGACCTTTTTGTTATTATATATTATTTTTAACAATATACCTTTATTACTTATATATTTATAATAAAAAAAAAAAACGCTAAGGTCGATTCTGGACGTTCTTTCTTTGTCCCTTTGGACTCTGGAGAAATTAGTGGTTTATTATAATTAAGATTTGAATGCAATGATATTGCATTAGAAAATACGTTTCAGAGCGAAACTCAATATATTACAATATTTTATACTGATAATTAATTCCAAAATCGTACCACGTGTATAATTTGCTACAATCCTTGCTCCGCTCAGAATTTAAAATAGATTTAATAATTTAATAATTTTATTACAATGTTATTAGTTATTAATATTATCTATCGATTAAACATACTTTTTCAGTTTGTTCTTTATACCATATTATATCATTAAATTATGACTGATATTTACAATCGTCAAAGTTTATGTTGAAAAATCAGGATTATCCCCCCCTCTCCATGACAAAATCATTTGACCGCCACTGAGTGGGACATCCTGTTTATTAATGTAAATAAACATTTCATTCGACTGTCATTTATCAATTCGTTTATGTATATTATATGCAACGTATTGTATCTCCAAAATTATAAATTGAATTATTTTTTGCATCATATACAGTAAAAATGCGCAATGGTTATTGTGAAAGACAAAATAATATTATATAATATGATGTACATAATATTTTTGATTGGATAGAGGTTGAATTTTATAATCAACTTTATAGCGATGGGGCAATTTTCTCATTCTAGTTTGGGCTGGTATAATAGTAATAGTAATAATAATATGATTGTAGTTTATGACAGAACATGGTGATAATATTATAGCTGCTGTACTTTGTCGCCGTGAGTAACATTTTCGACTTTTCTTATTATATTATTATTACGATCTGAAAACAATAGCAATGTTTTTTTTCTCGCCATAGAGACGTCGCGTTTAATAAGAAAAATTCGATTTCTCAGTCGAAATATCGTTTCTTCACGTAATCGTATTCTATATTATAGTCAAAACACTTTGTTTGACTGTTATATTATATATATATATTTCGTATTATAACTACATGACGTATATTACAGGATGATTTTTTTTATCATGATTCAGCGAATATTAATAATCGATATCTGAGTTTGATTTTATGAAAAACTTAATTGATAAAGTTAATATTATGATTATAACTAGTTGTAAAATAAATGATATTAATTGCAATATCTAATCCAAATATACAGGTTATTCATAATCCTGAAATTATTATAATGTTAAAAATACATTTTTAATATCTTTATTTATTGCTTAACAAAACATAATTTAATTTCAATATGTTTTTTTTTTCGTAAATACGATTTAATTGTGTTTAAAATAAACGGTTTAATATTAATAGCATTGTTAATAGTAAAATTTTGGAATTATTTATAGTATTTCTAAAGACTTTACATTTTTATATACATATATATTATTATACAAATTATACTAAGTTGATACAGATTTACTAAATAAAAAAAACGGGTAAAAATATTGAAATTATGGTAAAATAAAATATGGAACGTGTAATAGTTTTTATACATAAAAAAAAATTATTTAATTTACTTACATTGTAAGAGTTATTTTCTGGGTCTACACTCTATATAGACAGGTTTTGTCTTTAGGTTGTAAAAATCATTATACGTAAATAATAATATTGTAATTATTTTTGTAACATATCATTCTGATCAGTCTGTGTAGGTATAATAAATTAATAAACATGTATTTCATTATATTATGGTCGTTTCATTCCACTCGACAGACGAAACGAAACGATTACGCGACGTTCTTACACTGCGCGTAATGACTTAATTAACCGACCCCTTGTCCGTATAATATAACAACCATATCTCCCATGTGCCCGATGATAAATGAAAGCCATTATTGACCACTGTTTTGTTTGAAAAAAAAAAATAAATACCCTTTTTGGACCCAAAGGAGTAATATAATGTGCGTAATATGTGCGTGTGACAAATTCGCAAACGCATAAATTTCTGTATTGTTTAATATTTAACACGCTGTATACGTGACAATATAAAATTGCATCTCGCGCTGACCGATTCGTTTAGCTTTAGCGCGTTGTTTTAATGCTCCGATTTATTATTTCATTATATTTGTATATTTTTTAATTAATGATTGTAATCGTCATGATAATTCGTATGTATTATTAAAAACGATCTGTACGCAAAAGTAATAAATATAATGTATGTTATTTACAGGGTGATCAAAACTTTTTGTTACATATGTTTCCAGTGTTGTCTCCATTATTTTTGTAACACGATATTCTGATCACTCTGTGTATCGTATATCTGTCTCGTGGGATAAAATTAATTGTTTCTTTAGTAAACGCTATTCAATTACCATTGATTTTTGTCTGTTATAACTTGAGTTCGGAATAATTATTACGTTTTATTAATTATAGAAATTTATGTTTACGTAAATAAATTACAAGGCTATAACACCTGTATACGAGTATAACACCAAGACAGATGATAGAAATTTATTATTAGACATGATACTCAATGCTGGGAAAGTTAATGATATTTTCTAACTAGGTTAGATTAATTTAATTGAAAAAGTTTAACTTCATAAATAGTTTATTCACTTTTATATTAACTTAGTTAGATTAGTTAAATTTTAAAACAAGAATCAACTTAAGATTTATTTATACTTTTTTTAAATACATTAAAAATTATTATGTGTGATACATTTTTTAAAATATAAACATATCAAATATTAATTTAATTTATAATTACTTTTAATTTAATTACAATATCCAAATATATATATATATATATGAGTTTAAATGAACTAAAGTTTAATAAGAAGAATCTTTTATTTAAAAAAATTACATGAAATAATATAAGTTAAGTTAATAACTAAAAATATTAATGTTAAATAATTTAAATCGTTTATGTTCAGCAATAAGAGTATATGATGTATATTATGATACTGGCAATATGAATAATTAGGCATTAAACATAATGTCGAAAATGTTCAGGAAATGTATACAATAATTATATTAACCAGGTATTATGATTGATGCTTTACATAAATCAGGCATTGTAAAAATATTTAACTTTTGATGAGTGCTTTGTTCTGGATCCACGTGATAACAAGTGTATAAAACTGTCATCATAAATCAGCAACACCTTATCGGTGTCTATTACATCGGTAATCGACGATTTTTGAAATCTTTTTTGATCTTAGAAGTTGTCTGCTTCCGAAAACAGTAAAACCTACATGAGTATACGACTTTGAATTTATTCGAAATCATACACGGGAAACCCAGACATAGCCAGTCTCAAGGAAGCATAGAAAGAGCCAACCAAAATTTAGAAAACATGCTGTGTACTTGAATGCAAAACGATGTGATAGACAATATTACAATTGAAGAAGAATTAGACAATATTATGAAAGAATAGGTACAGAGGAAAATATAAATAATGAAAAACTCGGGAAAGTATAATTAATAAAGAAAATATGGAAGAAGAAATCGATTCCGAACGTTTCTCCTTCGATCCTTAAATTGATAGAAATTGTGCTGTTTGGAATGAGGTTTATGTTAAAACTACTTAGAAAAATTAAAATTTACATATTTTACGGATAAATATCTGACACAATGTATTTGACCTCAGATGATATTTTATATAAACGCCGAATGTGTTTATTGAGCTTCCATACGACAAAATATAACATAATTAAACTTGGTTCAACATTCCTCGACACCTAATTTATTAATAATTGTAAAAAAAATACGTGTAATAAACTATGTAGTAATATAATATAATAAATTTAGTTCATTCATTATGTTGTTATAAAAATATTATAATCTAAAATTTAATTTATGTTATCCTTTGTTTTTTCCACTTCTAACAAAATTTCCTTTATTTATATTTATGTATTAATTGAAGGTGTCTTTTAATTTATAATTACGTTATATACGTTTGTATTCGGAAATAATTAGCATTTCATTCTTATTTGATGGTAGTTGTTCTATACTATTGTCGTTTTACCAAAGTATCCGTTTCAAAAATGTTTTCATATTTAGTTTATAGCTTATATAAAGAACAAAAATAATTTTTATTAAAAAATGTGCAATTTATATTTATGAAAATGAAACAATTTTTTTCTGATCTAAATTTATAAGTGAGCTTTCTAAATTGTTTTCTAATATTTTTTGGTTTACTGTTAACATTGCCAAGTATATTAGCTGTTCTTTTTTTTATATATTTTAACAGTCATCATTCATGATTGATTCTAATAACTAATAAGTTATAAGTATAAAATATTATGTATAAAATTTTTAAACCATAAAATATAATTAGAAAAAAAAATAAACAATCATTTTCTAATCAGTGACAGAACATACAAAACATTAAAATAAATTAACATCTAATAAAATATCTAGGTATTAGGTAGTAGTGTAGTACATATTTAATCATTTAATATATCTAATAATTCGATGTACCTAGATAAATATATAAAAGCGTAAAGTTGTCATGATTTAAATAAAAATTTTTAAATTTAGAGTAAAAAAGAAAGAAATAAATCCATCTGCTAATAATATTATTCTATTAAAATTTATTGTGTACATATACCTAGTCATCGACTTTTACTATTATATCTACTTAATTGTATGCCATACATACATTTTATACTTTAATTTGAAATGGATGGTGCTTGCAAGCCGTAACTAAGAATATGATTCTATAATATATTTAAAATTTAATAATTATGACACAGTTGAATAGTGTAAACACATTTGTCAATTATATTGTAAATTAATAAACTATTCGTGAACAATTACTTCGCGAATGAATTAATCGGATTGACAATAATATATTATTATTGTTATAATAATTATATTTTTTAATAATATTATAATATAGCCCCTAAGCAAAAACATTCAATTTCATATTTAATATTTAAATATTTCACATTTCGTAGCGACCAGTACAAAAGCGATTATTTCATTGTTTTAGTAAGGCACGTTTTCGTATTAAAGTGATTACATTTTACTCATATGATTGATTTACGGAAATCAACATTTTAGAAATATTAGACATCCTCGAAATTTAACAGAATTGAGCTTAAAATTTCATTTAATAACTGAATTATCGCGAATGAGCACCTTATAAATGACCCAAAAAATTGCAGGTTTGACTGCCAAAGAGCTGTATGGACCTCTCTAAACCGAATAAGAACAGAGCAGGGTAAATGTAATTATCTGTTACATAAATGGAAAATAAAGGATTCATTACAATGCAACTGTGGTCAAATTCAAACAATTCAACATATTGTAGAAGAATACCCCCAAACGCGATATGAGAGAGGCATTACTGGACTAAATTGTTGTGACGAAAAGGTAATAGATTGGCTGTGTAACCTTACCGTTCGCCTTTAAATTTTAAATTATAAACTCGTTATTATTATTATTATTATTATTATATTATTAGTCATTATTTTACATGTTATATTAGTTTAGTTTTATTTATTGTTGCTATAAATTTACATTTTTTTAACTTCCAATCCCTCATGTTAATTATCTCTCCACTCCATTTTTTTACCAATATATGCCATATGAGAAAAAAAAAAATCGTGAATGATTTTGATGTACATTAATTATTATTTATTGTCTTATCAATAATTCAATATAACTTTATTGTAATAAAATTATCATTATTCTGTTGTAACACAAAATAAAATATTTCTTTTAAAATTAATATTATTTATGAATAATACCTAAATTATTCACAATGCCGGTAACATATACGTATTATACGTATATACCCGTATGTGTGTATTTATTGGAAATTAATTTATGATGAATCCGTTGATATTGTTAAGTTACATACTTTGAAATATCGATTCTAAATTTTTTAATTAATATAAATTTGATTTCTTTCAAAATTGTTACGATTATTAGTGGCTTCAATGATGCATATATGTGTTTGACGAATATTTGTTATTTTGTACTTTTGTAATGCATATATACATATAATATGTGATACCCGAATATTCGGTAATTGTTCTTTGATGTTAAATTAGGTATCAAGATATTAATGAATGTACATTTGGTCTTTGAGGCTGAGTGTTGGCAATCATATTATATTGTTTAAAACTTAATTTAAAATAAAAAAAGTAAAATGTAAAATACAGATACCTAAAGAAATGAATATATATTCTATTTTACTTAATACTAATTGTTATCCTCGTTTCATCGAACTATAATTCTGAAAATTAAAGTTTTATACTTTGCATATATATAAACGATGTTGTTATTAGTTTTAGAAATTCTACTTTTAAGACATTACCAAGTAAAGTAATCCATTTTTTTTTTTATATACAGAACGCTGGTTAAATTAGCGTTTCTGAAGAAAAATCAACGGTGCCTGGAATATTTTTTTTATTCAAATATTTACCAGTACTTTTCTGATTATTTCTTTTTCACATATATTATTGATGGATAAAAATAACTAAGTTTTCTTACTTAATAAATTCAATTAATTCTGATAAAATTTATTAAAAAAAAAATATATATTTCAATACTTCAACTTGTTTATCGTAAATAGAAATAATATATACAGACATAGAGATGAACACTAAGTAATTTCTATTGCTACGTATTATCAGTGAGCTTTACTGATTAATTGTATAATAAATTGTTAATTTAATTACGAGTAATAGTTCCATAAAATATTTTTCATAAATTTATGGTTAAGAATAACCACTTTAATTCCTTAAATAAAATAGTGATGTTGGTAATCACAATTATTATTATGATGAGTTGTGATTTCAAATAAAAATATGTAATTTTCCTTGATATATACGTAAATATACCTTCGTATAGATATACGCACAATAATAAAGATGATAGGTACGTAACCTAAACAGATATGTCGGATCCTTTAGAGATAAATGAAACACATTAATAATATGTAGTTACACATACTTGTAAAGTTACAATATAATATATTTTTTATATTATTAAAAACAACAATTTTTTATTTTTTAGGGTAGTTTCATAAGATTTTGTACACAAATATTAAATATTGTCTAATAATTTTTTAGGTATTAATGATATTAATAATCTTATAATATTATATAAAATATACTGCACTAATCATTCTTTAAACCTTTAAATTTTTGTAAAATATAAACTTTTTGTTCAATATACTATTTTTATAAAAGTATAATAAATAACAATAAAAAGCGGGAAGGTAGATTCCGAACATTCCTCTTTCATTCATTTGGTCTTCGAAGAAATTAGTGGTTTATTATAATTAAGATTTGAATGCAATTATATTCATTACATAATTCAGTCAGAGATTCAGTCAAATATTTCAGACAGAATGTATTATACTGATAATCCGTTTTAAAATATTTTATATCGTAGGTATGTAGATTACCTTTGTGAATACTCAAAAAAAAAAAAATTTCAAGTCTCTACGACCAAAACTAAATTAGTTAGTATAAAATATTTAAAATTAAATTAACCATAATTTTGCTGATTTTCTGCCATTTTTTGGTAATTTTTCTTCTCCTAAAGAAAAACTTTAAAAAAATTCGAAAAATGAGCTAAATGATGTAGCAACTAAATACAATTTTTTATCGAAATTATAGCTTACTTGTAGTAATTGAACCATTATTTCTACCAGAAAAAAAAAATTATCTTAGTAAAGCTAATACATTCCTCCCTCCGCATACAATTATATTGTAAATATAATATTAACAATAATAATAATAATAGCTATATAATGTTTTAATAGTAATTAATAATAATAGTAATAGAATAAAAGTAATAAAACGTCTTCTTCTAGAATATGTTATAAAAGTAGTTGTTATATTAAATGAAGTATAACATTTAAAAACTGTATAATATAAAATTCAATATAAATTCTAAAAATTAGAATTTTGTTTTTTAAATGGAATTATTGTATTATATTGTAATAAATAAATGTTTAAACATTAATTAACTAAGATGAATATGGTTTGTTAATATATTATATTCATGTGATTGTATTTTTGTTAAAATTATTTAATTAGGTACGTATATTTTTGTATTAAAATTTATTTTTTATATTATGACACAATTAAAGCGGTAAGTTTATTTTTTAGAAAGTATAAGTATAAATATAATAAAATATATATTGTAATAGTTTCCTTTTTTTATAAGTATAGATATAAATAAAAATAAATCATGTACTTGTATTGTTGTATTGAATACTCAACCAGTCTTCTATTGTTAATTGTTACACATAAATTTAATATGTTTTTTAAAAAATGCACTTAATACATTTATGCATTATTTCATTAATTAATTTATTTTAAATATCTTAGAAAATAATAATTTAAGTTTCTATGCAACACTGAAGTAGGTTTTTTATGAGTAAAAAGTCATTATTTTTAATTTTTTAGATTTTAACCAAAGTGAGTAATATATTTGTTAAAAATAATGTGTGTTTTTCAGTTTGTATGAAAGCATTTTTTTTTTTGTGAAGAAATAATGATCCAATTTTTAGTACTTCAATTAGGTAATTTTTGGGATTTCTTAAGCTATAAGAACAACTAAGAATCCAAAAATAATTATTATTTTAACGAAGTTTATTTTAATTATTTTAGGATAAAATTATATAACTAGTAGATTTGAAATTTTTGTTGAGTATTTACATACGTAAACAAATTTGAGATATTTGTAGATCGTTTTTTTCAATGCGAAATATATTATTATTTGTACTATTAATTCTTAATTATAATGCAACATACAATATCTATCTTACGTACCGAAAGGACTAAAGGGGAATGTTTACAACCATTATTCGGTCGGCCTTTTTTTATTATTAAATTAATTATGATTAAAAACATTAAAGATCGAAAGAGGCTATTACTTATTTAATGATTTCAGTTTACTTAATAACTTATTTAAGTGCATTAATAACTACTATAAAATAGATTACTCTTTGATGTTATACCTATATATTTGTCTTACATAAATATTAATTAATTTTTTGGTTAATTAATATCACATATATACATTTATAATTAAAATTGATTTTTTTTTTTTGTTATATAATATACATTTCTTTAAATGATTTAGATTTCAAGAACTTTATTTATTTGATTAAATAAAATTTCTACCTAGTATGTTTCTTGAGAAATCCTTTCTATTAGGTGCAGGTGGTTGATGTTATTTGTATTCCAGCTTTTCTCATATTATATTCTACAGTCTGCGAATTTAATATGTTTCACTGTTTTCTGGAATCCACGTGTTTCAGAAGACATTCACAGGGAGTTCTGGTATGTCACCGTTCACCATTAAATATCTGCGAGAAGCTATTCAATTTTCAGTCTGTATTATAGTGTTTTTACATTTCTGCTGATATATATGTCTGTTTAGGTTTTCTTTAATTTAATTTAAATAAAAAAATTCGCATGCTATACAATATGCAAAAGTATGTCATACAGCAAAATATTGTTGGTGCATAATATTAATAATTAATTAAACGAATACGTATTCAGCCGTATTAATTGTATGTAAACAATTTGTTTGGAATTCATATCATATTTCGACAAATAGATATATAATTTTTTGTGTTTCTATTTAAAGTGACATTACCCATATCATAATATCATAAAATTATAAGTTCTTTTAAAGTTTAAAATAATGTGACGTCCATTTACATAAAATTTTTTTTATGTTGTTTTATTCAGTGGCTATTTTTTGTCATTTTTCGTATTACACATTATTTGTTTATTTTGTATCAAATATGAACTAAAAAATCATATTTAAAAAATTTAATTATAATTCAATGACGAAGATAACTAAAATAAATTAAAAAAATAAATTAATGTAAAAGTTCTAGATGGTTATTAAAATGGAAGGCTATGCTTAAAATGATTTGCTTGTTAATGAAAATACTAAGAATCTAGCTAGGTAGGAATTAGTTCATTTAATTTTATATTATGCAGATCACATTTTTAACCAACTCTTTGTTAGAGTAGAAATTTAATAATAAAAATTACATCTTGAAGTGGTACGTAATCGTTATAATGCTTATCACTTATTTTACTATTGAAATACTTAGTTAATTGTCCTATAATTTTGTAGAATGGTAAATCCATAAGTTTATTAAAAATACAAAAAAAAAGTAAAAATAATAAATAACACTTTTAAATAGTATTAAAAGTTGTGCTTACACAGCCTTACAAGTTTTTATGTTGAAATAATACCTACCGAACTAGGAAAAAATATATATAACGATAATTATATCGAATTTTAAATTAATTTTGTCATAAAGAAATTTAATTTTACTATTAAAATTATAAATAAAGAATATTTTAGAAGTATAAACGTTGTTATATTGTTTCATTTATACTCAAAACAAACACTTTTTTATAAAGCGGTTGTTATATCTTCGTATTTTTTTTTATTATGGTTGAACATAATTAAATATAGCAGATATTATATTTTTGTTAATTTATGTATTCCAATTCATCGCATAATACTTACATGTTTTATATTTATTTCATCACTAAAACACGACCATGATTAATTCATCATATTAACGTTATGATAATAAAGTTTACTCGTGGTTAAGTAATTAATTGGTAGTTATTTATGGTAAATATTAATAAACTCAATATACTTAAATTTATTAATAGAATACATTTAAATCCAGGATCAGGCTTTTGGAATAACGGGAGAAGCGGTTGTTTTTAGGTACTTTTTAATTTGAAATATATTTATTTATATATATATATATATATATTTATCTATTTATTTATATGTATCAATAAAATTGAGTTATATTATTTAAAATAAGTATATGATTTCTATAAAAGCACGGAAAGTTAATTTTTAAATGTTTGTATTTCTATTATTATTTTTGTCTAATGTTAATTATATATTATATAGAAAATAAAAAAAGTACTATTAAAAGAAAAATAGTATAAGGGATGGTAAATTAAAGTTCGCTTACCCATTTTGTAAGTTCTTGAGATAGGTCTGTCTAAATCACACGTTATAAAATATTTTATACATTTTAGTATTTTATATTAGTTTATAACTTATTAAAATGGGAATAGGTATTATTGGAATTCAATAGCTAAAACTTTGTTGTCGGTGTACTTTGTAATAATTATTGCAATTATTTGTAACCCCGTAACGTGTTCGATATAATTATAAAGTCGAATACTAGTTATTCGACTTAGTATTATTTTCACTAAAAAAACAAAAAGCATTGAACAAACATTATTATATAAAATCGATATTTAAATCATTTTACTCTTTGCATATGTTATTTGTCGAATATGTTTCAAAAACACTATTCGAATTATTCGAATAAAAAGCTATTTACAATCGTACATATGACTTGTGTAAATCATGTAAATGTTTATACAATGTTACATCGGTTTACGAATAGATACTGATAGTGTATTTTTATCAATTACGAACAAAGTACTACTAACTTTAACAGATTTATTTACAATGAAAAACATTTCATTACCAACAGTAAATTAGTTTATATTTATTTTCTCGCGACATTTTACTATTAAGAGATTACTATTATACTCATAGTCTCTATTTTATATAAGACTTTGTAATATATAAAATCATATCATGTATTTTTAATTCAAACTTTATAGGGTTTAATATAATATGCGTATTTGTTATTAATTAGTGCAATATTGTATTTTATTAAAAGTGTAATTTAATTATAAATCATTACAATCATTGTTCTTATATTTTATTATAATAATAATCACTTAATCGCAAATGTTATGAATTTTTATTGCATTATATATATATATATGTAGTTTTTAATTTAATAAAATATCATGGGTTTTCCATGAAATTTCAGTAGCATTAAATTAAATTAAATTTGATTAAATATTTAATTAAGAGGACGCAACACCGAAACGAGAACGCAAGCAATAGATCATAGAATGCGCTTTCATTACTTTTGTAACGGCGCAAGCACGCGACGACTGCACATCGCTCTGCTGATACGGGTGATGTTAGACCACAAATCGAGATATGATATTATATTTTATTTTAGACAATATATTTATTTTCCATGCACAGTCTACATATACCTAATACGATTAAATTTCTTAAAATGACTGTTTTCAATAATCCATCCATCTCTCATCTTTTGGTGATACTAATTGAAATATTTGATAATTGCGCGCGCACAGGCTGAATGGAAAAGGACATGGCTAGAATCCAACGTATGGAATTCATCTCTGATCGAAGATCCAACAGCAAAAACACCCGGATTTAATTTACCGCGCTCCTTGTGGACCATCTTAAACCGCATTAGAACCGAACAAGGAAAATGTAATTACCTATTACACAAACGGGGAATGGTGGAATCCCCTTTATGTGGCTGTGGACAAATACAAACTGTCAGGCACATAGTAAATGAATGCTCAATAACAAAATTCACGGGAAGTTTTGAGAAAATCAACTCAGCCAGCGATGACGCCATCAAGTGGATGGGAAAAATATGCGCCTGTGACCCAGCACAAGCCTAATCGGAGATAGAAAGAGAAGAGTCGTACGTTACCAATTTTATCTTTGATCAATTTTATCGTATAGATCTTTTAGAATTTCGGTGAATGTGTTTGAATACTCTTTACATATTTTATCATAAAATCGTATTATATTTAGGTATAACTCCACGTGTAAAATGTCGATGATGGTATGTTTTTGATTGGTTAAAAAAATTATGTTCGTGTCTATAATTATGTTATTGTAAATCTCGAGTAAAATTCATGTAATGGTTTTATGTTGTAATGTCTGTAATTATGTTTTATCGCTGTGCTGATAATAATGAAAGGTATAAATGATAACAATAACCATTGTTTTTCTCCAGCTAATCAGTTTTTTTTTCTGGCACTCCTGCGAGCAATCCATCGGTATAATTTGATTATCTCTCGAGCCGATGTCGTCTTCTTCCGTTAATTGTTTCATTACTATTGCGATACATTTCTCGGCCGGTCGACTATGACTAACGATGATTTACGACGAAGATTTTACTGACGCAACTGGAGCATTACATTTATATACACATATATATATATATATATATATATATATATATATTATATTCTTTAGTCTGCGACAGGGTTGGGTACAACGTGATAGCGATAATGTTTATTATAACCAGGGTAACGTTACCATTTCGGTTATACGCAGGTATCTAGAATATTAAAATAATAATAATAATTATTACGGTTATTGTTATCGTTTTTTTACATATACAAGGCCAGATGACCGGGGCATTGTTTTACACGAATATATTGTAACACTATTAAGTTGGAAATCGTCATTCACTAGAAATCACTGCGTAGTTAAATAAAAACTACTTAACAGACATAGATTAAGGTCCGAGGAATAATCAAATAAATACACGTACGATTTTGATTGATTTATTGGTATTAATAAACTGTAAATATATTAATCATATACCTTATTATGAATAAATAACCAGATAAAATCGATCATATTATAATAATAAGATGAATTTAAATAATAAAACAATTATAATATCATGAAAATATTTCAAAAATATTACGTTACAAATTATTTAAACCTAACCAAATTATTTTATGTGCTCTGAAAAACAATTATTTATTTAATCGAGTTTTGTTCCAAAATTCTAACTTGAAATTAATTTCTTATTGGAATATATCATACAATATTTTCTATAACTTTATCAATATATAATATTACACTTAAAGTGTATATTATATCGATTACTTGTATAAGTAAAAAATGATACTACCAAATTAGGGCATATTATATAGAATTTAGAGTTGGATCGAACGCAAAATCTATGTATTGAAATACATAAATACTAAGTGATTTTAATGTTGAATCGAACCTGAACTAAACTATTTAATTTTGTGATCAATGTAGAATGAACTGAACTTTAAATTTAACATTGATCTAAATCATAATTAGTAACTATTTATTTAATATAGGACTAAACTTTAATGTTTAGTTTTAAATCAAAACATTTTAATTTAAAATGATCACTTGAAATAAAATGTTTTGTTTGTGTTCAGTTCAGTTTGATTTTTCGAACTTTGAACCGTTTGACCTATCACTAATATATCTTATAAGTAAACTATAGACTATATAGGACAAATTCGCTAAACCAATGTCTAACCTAACCTACGTAATTGGACGAAATAATATAAAAATGAAATAAATACCACTTTTTACTGCGGGTTACTTACGTACATTGGCAAAGAACGCACATTATTACGTTTATTATCATTAAGTTATGTTGAATTAGAATTTAGAAATGTATTTATATATTTTGAATGAAGGTAGGGCATAGAAATGTCACGTTGACAAATATTTATTATTTATTATGTTGAATATAATTGTAGTATATATCACGTTTAGCTGACCTTTTTGACATTATGCATTTCTCACGAAGTCACGACAGCAAGGTTACGATAATAATATTCCTCACCGATAAAATAATTACCAAGTTGTCCTTTAGACTAGGTTTTCTTAGAATGTGTGGGGTCCTCTTGAAGAGTTATTTCGAACCTTTGATGTTTAATGTTGTTTATACAAAGTCAATCTAGGAACCTAAGGTATACCCTGTTTTTATTAATAAATTATTACACACAGTTCAAGTACGGTTTTATCGATTATTGACATAACTAGAAGTTGCTGGTACTATTTTAGTTAACCTGTATTTAACATTGTATTTAATAAGATAAGACATTTTTCTTAAATTTAAATTTTATACAGATTTAAATCAATATATTTTACATAGTATTATAATTTTTAATCTAATTTTTTATGTGGTTAAGTAGTTGGTAGTTTTTAACAACAACAAAATTGATACTTGAATTCGATATTCGATTGATACTATAAGAAATTATATTTTTAATATTTAGTTTATAGTAGAAATATAATAATACGGGCGAAAAATAAGCGATATAAATTACACTGAAATCGGGTATCGATAAATTATTTTGAATAAAAACATTAAACAAGCACTTAAAAACTTTCACAAAAAATTTTTTTTTTAAGAACAAACTATTAAAATTAAATACCTATGTTATTTACTATTTAAAAGTCAAAAGTTGATACTGATATAAAAATAAAGGAAAAAAGTACGAGTTTAATACAATGTATTGTGTTCTTTTGTGATTTAATTTTACTCCATTGTAATACGACGAGTAAAAGTATCGTCTACTATATACTATATTTAATGTCAAAAAAAAAGGCGTCTAAGAAATAACGTTCGAGATTTCTGAGCGTGGTCGTTAAAGAGATTTACTATAATTTAGAAGTTTTCACGGTAAATATTATGAAAAACTGCGTGGGTGGTTCGTGGCGGAAGTGTACGAAGCAACAGGGGTCTTCGCAGTGTAATCCGCGTGTACCGTCGACGACGAACGACTCAAAGAAAATGTTTGGCTAACTGCAGCACTACGTCCAACAACGGTTATAGAAATAGTGTAAACAAAATTAATGGACTTTGCAAAGTTTGATTGGTTTGGTATAATAATTATTTCATTGCCAGAGTATTTTATACTGATTGAAAACATATTTTACTCGTGCAACGGAAATTCGTCGTTGATTGGAAACCCATCGATTACGATTATTGATTAATATTACCTGTACATAGGTAAAACGGAATTTACAGTTTATGAAGTTTATTGTGATTTTATTATTATTACCTATCATTCCAATTATAATGTATTTGCTTCGACTACAAGTTTTTGATTAGGTACTTACCTATAATACTGTTTATTATCATTATTATATTAACGCTTCTCGTGAATAATTTTCTATTTTATCTTTTACTTTTTTTCCATTCCATTGCACGATGATGAGACCTGAAAACATTGTTTTTAATTTATAAAAATACATTTTAAATTAATTTATATGATATATTGCTATGGTTTATTCTTAATTCAATTGTAAATTTATTTGTCAAAGAAATATCAAATTAAAATAATTGGTTTTGAAAACATGCTTGTGTATATTTTAAAAGGACTTAATAAAAATGAAATCACATAGGCAAATATCACATACATCAAAATATATAGGTATCTAATTTATAATAATGTTATTATGAATACTTACAAAGTTATAACATAATATATTGGGATCAAAATAAATTCAATTTTTTATTAAAAATTTGTTTTTAATATTCTCTATACAAATAAAATAATTAAAAAATATATATAAATAATTGGTTTATATAATTTTAAATTTCTTTGTTATGTATGCAATTTATTATTAACATTTTAAAATTTGAACGATTTATAAATTATTATTTTTCTTTATATATATTTTTATATTAGCAAAGATACAATTAAGAGCAAATAAACAAATAAATTTGGTTAATTTACATTAGTCATTATATATTCATTATCTCTCTTCCTCTCTTTCTCTTTCTATCTATCTTTCCCTCTCTCTATCTTTCCTACTTAGCTTTGTTTGTAAACTGTAGTCTTATCACTATATTTAAAGTATCTATTTATTAAATTGAACCGTTAGTGTATTAAAAGGGTTTTAATATCGATGTTTATTAATTTATAAATTTAGATAAAGTATTTTTATTACTAAATTTAACAAACTTTTTTTAAAACAAAATACAATATTTATCACATTATGAAAATTATGATTAAGTTTATGTCTATGGATATACAACTTAAATAAGGTTTAATAGTAATCGCAGAAAGTCTCGGGAAACTATATTGTTAACTGATTATAGGAAAATCCTGGTTGGTCAAACTTATAATAAACTCTAAACGAAGCAGCGAAAGAGGCTTACGACTTTTGACTCAACTTGTTCGAAGACATTTATGTTATCATTTCAATAGTTTTGACTCTCATGAATTAAATAACCCTTACCTACTTCATACTTGATATAAAGTGACTTACTTTTACGTTTGAATTTGAAACTAAATATGGTTTAATTAAATTACTAGCTATAGATAATTACGGGGATTTAAAATCGAATCAAAACTTTTAGTGGTTTATCACAACGATGATTAGGACAATATTTTTTTTTCTGTCATCATGAAACTTAAATTATGATTTTGCTATATATAAAAAATATACTCGAGATAATGTATTAAAAAATTATATATACAATATAATAATGTTAAATAATATCATATACCTATACGAGTACATTTTATAAAAGTTTTTATAAAAAAAATTTTATATTTACCTACGTATTTTTTAATTAGCACATGTCTATGAGGATGTAGGTAAAAAAAATTTAAAAAAAGAAAAATATTTTCCATATGAAATTAAATTTCTATTGATAATAAAATTGGAATAAAATTTTACTTTTGCTATTAAAATAATTTATAATAGTTGATAATTGTATACTTAAATAAATTAGTACCAATTCTGTCAACACAGCCAATTTGTTCGCTTAGTTCTCCTCTTCGGTATATCCATCTACGTTCTGCACTCATTCTATACCCCCGGATTTTTTAAATAATTTCTCTCTTCCATCACAAGTATCTTTTCTTTAGATGATGTAAGATTTGCTCTTACATCTCTCCATAATGTTAAATCCATTGGTCCCGATGGGATTCAAGGTGATTTCCTATTTTCAATTAGAGACGCAATTGCTTTTCCGCTCTATCTTATTTTTCAAATATCTCTTGCTTTTGGGGTTTTCCCTAACTCCCTTAAAATTGGTTCCATCTCCACCATTCTGAAATCTGGTAATCCCATAAATGTCTTCAACTATCGTCTTATTACTATCCTCCCACATTTCTCTAAAGTATTCGAAACCATAGTCTTAAAATCCATTTGTCCTTCATTTAACCATGTCCTAATTGATGAATGCATGGTTTCCGCCCTGGTCGTTCATCCACGACCTTTAGCCTTGTCCTCACCTCTTTTATTCATGATGTTTTTAGATCAAATTATCCAGTAGACGTTATTTATACGGACTTTTCTAAAGCTTCGACTGGGTTGACCATAATATCCTCATCAACTCTCTGGACCTCCTAGATATTGGTGAACCATTACTTAATTGGTTAAGTTCCTATTTATATAATTGACTTCTCTTCGTCTCTATACGTGGTTTCTTATCGTTGTTTTTCTCTTCTCTATTTGGGATACCCTAAGGGTCTGTCCTATTTCCCCTTTTGTTCGCTCTATTAGTCAATTCTTCTGCATCAGTCCTCTGCAATTCTAAGTATCTTATTTTTGCTGATGATATTAAGCTTTACCACCGTCTAAAATCCATTTTCAATTGCATCCTTCTACAACAGAATCATAATAATCTTATTTCCTGGGCTGAGTCTATTGGCCTCTCTCTTAATATTTTTAAATGCACTCTTTTCTCCTTTTCCCGTTCCCAATACCCTTTCAATTATCTTTATCTTATTCACGATGTTCCCATTTATATCTTTGTTAATTACATCTGTGACCTAGGTTTCACCCTCACTCATTTACTTTCACCGATAGAGCACATCCAAATCATTTGTTGTAAAGCTCTCAAATTCTTTGGGTTAATCCTCCGGTCCTCCTTTGAATTCCGTCTCTTAATTTCTCTACAAGTCTTTTATTGTTCCTTGGTGTACCTCATCCTCTCCATGACTATTCTCCTGTCCTTCGTACCCTGAACCTTTCCTTCCTAGCTGACCGTCACCATGCTTCAACTTATTCTTTTTATCAAATCTTATTTCCGGCTCTATCGATTCCCCTGCACTTTTGTCCCACATAAATTTCAAATTCCCTGCTCGCTCATTTCTTTCCATTTTACATCCTTCTCTCCTCAACTTATTATTTTTAATAAAAAATATCTCTCCTTTAATCTGTTTTCAACGTACAGCAAACGCCACTTTCTCATTTAGTTTATAATTTAAATGTTATTTGAAATGTTATCATGTAAAATTTATTGTACTATTATATATTAACTTGAGCTAGGCCTTTAAAAAAAAAAAAAAAAATGATAAATGATAAATGATTGAATCTACTTACAAATAAACCCTATCGAAATAAATATATTTTTAACGTATTTTTTTTTTTAAGAACTCATTATATTGTTGTTTGATAAATTATATAAATTTCATATTACCTTTCTATAACCTTTACTTGTAATAACTAATGAAAAATGCAAGATTCTTAAATGCATTGTTTTGCATGATGAACATGTTTCATTATTATTAGTTTTAAAATTTGCAAATTGTAAATTTGTAAATTAATCAATCTCTTTACTCATTTTTGCTTAGTTTAAAAGTTTGAACATAGTTTTGTAAATTTCCAATAATTAATTGCATCACAAAGTTTCTTTCAGTTACAATGTTTTTTTTTGAGGTTTTTATTTTTTGTTGCAAACAAAGTACTTGGCTGACAAGTTTTAAAAGTCAAAACTGCTAAGTCTAACTGCTTCATACTAATACGTACATGTTATAAGTATCTGTTCTCTAACTAATGTTTATCAACATGGAGTTTAAAACGTTAAACTTTAAAATTTGTCAAAGAACAAATTGTTGTCTTAAGTAATAAAAATGAATCAATAACAACGATGAAACATCTATAAAGTATTTTGTGAATTTAAATAAACAATTTAACTGTCCAAATTGTTTCTGTTTTTAAGAACCGCAATCAGGATAAAAGTTTTATTAGAGAACTATGGAAAATATATTAAGAAAATAACAACACTAATCTAAAAAACAAATTGTATTTTAAGAGCTTTATTATATATTATTCTAAATACTTCAACTTCAGTGTTTAGTGTTACTCTGTATCGCAATTAAAGAAATATTTTATTTTTTTTGTAAATAAATAAATAAATAAAAAAAAAATAACAGTGTGAAGTGCCTTATTGTTTATAGTTTGGTTGAGAAAAAATAACGTTAATCATAGTTGACTTCAGATTATCAACAACTAATGGTATATTATGTTTACAAATTTAATAAATAAATTTCAACATTCACAAAATTGTCTTGTATAACGATATAATGTCAGCATAAATTGAACCCATCCACTGTTACATAATTATATAAATTATATACTTTACATTAAAAAAAATAGATCGTAATATTGAATGTATATTATTTTAAGTAAATGTCATCCAATGGTGACTATTTTATTTTTCTGAAAAAATAAAAGTATTATGTAATTATTGGTATCATGTGTATTTATCTTGCATTAAATAATGTTTATAACATTAGATGTTTATAATCATTTTGAAGTTAGTTAGATATAATATCTCGTATTTGTAAACTATGCTCATAATTAAATACAATATACAATCGTAAGTTTTATTAAAAATTTAGTTTTAAATTGTGTTCTATATAAAACTGTAAGAATGAAATAAAATAATTTAACGAATATAATATTATAATGAAATATATAAATTGTTTTGCTACCTATGTTGTCTTTAAAAAATAAATTCATAGAGTTATAACTTTAATACAAATTTCAAATTCAATTATAAATTTTAGTTGACTTGCGCTGAGTAATAAAAACTGAGTTCATATATTTCTCTCAACTATATAGAATGTTTTCGTATTATTTTTTTTTTATGTACACGTAGAAGATAAATCCTGAAGTGTCTCGTATGAGGTCATGAACATTTTATGGTATGGATGTATGGTAAAATTTTCATTTACAAAATTTGTCGTAGCTTAACACAAGCTACATACGACATACGAGTACATACTAAAATAATTTAAATTTAATTAATTAAATTTAATTAAATAATATTAGAATAGTTGTTAGATAAGCATACCATACTGTTGTACACAAGTTGTTATAAGCCATAAGGGTTAAGGAACATGTTGTGCACAATAAATTATTCGTTATTTTATCATTGTCGATATCGCCTGATTTAAAAGGCATTACGATGTGTTTATTGCTACCATTATTATACAGATAATAATAAATACCAAACAATACGAATTTGAAATGTACAATTTTGCCATCTTAATAGTGATGATTAAAAAAACCTTTTTAAAATGTTTTACGTATGATATATTCCGGTAAAGTAATATCTCATGATATTTATATTTTCTTTTAACATTTACTCTATTGTAGTTTTGTTTTTTTCTTCAGTCGGCTGAGTTTTCCGGCCGAATAGCTCGAACGGAAAACAAATACGACTCTGGGGGCCGGAAACAATACAACAAATATTTCGTGTTTTTCTATTTGTGTGTTTTTGTATAATATACAACTGAGTCGAATGGCGATTTAACTTGAAGTTCAATAACCTGGCGTTATTTTAATTTCTGATGTAATATATTATACCAATCATATATCAATTATAATGTGTTTTAATTTAAAGTGTTTGGTTATCACTTTATAAGTTAAAAAAATTGTTATGAGATTTTAAAATACGATTACTATTGCACAGATGTTAATATTTTAATACAAATATTTATTATACGAAATTAAGAACACAGAAATCTATTCTAATTTTGTTTAAAAAACAATATTCATAAAAATTTGACACACATTTAAATTAAATCAATAAAATACGGTTGATACCTACCTGAATTTTCTTTTTATCAGTTTTTTTTTTTTAGAATTTGGAAGGTATCATTGGTTTATTAGCTCAATATATTATTTTTTGTTTTATTTTTAAATACGTTTAAATACATTTTTCAATAATACAATTTAAATTGTCAAGTAATTTTTTTAAAAAAGAACAATACGGGATACGAAAATTGAGTTAAGACACTATATTTGTATTGCTCTTAAAGATATACTTATAAAGGTATATTTGAAAAAGTTAAAAAAGGTAAAATAGTTTGAAAAGGTTATTTTTCAAAAGTTAATAGTTATTCTTAAAATTAATATTATATATTTAAAATTTTATACTTTGTTAATTATTTTTTAAGGTATAATGTACAACTTTATACATTTTAGTACACCCTGTCGCATAAAGTATGTTTTGTGATTTATAGTTTAATTGAAAATTCATTTTCTCTAAAGTTAATACTTTACTATTAAAACAATTTATCAGAGTTTTTTAAATTAATTTAAATATATAAAAGACAATTTCTTAATTTCTCGTATACATGACAATCGTAACACAGGTACAACTATATAAGTCATCAAATACTATAATAAATAATTAAATAAAAATATAACAGTCTAGAATTACATGTGTAATAACTAAAAAATTAGCAAATATATAAATATTTTTTTTTGTTACCACTTCATTTTTAAATAACAGTTTGAGAGTATACGCCATATATGGAGTATATCCTATGGGAACATTACTGTTTATAGTAGGAATCAAATCTGAGCAATTCAGATTTAAATATATTGCTATCAATTATTGTGTAATATTAAAAAATCATTGTCGTATTATTTAAGATAATGTATTTATAAAACTTCATCTTACCTTAAGAAATACAACAAAAACGCATAGAATTTTTGCTAAATACAACAATATACCATATATTTTAAATATATAAATGTGCCTTAAATCGTGCTAAATGACTTAGTATTTGGTTTAAGTAAAAATGCCATTATATATTTAATGTTTTTAAATTTACTTTTAATAATAATTTAAAATTAAGCTTTATGATATTTTCAGATATGTAAAAAGTATGTTTAACTCAATTAGTAGCTAACAAACTCATTAAACAATTTTAGGTAGGTAATTAATCTCATTAAGAATTAAAATTTTAATGGAATATTACAAATGGGAATGATTCCTAAAACTGTTTAATAAATACGATTGGTTATAATTAAATCATTTCGAATTAAGATGAAACGTATTTTAATTTTATGAACTAACATGCTATTATTATTAATGCTATTTCTTTTTATAAATATTTAATTTAGTTTTAATAATTGAAAATCAATATTAGCGCAGAACGACATATACTGTATCAAAAATCGTATAAATCATGAAATTACTTTTGGAGCATAAAACCAGTGTTTTAATAAATGTATATAATATAAATGTTATAGTAAATTGAATGCCACTCAGAATCGTTTTTCAAGTGTATTGTTTCATTATTGTTTTTACATTTATAACAACAATACAACATTGCACCGAGTTAAACTTAGCGAGTGTTCAACCCACAACAATTCTCTTTATTTTATCCGTATTTGTTTTTAAATTAAAAAACTGACAAATTAGTAATTTGGCATTTAGAGAAATTTAATTTTAGCAGGGTTTGATTGATAATGACTGATGGAAGAGGAGGAGTCTTTTGAAATGATGAAAATTTGACACACTTGGCAAATACGTAATAATTAAAATACATAATTAGAAATACCCAACTCTATTTTAATTTAAAAGCTCTTTGGTATTATAAATATATGATGTACGCATGAATGTGAGTTTATAAGTTAGATAGAGATATAAGATTATTACATACGAAATACAATTTGAGAAGGACAGGTTTATTTTCTGACTAAATATAGAGCTTTTAAATTTACCCGAAAATTGTTAACATTACTTGCAATTTTGGGTTTAATGATTTGAACATTTTTTTATAGGTTTTCAAACTTTAACATTTTACATTGATGTTTGTTTTTTGTTTTATTAAAAGTCTGAAGATACTTTTTCGGGTAGATATAACAACACAAGTAATGTAGGCTTTCAGTAGCAAATTGCAACTTGTTGGTACAATATTTAACTTATTATTCGAATTTCGCAAACATTATTCCCCTGGAGAATAAAACTACCAACAAATTAAGGAAAATCGGAAAAATTACGGTCTCCGTTATTTTGATTTTATATATTTTATGATAACTAATTGAATTTTGAACGTAGGGATACGAAATTTTTTGAGTATTCTCATAAGTAGTTTACACACGTTGTAAAATGGTTATAAATTATTAACATATTATAACGTAAATTATATTGTATTATAAAGAGTTTCACTTAGAATCGTATTTTAGAATTCAATATTATTGCATTCAAATCTTAATTATAATAAACCACTAATTTCTTCGACCCCTCGGTCGAAGGAGTAACGTCCGGAATCGACTTTCCCAATTTTTTCATATATGAATTATAATAAAATTTATTTAATAGGACATTATCAATAGGTATAATTTATATTATTTTGACTAGATAATAATTCATTTGAAGAAATCAAAATTTATACTTATTCATTAAAATCCACAACGTTGTATTCAATTGTATTAACTATTAATTACTAGCACTTCTAGATTTCTAGTTGATCCTAGTTATTTGTCTCCATCATCCAGAATTAATGTATTGATTTTACATACAATATAACAATAAACACACATACATATATAATAGTAGCACTTCTAATTATAAAAAATCGTTTTAATATTTTGTCTACATTTTACTATAATTGTAGGCATAAGCTATACCTATGATAAAATAAGTTTGTTTGCTAAAATATCTAAAACAATTTACTAACTTATAAGTAATTATAATAATCAAACATTCTTTATCTACCTATTTATAAATGTAGTCGAAACATATTTTGCTAAATTTGTTATATAAAGCAGTTAAAAGAAAATTATCCTTAACTTTAAGCAAAAAGCTATTAAAAACTTGAAACTCCCCCGAAAGGGTTTTGTATATTATAAAAACTACTATAATACTTACAGATGTTTAGACTAGATATAATATTCGTAAAGTTGGAAAAATGTATTATTAATCTTTGTTATAAAATATATGTAATATTATTATTTATTAGGTACATAAAATTTTACGTTTCATTAAAGTATTACGTCGTAGATATAGTGTTATATATCTTTTGTGTTAAAAAATAATTGTAAATCGCAATATACAGCTGTATAATTTCAGATTTTGAAATATAAACGTACAACTGTATAATTATTCACAACTTTATAAATCAATATTATAATCAATATTTATTTATCAAAATGTGAATCGAACAATAAATATTATTGTTATCATCATAGACCTTATACTAATAGACGGATCGTAGCTAAAATTCATGCAGTTAAAATGTGCTTTTTGTGTAGTTTCATTCTATAATGTACATAGGAGTATTGGACCGATCGAATTTGAACATTAAAATGTCATAACACTACATTTTACTACTTTACACTTATTCCTACCATATTATAAGATATAACTTTGCTATAATTCTCATAAAATTAAACAATTTTAAATACATTTTAGAAATCATTATTTTAACAATGGCTAAGATCTTCATTTTAAAATGCATTGATTTAATGATATTAAAAATAAAATTGTAAGATTAAAATAGATTTAATTTCGTTTTAATATATTTACTTATTTATATTTTTTATTAAAATATTATTTAATATTTTGTTTTGGAGAATTGGCAACATTGCAAAAAAAGTTACATACAATCCACCCGAATCCTTCTGTTTATTAGTATAAGGTCAATGGTTATTTTATTTTTTTTTTGGTCGTCGATATGTGGGATTAAGAGGTAGGCTGAATAGGTCACAGTCTATTACAATTGATATCAGGCCTCTAGACGACCTATTTATTGGTAATCAATTATTTCGCAATAAGGTGCGTGTATACTGCGTGTTACTGCTGACCAAAAATAAATTTAATTCAATAAATCTAAATTTTTACGGATGAAAAACTTTTCTCGTTGGATCCTTGGTCTAACATATAGGGTGTCCTAACTAGAAGCGTAATTAGCAATTTATATAAAAGGGGAGTTCAGGTTTTTATTTAGAAGCTTTTATGAAGCTGAACTTTGCTCTCACTATTTTATAACATAAAAAAGTAAATTGCTAAAAAATGAAACTAATCTTTTTTTGTATCTGTATATACATTATAATGCAAAATCTAAAACAGGTGGCATAATAATATTATTAATAGAAATTTATTTTTTTTTGTTTAAACCCATTGATACCCTCCCCCCCATAAATATGCCTCTGGTCTTAACGTATTTGTTTGTCTCAATAACGTCCATCGCCCATCGTCGGGCACACATCGCGAAGTATTGGTGTGTGATAGATATCGTAATAAAATTTAATAAAACGAAGACCATCGACGTGACAATTGAGGATCACGAAATTATATTTTATTCCCAAAGGACCATCGACCGGGGACCGTTCACGCTTTCAGACAGTGAATAATGTATAAAGAGTAAATCGAGATTCATCCGTGTAAATAATAAAATGACAAATATTATCGCCGTTGAAAGGGTGAATTTGTTCCCAGGACGCGGCGGTTCTGGGCACCGTTAACCGCGAGATGACGAATAGGATATACCGGATACCCGGTTACCACCGCTGGCCATACCCTTTTATATATATATATATACGACGGAAGCATATCCGCTGAGTTTAACGCAAATCGAATCATATGCAGATTTTTTTTGCACGGTAAACAATATCGTATAAAATAAACTACTATTATATAAAGCATCTCAAAGTAGTTAAATCTAACAACTGTTATGATTTTGTACATATTTAATACAACATTTTAAGTGTGAAATTATATTTTGAAAACGTTATTTTTGTTTAAAAAGTACAATACAGTTTAATTTTAGACAATTATACAAGATTACAGGTTTAATTATTCGTTAATATTTTACCAAAAATGTTTTGAGAGAGTAAAATGTACACGTTTATCAATATTTTTTGTAAGTATAAAATATATACGAGAATCCATATATTTATTTCAATCGCATTAATTTATTTGTATATAAATTTAAATGCAAATTCATGGTCATAGTTACGGACATAAATAGTATAAATAAATATATTAAAAAACTTTTCCTTCTTCAAATTTATAATTGGTGTGTAAAAAAAATACCAACATAACCACCTATTTTTCAGGTTGTAACCTAACCTGGTTTTCCACGAATCGGTACTCAAGTTGTACATAATTATTATATGTATTATATGTTTATAGTTTGGTAATACAATTTATTAATGAATTGTATACAATGTTGTGTATTATTTAAATAAAATACAGTTATACGTTTATCTTATCTAGTCAAATAAACAGGCTATCTAAGAATAATTGTCTAGATAATTATTCAATCAATGATATAAAAAATGTTGGTACAAAATTATTTTAAAGCGCGCTCTGTAAACTCTATTTATAATTTTAACTGGAACATCAGATAGTTTATAATTAATAATAATAATATTTACAAAATAATCATGATAATAACAACTATGGTTTATGCCGAGTACGAACATTGGATTTACAATATTTATTATCTATTTTTTTATCTAGATAAAAATTTTAAGTGCAATTTATTTATCTAATCTAGATAAATTTAAAATCAATTATTTGTCATCTAGATAAATTATTATTATCTAAATTATCTAGATAAATTATGGGTTATCTTTTTTTTTCAACACTGATTATATATTATTTTTGTTGTTTGAACATATTATTATCTAATATTTTGATGATAATTATTTGTGTCAGACAATTTTTACAGTCGTGTAATTTCGCCATATGGATTGGAATATACATATTATTTTATGGTTGCATTATAATATAATTTGTTTATAATGTATTTAGTTTAAAATATTAAATGTGATTTTTAGTTAAAATTATGGATTTTAGTTTGGATATATAGCACTTTATTTTATGTCTTTTTAAAAAAATGTCATTTATAACATAATGATTGTTTGAAACAAGCACATTAAATGACACATTATGTTATTTTACAAAACGTCGCGTATAGGCGAGTGATAATTTATAAATTTATTTTTACATGACCACCGGCGTGGGTTATATCGACATTCGACAACACTTTGTTATTATGTTTTTACATTTAATTCATTATATTTACGTCGTTGACGATGAGCCTCGTGTACTATTGACAGTATCGTCAATCTGAGTGAATGCGATAAATCAAAGTCGGTTTTCGTTTAAAGTTATTGGGTCGACACGCGTTGTAAACGATAATCATCGTTTTAATTCACGATATGGCGGTAATAATACTTGCACGACACGTCTCCGGATGCAATTCTTTCGATTTGATTTAACGTTTTCGCCGTCTCGTCAAAATCATTAGTATTATTATTTAAATTATTCTTGTACGTTCTGTATTGTTTGTGGTGTTGTATTTATGCGAAAATGTGAAGTATGAGCGTTATGATTAAAATTTTACGCCATCGAGAAAGAGACCACTTTACAAAAATACAATATTTTTCGCTGCCATTTTCGTAAATGACAGTAAAATATTAAATACAATATATTATGGCTGCTATTAATATTGTTATTATTACAACTATACTACCACTGTTGTTATTAGTTCAACAAGGGGTTTAAAATTGTATAAAATATTTCACAAAAGTTTCATAAAACATTTCACTCCAGTAAATTTTTTTTTTTTAAATTCACTACTGCTTTCTATTGTTAAAAAATGAATCTACCTAGTCAGAATATTTGTGTTATTATATATTCGATTTATAAACTAAAATAGCGATAAAATTTGTTAATATTCAATAAATTTATTTTACAGTGAGTAGGTTAGGTATACATGAAGAATATTGTTGATTTTTATGAATCATCTTCAAATAAAAAATGATTAAATAATAGAACATGGTCTTTAGATGACATTATATAATATTTAAATATACCTACGTTAATGTTTGTTAATATCAAATATTTTACCAATAACTTTATTAAATAACAAAATAATATAAATTACGAATACAAATTTCAATGTTTCAATGAAAATGCTAGTGATATATTTTACACTCAAATATACCATTATCCGTAACACTAATTATAATTGCCAATTAAACTACAAGCTACGACGAAATAACTGGTGTTTAACATGGAGAATAAAAATATTTAACGGTCTAAAGATGTTGTATGGACTATATATTATAGTCTCAGTGGAATTTACGCGTTTGTTTTTATTTTAGATTGATTTTTATGTCACATTAAAACTTTATCGTGTACAGGGTATTTGCAAAAGTCAATTATTTTACGCGTCGGCGGTTGCACGAATACAGGCAATGTATTATATATAATAATATGATACTTTAATGTACACTCTCCTTTTTGACATAATAATACCGATGTGAAACACTACGTATATTATAATATTCCAATCCATGTATACATGTTATTATGTCATATATTTCATTTTTATGCACTTTTATACTAAAATGCGCAGTACATCCATTAATTAATTATTATTATTTTTTATACCTTACGCATATATAAAAAAAAAAAAAAAATAATAATAATAATAATAAAAAAGTTTAATACATTACATTAGACGTTAATGTATACGTCCATGGCCGTTATTGTTTAAGTTTAACACTATGTTATATAATATAATATATAGTATCATCTCTACTACATATAATGCTGTAATAGTTTAATTCGCGATGCGAATACTCAAAGTGAACAGAAACATGTGTTATGAAAATAATATAGTGGGTAATAAAACCGTCGTTGAAATCATTTACGTCCGGAATTTTACATTGCCGTGCTGACTGTTTTGGAAATATTATTGAAATATTTTAGTTTATATTATTATTGTGTTTTTAGATTTTACTCGTACTCGGTGCAAGATAAAATAAATAAAACTATTCGGCGCGTGGTTGACGTGTAATGTACCGACTGTACAGCATCCATTTCTGGTGTGCGTCTAAGGCACGTAGAAAAGTCGTTAACGTCGTACCGTATGTTCCGTTCGAACAAAATTACCTTTGAGCTTAATCACTGTCATCTTGTCATCGTGTATTGTACTGTAATATATTATTATTATAATAATGGCATGCTGTATGTATAACACATTATTATTATTATTATTATTATTTATTTATTAAGCGTTTTATATTTTAAAACGTGTGTAATGCGTATTATATTTGCCCGGTTCGTTTAATTTAGTTTTTTATTTAATATTTATATTTTAAACAGAAATATGTTTTAATTGAAGATAGATTATTGGTTAACGTTCGATTTGTCGGTTTAGGTTATACGTGAATAGTATAATGGTAATATGATACTATAAAATATAATTATACTAATTTTTTATTTTTAAAAAATATATTATACTTTCATAGTTATGAAAATATTACATTGTATAAAATGTAGAAGGACCACTTTTCTACTATTTTATAACTTTTCAGGAGAGAAAAAATAAATTGCTTCAATATTAGATTCTGAGCTTTGTTCCATTTTTTTTTTTTTTTTTCATGTCTAAAGATACTTTTTTGGGTAGACATAATGATCCCATTATCAAAGTAGGGTATGCTTTTAGTAGAAAATTGCGTCTAGTTGGTACTTTATTTAGCTCATTTTTTGAATTTCTCAAAAGTTTTTCTTTAGAAGAAGAAAAACTACCAAAAAATAGCGAAAAATCGTCAAAATTATGATTTCTGTTATTTAATTTTTTTATTTCGTGATAATTTATTGAGTTTTGGTTTTAGGCTTATTACTTATTAACATAGGTATTTTACACGCGTGGTAAAATTTTGGAAACTATAATTGATTTTCTGATTAAGTATAAACCTTTGAAATTTTTTCCAAAAATGTTAAATATTACATGTAATTTTGGGTTTAATAGTTTGAAAATTTTACTTATATTTTAGTGGTCTGAAAACATTTTTTCGTGTATAAATAATGGTTGGATTACCATGAATAGGGTATGATTTTGTAGAAAATTGCATCTAGTTGGTACTTTATTTAGCTCATTTTTCAAATTTCTTAAAAGTTTTTCTAAAAAAAAAAATGTAAAAAAAAATGGCTGAAAATCGATGAAATTACGTTTTGCGTTATTTTGAATTTCGATCGTAAGGACTTGAAATTAATTTTAAATATTTACATTGCTAATTTACACACTTGGTAAAATTTTCTTCATTAGTAACAGTAATAGCATACATACAATAGTATGCATATTTTAAGAACTTTAAATATTTTTATGCGTAAATAATTAAAATCAATTAGGTATTATAATTTGAAAATAAAGTTTTTAATATAATATGTGTTTTTATAAACCTTTTGAAATAATATTATGATGTCGAATGCATTTTCTGTCAGTGAAGAATACTGAAAGTAATAATTGAATTTTCGTTTTTAGATAGTCAACGCGGATTCTAAAGAGTAAAGACCGAAAAAAGTCTTTAGTAATACACTATATACTACACAGTATACTTGTGGAATTTAATACAATATTATAGCTCCGTGTTGTAATAGAATTCGATGAAATATCTATAAAACAGTTGAGCTGCAACATAGCAGATTTAAGTTTGATGCAGAATATACTTCGAATATGATGAGCTAGATTGCGTGAAATAAACATTTACCTTATAAGTTATAACGTTAGTTTTATTCATTTAATTTATATTGAAGTATCAGTTTGATATTTTCAATTTATTTGCGATCGACCAATATGAGAACATTGTAATCGACTTAAATACAATTATATTTTTCTTTTTATTTGAAATAATATTAGAAGTTAATGTTAATTTTTTAAATAATTTATTTCATTCGTGCATTGTGAGCATAGAGATGTAATATTTTTTTTCTACCTACAATGCATAACCCTTTCTTTAAATCCTGTACCTACCTCTCCGGGATTTCTTCTCTCCAGCCTTTTATCCACCGAAAAGGTCCATTGAATAATAAATTCAAAGTACGTGCGCCGGCGGTCAGTCCTTTTTCCTTTTGTGAATTCAAATGTCGTCACGTTTAGTTATAATTTCGGTTGCAAATATTATGATTATTATTATTATTATTATTGTTTTTTGTATTTCTATATCTATCTCAGTCTCACTCTTTCATTGTTTTCACACTTACCGAAGACAATGCAAAACAATTTCCGCAGGGATTCAAGGGAGAGAAAAAAAAATCTAACAGTTTATGCAAATGCGTACTGTTGTCCTCTCCAAAGAGACTCTCCTGTTGTTAGACCAACGCACATAATATGGAGAATTGTTACAAAAATAATAATAATAATTTCAGAATTTTTGATGAACTTTTATTCATTACCCCTAACACCATCGCAACAACAACTTATTAAAATACGTGTAGATAATCTATTACCAAGATCGCGGTTATGCCATTCTATAATATGTAAAACACAACGTATTGTTGCAGAAGGATGATCTTTCCTAAAAACACGTGTTACGATGTTAAGGTCGAAATAATGCGTACAATATAGCGTTATATTCAAGTTGTTAAGGGAACCGCGTAAATAGCCACTTGTGTCGAATTCGTGTACCGATTGGTCACTATATTGTTTCATGCTTGTATGCAAAAGTAACAGCGACGACGACAATTAATTTGTTTTCATAAAATGTTTACATGCTTTATACATACAATTATATCACCAGAATCAACGGTCGTGATATACAAGAGTCACTGACCTCGATATTCTCTGTAAACATGACCCAAACACTAGTGGCCAATGATTAATTACGTAAGTTTCTGAAATTTACAGCCAAAAACCAATCTATCCCGCCGTCATACAATCGCATCACAACGTACAATATATACTTTCTCACTATTTAGTTTTGACATAATTTTATAACCTGACAATGATTTTTTTAATATTTACGTAGACTATTATACGCGTAATAACATAATATTCATACCTACTTATTCACCCTAATGATATCACATAGGTATCGGCCTATCTGGTAACTATTTGAGTTATATTATTTAATTGATATATTATTATTAAAATTAAAAAAATAATTTGGTACAAGTTATTCAGATTGTCTTTTTATAACGTTATACCGTATTGACGAGCGAGTGAATTTTAATGTCCAAAATATTTTAGATAATACTTAATGTTATTTTAGACTTTTAGAGGGCAAAAGAGGCGATAGTCGTCAGTAGGCAATACCATAAACAATACTACTCTGCTAAACTTTGAGGTCTTTTAGCTTTTGGGGTAGTCTCGTATAAGAGGATTTAACGACTTTTGTCTTAACGTATATAGTTTTAAGTAAACTGTTAAATTTTCAACCTTTAAGTTTAGTAAATAAATATTGTCATTGATAATCTACATTTGATAAGTACCTAATACGTAATGGAGTAATTTTTAATGTATTTAATTATTTTTTATACTATTCAGTATTCATAAACTGATAAACGAGATGACTCAAACATCCATGGTGTTTTTCAATTTCACTGTCTATAAAGTTTGATATAAAATGTAAAATTAAATGCATTTTTAATTTTATATTGTTATGAACAGTATACATTTATTTTATGTATTTGTAAAGTGATTTATATTTTGTTGATTTTGATTTAAACACATTGTTTTGTTGGAATAAATTTAAGTTTAATAATTTTAATAATATATATTATGTTTGATGTTTTAATTGTTAACAACAACTTAACTAATTGTAGAATATTTAATATTAAGATCAATTTACAGATTCTAAACAATTTGGTTCATAATAGATTAAATTAATATAGGATTATTACTTATATTTTTGAAAAAATTTTTTTTATTATTTCCTGTGTTTATGTATAGTGTATATTCAATAACGTGAATTTAAAACTCGAATTATTTAACTTTTAATTTAGTTTTCAATTTGATTACAAAAATAATATCATATAAAAATAAAAACCAATTTTCAGGAATTTAAAATTATGTTTCTAATGCTTTAAGTAATTTACTATCAAAAAATATGTATTTAAACTTGTAAAATATTCATACAAAAATCTGTTTATATCTGTTATAAAATTATATTATTATATATTTACTTTTTACAATAGTTTTTTTTTTCTAAATAAAATACGTCATTCTTAAAAATATTTTAGCATCAAAAATTTAAGCACACACACGCACATACATATATATCAATATATTTTTTATTTTCAATTTATAAATATATATTAGTTTAATATATATTATAATTTTGTTGTTGTGAGTCATTTTTAAATTCAAAATTGATTTACGCACTCATATGACCATTTATTGTTATAGAGAACCTGCGATTTCCTTTTAAAAATGTATTACGCATAAACACTATAATATGAATTTATTATTATATGAAAAATATCATCTTTTTAAGTTTCAGGAGGTTATGTTAAAAATGTCAGCTATAAATGCTCTTTTGGATGGTTAAAATCTAGTGTTGTATGTACAATAAATAATTGCTAAATACAAGTATTCGAAACATTCAGTATCTCACTTTCATTCAGAGAGGTGCTACAATAAAATGTAAAAAAAAAAAAATCGAGTCACGATAAAGGAGGTATAAAGGGTTTTGGGTTGTGTTGTGTTTCGGACAATGGTCCTTCGGGTCGGATTAACAAAGTTACTGCCTTCGTTGCCTACGACGAGAATTATCAAAATCTACCAAACCACCCGCACTATCATCATCATATTATAGTGTGGCTGTAATTTATTACTTACCCTATTGCCGGATTACAGTACATAGAATACATAAACATATTTCATACATAGAAGTAGGAGGATACCTTTATATTTTCTGCGGTTTTAAAACGATTAGTGTTATAATACTTTGGAATTGTTTTCGAGCTACTGCGGAATAAAACTTAAATTTGGTATATAACGACAATGATGAAGGGACGACAATGTGCTTGAAACGGTAGGTGTGCACTTTGTCGCGCCCACGTAATACTTAATGTTATATTATTTTAATGATTACGAATAATCTGTGTTACATAACTTGTGGCTAGTTAAGTAGTAACATGTTAATCATATACGGAATTGCTTCACAAACTATGGGCTCTGTGGATATTACGAGGGGAGGGTGCCAGGGAATAATTAAGCTATATTTATTTTATTTTATCCATTTTCAAATGCGTTTATGAACAATCAAAAATTCATAATTACTTTTGCCTATTAGAATTGAATAATATGTTATTATTATTTCATTAAAAAAATAGAGTTTATTAACGATTTTTATGAAAAAGAAAAATATTAATCGTAGGGGCCCATAAAAAATGTATAAGAAATTTAAGGCGGCCACATGTCAGATAAATTTGAAAAACACTGATATAAGGAACAAGATCTGACTACGTTTTTTCCGTTATCCAAACTTTTAAACGTCTTATTAAATTTATATTTAAGTGAACCAAAAAAATTTAAAATAAAATACGTTTGATTCTTACGAATATCAAGTACGAGTTATTTGTATAAATATGAAAAGCGTATACAATTATTGACTGCGACATAGTAGTATATGTTACAAATATATGAGAGTAAAATTGTATACAGAACACGTATCTATGTAATTCCCATTATATTTGTAACATGCAATTCTGATCATTTCATGATTATTATTATGATTGCCAACCCCGTATAATTAAAAATCATAAATTCATAAATGTTTTTAAAATGAACATTTATATATTTTGTTACTGTTAGAAATTAATTATTCAGGATGCATAAATAAAATATGGCTTTTATTCAAATATATTTTTTTTATATTATTCTGATTTCTATATATTTGCATTGTTGTCATTGGTTTTTACCTATTTTGGTATATATAATAAAAATTATTAATGTGGGTCTTACCTTCTTATTTAATAGTGCGTAGTACCTACTAAGTGCCATATAATTATCGATGAAAAAAATATTTATATTCATTTCCCTCGTGAAAATAGAGTATGTTAAAAGCGTTAAAAAATGTTTTAAACATTTTTATTGTACTTGTATTTTTCAGACACAGCTTATATTTTTTAGCTCAATTTCTTTGTGCTCCTGGTATCTCAATAACACTAGACGGATTTGCTTGACGTATTTTGTAAAAACCTATATAATATAATATACTATATTATGGTCGGTTTCAAATCCCCTACAACACATGATGTGTGAAAGCTTCATTCTGGAATTGGGAAGAAAATAAATATATTTTCGGAAATGTATCTTTCAACTAATATTTTGGTTGATAAAATAGTTTAGAAAAGAAAATATAAAATTGAATTAAAGTGCTACAATCAATATTAAATTCAATATTTGTTCACATTTTAACATATTGAATTATAGGTCAGTATGCAGGGTGTAATACAAGTAATCTTATACTCGTTCTTAGTGGGACTAAAAAATGAGAAAATTGTTTTCCGTTTTTTTTTTTTAGATCTGAAATTACGTACTCAGCATAATTACTTATTGATTAATAATTAATTTAAAATAACTAATTCCATGTGATTTGTTGCAAATTGTTACTCTAATATAATAGTTCTTCAAAATGGTGTAACATAATGGTGTTAGGTGGCGCTCCTAATCGTATTTACGGACTTATAATTTTACTGGAAATTTTCTGGTACTTTTATTTTTTTCAAATTCATAATTATGCATGTTTCTTGATTTAATTCAATTAAACAATAAAATACTTAAAAAAAAAAAACGTTAATTTGACAAATTATTAAAATAATGTATTAAAAATTAAAATTTTTGTCATTGGTAAATTTTTTTTTTGGTGTGTTATAATATATGAAATACACAAAATAGTTTTTTCCAAACAATTTTGTATTTTTAGTATTTAAATTGATAATTTCATTGTAATTATTTGAAATATCCTATAACTTTGATGCATTTTCCTAATCGATGTTTTAATGATACGCAGATATGAATTAATAGTTATTATACAAATATCAAATTATTGCATAAATTTAGCGGTTCCTTATAATATTATCTGGCCACTAAGCTACTTGTACGGGTACCATTTCCGCTAAGTACAGTACTGGAATTAGGAATATTGATTATAGTTAATGTATGTTTGTTTGTTTGTTTTATGTCATAAAATTAAAAATTATAATTGAATTGATACTTATTTGTGTAATTAATGAAATATAACAAAATAAATTATGTATGATAAATTCGTTAAAATAATTATATAAAATTTAATTAAATTTAAATAATACAATAATGCAAATAAATTTGTGGATTTAGGTTAGAAAATATTATTTCCCATAACTTATCTGCGGCTACACTTTTCCCACCATGTCATAATAATTATGGATTATGGTATTTTTTATACAATTTTTTTATAAATCCAATTAAACTATATTTTTTTTAAATATTACAACTTTATCAGTAATAATATTATATCTAGGTGTTCACCATATGCCATTATTAAAACAAAAAACATAACAGTAAAACTAGTTAACTATAGTTAACTATAATTTAATTTTTAAATAAAAGACACTCACTGAAAAAGTGAAAACAGATATTGCTAAAATATACAATATTTTTCATTTTACATTGGTATAATGCTATTATATAAGGCATTGCAGATAATACAAAAGGGTTATCTATTTTAATCTTAACTAGATTAATAAATACAGTTTTATAGTGATATAAATAGTACATTTTTAAACCCTTTGGGAAGATAGATAAATCATAATAATATTATGATTACAAACCTACATGACGCCAATGCCAAGCATTTTAATTTTTAATACATTATACTTTATTATAATAATTTGTGGCTTTTACATTTATTTAAAAATATTATTTTGTTTTTATACTTCTTACGGAATATAATTAAAAAATATATATTGCCAGGGAATTTCCTGCAAAATTATTTTCACCTAACATGATGTGTCACACCATAAATACGATATGAGCACCATCTGACACCATTTAGTTCCATATTGGTGAATAATAATGTGTCTCATTATATTAGATTATAATTTTATAGAAAATTACATGGTATAAGTTATTTCTAATTATTATTAATATTATATGTTTTTATGAGTATATTGCTAAGTCTAAAATTTGAAGGCTAATATAAAATGGAAAACTATTTTTCCATATTTTAGTCCCACTGATTATTTGTATTTGTTAGATGGTATACTCTGTTGTGTACATATTATAATAGTCGTTTATAAGTAAATTTTTTTATATATGTCAGGTTGACATTTATTAAATGCATACAATTATTATGTTTCAAAAATACAATTTTTTTTTTTTACAATTAAAATAAAATATAATAATAATAATAAAATATTTTATTTTAGTGCACATATAATCCAAATTTAAAACTGTTTTTTTTTTTATTGATTTGTTGGTATTTATTAAATACCAATTTCCTTGTTATTACATATTTATTTTTACAAAATATTAATAATACATTAAATTAATTAAATTAAGTAATATGTCAACAACTATCATTTTATACTTTGTCTTATAAGTTTTCTTATTTAAATAAATTTAAAGTTTATAGCTATTTTAATAATTTCGTCATTTTAATGAATTCACTTTTTTTAAAAGTTAAACTTAAGGGATGTCTCATGTGATGGGTGATTTTTTACTCAGAGTTTAAGTCACAAACGACATATAAAATTATGTTTTTGAATTATCCTATTAAAACTTTATTAAACTTGTTGCACAACATAATTTTAAAAAGTTTGTTTGAAATTAACTAAATGCATCTGATTATTTATTTTTAAGTGTCCACCTTGTTAGTTTTTATTTAATATTACATGTGTAAAGACATAAAATATTTTTATTCTATATTATCCAATTATATATTAAATTATGAGTATAATATAATATAACATAATAAAATATATTAATTATATAAATCGAATTTCTTTAATTTGTGTTGTAAGAAGTTTCATAAATAATATATAAAAAAGGAAAAAAAAAGAAGTCTTACTAAATTTACTATTATATATATTACCTTCAATTGAATTATTTAAACTATTTATAGTTTATCTTATAAATTATTTTATGCTTCGTTAAGTTAAAATTTTAAAATTTAGATTTCTATTTTGATGATTACTCATATAATTATAATATAATATTAAAAAAAACATTGACTGTTTGTATAATCACATTAGTTATGTCGAACGTTAGTATAAATATTGTAACAAGATTATAATTACATTTTTATAATTTGTATTAAAAACAAAATAAATATTTGATCTTTTATATAAAATATAATTAAATTATAATCTCTGTTCAAAAACTTATATAGTTATACCTATAGGGTATAGAAGTTTATATAATACAAAAATAAAATTTAGTAATACAATATATTTTTATATTAATATTATAGAATCGTTTAGTTTGTTATTTTATATATAATTTTTTAAATTCACTTGATGGTGTATTTTCTCTTAAGAAAATTGAAAATTTCTTTCATACAAAAATGTAATCTGAGACGAATAAGGTACCTTGTAACTTTTAGATTATGTTTAAATTATATTACACCTATAGTATCTTGCCGACGCACAAAAAAAAAAAAAACATATTTAGTTTATAAAATAATAAAGCTACAATAACGTTTTTTTATTATTGGATTCACTATATATTAATAATATAAAATTAGATATATATCAAGTATAAAAAAGTTTTTTAATACAATATCTAAATTGAGATTTATCATCAAATAAATTTACATTTATCAATCTAAATATGTGAAATGTTCATGGTATATATTAGCTCAGTACCTAAAATAATGTATACCTTGACATAAAGTGTGTAGACTGAATTGTAAATGTGTGTACCTGCTAAATTTTATAAAATGTATTGTAGATATTGTAATTTGTTTATTATCTTTTGTCTCAATTTATATTGATAATAATTAACCACTGGCTTTACCACAATAGATAATATATATTTATTTTCTTTGTCTACCACCAAAGTTTAAATTATTAGAAACTATATAAATTTAAACAATAAAGTAACTAGGTCATACACCCATTGTTGTGCATTATCTAGATAAAATACAGTTATCTTTTTAAGATATATTATATATATATATCTTATCTAGTTAAAAAATATTTTAGGTGTCTTTTTTCTTAACAAGATAAAATAGGCTATCTGAGAATAATCATCTAAATAATTATTCTTCCTTAATGGGTACCACAATTATGATAAAAAAATTGACTAAACGTTTAGACATATAAATACATTTTATACTAAAATTCAAAAATAAAAAAAAGTATTGATTGGACTAATCAATTAGTATGAAATTGTATTTATTTTTATTTCTATAATTCTGATCATATATTGAGATGGATCAATTACTAAAAATAAATTATTGTATATGAGACTTTAATAGTGAATTTTCATTATTAAATTTGTTTTGTTATTATTTAGTGTATGTAATAGTTTAATAAGTAATAATGTATAGATTTATAAAAAATAATTTGATATTACGACCTATTTACTATTATATGTTATTTGTGATTTAATTTTAAAATGTTAAGATTTTAATTTTAAATTATTATTTAATTTTTAATTTTAACTAATAATTTAATTTCAATAATGAATTTTTAAACATTTTATGATTATAGAAAAACATATTTAAATTTATTTAAACGTAGAGAAAAAATTGTAAATCTTGACGATACTTCGAAATGTTATAATAAAAAAACATAATTAAACATTTAACAATTCGCATTCAGTGTAGAATGTGATATACGAGTATCGAAGTATGTTCACTCGTACCTCATATTAATCATTTACACAATTGTTATACTGTTTACTTACCTGCTACGTTAGTTACAATTATTACAATTAAACTTGTGTTATAATGATTGTAGAACAAACAAAATTATTCATTTATTGTGTTAAAATAAATCCTTTTATTAGAGGATAATAATTTCGGTGCATTGCGAAGTTGTTATTTCGGAAGAAAATAAAATACAAAAAAATAACGTGAAATACAAAATATTTTGTTTTAGACTTTAAATACATGCCAATTCGGAGAGTGGTTAAAAAAAAAACGCGGTTTGTTCGAAAAAAAAATCCAGAAAAAACAGCATAATTCACTGACGGCGTACATTTTCATTAGACCGCCTTTTGGCGGAGATAATGTTATTGCTATACGTGGGTATGGTGGTTTAAATGTAATTTATTGGTCGTTGCTGAAAAATATATGTACGAGAAGATCCGAAGACTCACTTGTGCCAACGATAGTTATTTTTCATTCGGATTTTAACGACTCAAAGTCGCTGCAGCCATCGATTTCATTTACTTGATTAATTCGGTTTTAACTTACGTACAGTTTGTATACACGAGTTGTTGTTATTGTTTGCACGCACTTAAGAAATCGTTCCACGTAATAACCCGTATTATAATAATAACAATATTGTAACAATCTAAGAAATATATTTAAGGAAAACTTTCGTTGCGTTATCTTCCGTATGTATACTACCTATTTATTTATACAATTTAAGTACACGCAACATTAGAAAAAAAGGAATAGACGATATAGAGCGAATAAAATCAATTTCCCGACTTCATACGAGTAAAATATAAGTACTGTTTTTATTTTTATATACGTTTTTCGGGCATCAATTTTATATATTGTATTTTTCTTATTTTTAGAAGTTGGTTTTTTATAGTATTATCTTCAAAAAAGTTTCTTCATCATCATCATATCAATGTCACAAACATATTAATTTTCATTCACGAACGGCAATATCAAAAGTTTTTATTTCAATCTCAAGTAGAGACTAGAGTACAGCTGAACTCTTTGATAATAATTTAAGTGATATTTTCTAGAAACGATGGTATTTTTTTTTGATAATGCAATGAATACACAAGCAATTTAATATAAACCTTCTGTATGTATGTATAATATACATTGTATATGTTAAAAAAAAAAAAAATAGAATAATGTTTTTTATAACTTTTAACTATATAAAAGTTAAATATATTATACATATTTCTAAACGAACTTTAATAATATTTTTAATATTAAATTTATTAATAATAAAAAACAGTGTAGGGCATTGACCTAATTTTACTTATGTTTTTACTAGATAATTTTTTTTAAATTAACCTTATTAAAAATGTTTATTGACGTCTAAACTTTCCCACGCTTAAAGGGCTACATCCATATGGCCATGTCTAAATATCTTTTAAGGAATATATTTTTTTACTTGATTTATATGAATTGTCATTATATATTTCGAAAACATATTATAATGTGTTGCAGTAAAGAACTGAATTTAATTAAAACTAGAAAAATAATAGAAAAAACTTTAAACCAAGTATCAATAAGGTATATTTGTATCTTTTGTGGAACATGTTTATATCAGTCGTACATAATTTTTATCAACAGCTGTAGTATAAACTAAAATTATTTAACTTCTATCTAGTATTTAATGAAGTTTTGCTCAAATTGACGAAAAATTATTTGTATTAAGTACATGGTTGTAAAAATTTTAATTACAGTCTATACGAAAACATATTAGTTTTACTAAAATATTAGTAAATACTGGGCAGAAATGTTCTAATTAAGGTTTATACTTAATGCAGCTTTAGGGGAAATCGTAAAGACGACTAGGTAGTCAAAATTGATTCATATACTCAGACACTCGGTCACAATTCACAAATAGTTTTACTGAATATTGAAAAGCTGAATTTTTGCTGATACTACAGTAATATATTATGTGAATAGATATTGGTTATAAAAAGAGAGAGAAAGAGACAGATAGAAGGTTATGTTTTGTTATGCATAATGTTTGAAAGTTAAAAATTATAATAATAAACGAGCATTATATAATGGTCACTGGTTATTCGGTTTACATATTATTGCGCGTACAGTGTCTCACGATATTATATTATACATAATGACAATTGTTTTGTTTAGAAAAATAATGGAATTGAAGATGTATTTGTGTGTGCCAAACATTTTTTTTTTTTTTATAACACAAAAATCCGGTACCCAAAATTACGACGTACGCGTATATTATTGCTATGTACCGGAGTAACACGGCCGCAATACGGTCACGGTATTATGTAAAACGATATATATATATATATTACGCGCGTTAAAATGTACTGTTATGATCGATAAAACGATCTCGTCTATATCGACGATCCTCGAAATACAAATACGGTCCGCGATCGCCGGAATCGCGCGCAAGTGTCACGCATTCCGCTAACGACGACACGAGATTATCCCGTCAAATATGTGCACGCCGAGGCGGCGGACCGCAAAGGGCGCGATGGTCGTCGTTTTGTACCCTATGCGCACGTTCTAAACACCCACCGCTAATCCGACTGTAAATTCGGTTCTAACGACGGCAACGGAGTATTATACTCTTTTCGGGTTGTGTTTGAGCCTTTTCCGCGTCCTCGACCGATCCCCAAAACGCATTTATACTGTTCCTCGACGTTTAATAGTAATTGCCACCAGCGCGTGTTTTACTAATTGGTCATACTGTTCGGGCTGTACAATGCGCTTATCAATGGGCGTAGATAAAAGGAATATAATAATAATAATAATAATAATATAATATCCCTTCGTTCACACACACACACACACACACACACTGTACAAATTCCGTAATTGCTTCACGGTCCACTGATGCCGCCGCCGACCGAACGAACGTTTTGATGCTACTCCATTATCGTTTCAGTCGTTCGCGAAGACCTATTTGTTATCTTTTAAATAAAGCGCGAAAATTATTATCACATGATATTATATTACAGTAAACAATTTTTTTTTTGTCGCCGTACGATATTATGTACAGATATTTAAGTGGCTTAGCCTCTCCCCCCCCCCCCCCCCCAAAAAAAAAGCTACCTGATTACATTAAAAACGTATTGTATTTTCATGTTTTCATAAAAATAAATTTTTTTCATCACAAATTGGCTGTTTGTATGACCAGAAAGAGACTAGAGACCAGATTTATATGCGTTTAAAAACCTAAATATATTAAGATGTTTTTATACTCTATAATTTCGTAAAAATAACCTTTTATATGCATATACATATTATTTTTTGGAAATATATGTTCAAAAAAATGTATTAATTAATGAAAAAAAAAGATTAAAATTAACAATTTATAATAATTATATTTTGTATACTTAAAATTTTTCTTTATGAACTAAAAAAAAATAACATATTTTGAATAATGAAATTAATAAATAGTTCAATTTCTTATCAATATAGCATCGCGTTTTTTCGTCTTGATATATTAATATATCGCATTCGAGTTGAACGGTAAACTTCATAAGATCTATTTATGCCGTTTGGGGGGGGGGGGTAGAAAATGACGAAGGGCATAATTATTTTTGCATTTGTTTTAAAGCCATTACATTTCTTGTGAAATGTTCAAATAAAACCTCAATATATTCTTAAAGTATTTAAGGCACAAAATATTCCTTAATCTTAAAATATGATTTTAAAAATACGTTAAAATTTTTGTATAATCAGTTCATAGGAAAACGAATCATTCAGAAAGCACAAAAATATATATAAGCATAAAAATCCGTTTTCTACGATAACCAATCATGACACAGCAGTAATCATTCATTTCGCAAACCCAAATTATATGAAATATGAAAATAATATTTTCTGATTTTTTCCTCCATAGTGGGAGGGGTGTTTGGTTTAAAATATTATGAGATTAAATATTGAATGTTTTGAACTGACCCCATTTGACGATTTAATTCTAACGATAAAAAAGTTCAGTTTTAAGTTGAATTGAATAACTATAAGATTAGGTTAGCATTGTATCAGTTCGAATCGGGTTTTACTCGACTCGAAATTGTATTTGTATTAGCTAGGTAAACAATATAGATAAACGATGTTATCATATAATAAATATAATACATTAATACATAAAGATTGTTAAGTAACACACACTACACATGCTATATTACTCATTTTTCCATTCAAGCGGGTCACATGAATTTTATATAGCGTGTCGACACCAATGTCTCTTAGGGTTCATAAAAAAGAAAGAATATCGTCAAACAGAATATCTAAAATAGGTATGTTTTTTAGTTACTATTGTTAGTTCATCATAAAGTTTATAAAGAAAATATTTCATTTAATGTTATATAGGTAATAAAGTGAATATATAATAATGAATAATAACCAATCGTGTTTGTGCATACTAATAATAACTTTAGACCTAATTGATATGTTCCAATTCCGATTTTTGAAAAATTATTTTTACCCTTTTACGGGAAAGTCATATTTATTCAATTAATAAATAAGTTACTTTACAAGTAATTAAATACCGTTTATTAATTTCATTTGTATGTTAAATTAAATGCGCGTATTAATATGATTTAATGAATATATTAGTAATGTTGACGTGCTGTATTGGCACTAAAAATTGTAATGGATTCATGTAGTCGTTCGACCATATGATTTTTGACCTAATCAACCTCGCCTTATCATTCTGTTCTGTAATAGATATATACATTATGAATAAACACTTAATTATTTTAATATGACATTTTAATTAGGTATACAAATAATCGTTTGGGTTTGTAATTGGAATTTGTAATACTTTAGTTTTCATTAGTTTCGGAAATTATCGATCTATCATAATATTATTATTATTATTATTATTTTGGCCATCACGACACACGTAGGTAGGTATAATAATAATCAACGGTAATATTATAATTCGTTTATAAAGTTTTCAGCGTGCAAGAGTTTATACACAGTGTTATAATGATAATAATTGCACCCATCACGTCAAAACTCTAAACAAATTACGCGTTAAAATATTTGTAAAATTACAGAAATAATTTTATTTGTTTAAATATTAAATCGGAATATTATACACATGCTTTAAATGTTAAAAACATATTATAAAACTGGTTGAATAATATAATAATAATTATAATATATGCGGAGGCAAAACATTTTTATGTCATTCTATTCAGAACTGTTTTACTTTTATTATCGTTATATTATATATTAAAAGTTTATGCTCATATTGTACGTTGGTTTATATAGACAAAGCGTTATCACAGTATTACAACTGTATTAGTTGCCAGTATTTAAGAAGCACATTTTTAAAATGAATTTGTTGTAAAGTTTACGTTCACATTCCTCAAATATAAAAAATCGTTCAATTTAATTATTTGTATGTATTAATTCTAATCGAATTTTATTTTAACTAAACAATCATTTTATTGCTTGAGTATAATACTAGATGTCATAATAAATAATTGAATAAAATGTATAATTATTGATACATTTAGTATAATTAAATTAAATTTAGTATTCTATTTTAAGCAATGAGTTATTTTATCTATGATGTACATATTATCATAATTATATATAAGGGTATTTAGTATAATCGATATTTTATATTAGGATAATAATGATAGTGATATATTATGATGATTAAAATATGAAGATTTTATTGAATCTCCATATGGTTTTACCTTTTTATCTGTTTTTTTTTTTTTTTAGATGATTTTTTAGAAGTTTTATTAATATTTTTGTGTCTGGTCATTAAAATCTATGAGTATTTTATAGTTCAAACTTAAATGGACAAAATTATTATTAATGCTATAACGACAGTTCCGGAAAAAAAATCAATTTAAATCTCATGTGTTTCTATAATAATCATATAATATAATATAATACTATATAATTACTAGTGGTTTAATAACCAACTGGAATAATATTTGATAAGTTAAATAAAGTTTTTATAAGATAAAGATCATTCCTATAAATATAATAGTATAACATATAATAATATGCAAATTGATTGAATATTCAGTATTTAAATAAAATCATTGTTATAGAAAACTAAGACTATTTAATTATAGAAACTATTTCAATAGTTATGTTTTCAATAATAAACCATATTAATTGTTTATTAAGCTTTTTAGTAACTTCACATCATTCCTTTAAAATATTACTCGTTTCGTAATCGGAATGATAAAACTACTGATAAGACAAAAATTATTGTGTTCTTCTCATGACTTCAATTTGGCCATAACCTCTCTCTAAACTACTATCAAAAATCACAATACTCTTTTCATTTTAAATTCTTTTTTGTAAAATATATATTTTTTGACATTTATCATAATATGATTTTCCCTTAGACTTTCCTTTACTTTCATAGAAATAATTTTCTATTGTGTCACTTCGCTTGGTTATTTTATTTTCGATGTTTAACTTATTTTAAACTTTCGTTCCCATCCCGCTGTAATATTATCTGAGAATTGCTTTATTAAAAATTCCGCCTGTCTAATTTAAATCTCTTGTCTTTTATGTTTTATTTGATTGTCTCTTATTAATAAAACTCTTTCTTTAATATTTATCATTTTATCTTGAACATAGTGATGATATATTTTATGAAATTCAGACAATTATACAAAAATCTAAAACACGTTCAATTATTTAAATCTTGAAATTAATTATGATATAGGCACGACTAGAGAGATACTATAGAATCAAGGATACCTTGAATTCAATATTACCACCCCTAGCAAAAATATCTTACATTTTTAAAAATATTATTTGTTTTACTTATAATAATAATATGATAAATTGACATGGAATTAAAATCTGGATTTAAAAGTTGCAAAAATGCAAGTTTTTCTAATGCATTATTATGTCTTTAACTATACCAACTATAACTATCTCAGCTACGTGTGAAGGATCCTTTTCTTCAATGCGATAACTTGTTATGAACTATAGTTATGACCTCATGAACTTTTTGACTCCGACGGCACAAAACTAAAACTAATAATTATGTCCTACGATATTGCAATGTATTGATTGTATACTATATACTTGTATATAGAGTATGTTTTGATGTTTTAACAAGATATGCAATAACACTTGTATTATGCAATATTTTATAATTACTTTTATTTAAAAATTATTCTTATACTCTATCACATAAATTATGGTACATTGGTTTTTATTTTTATCTAAACAAAAAATTAAAATTTTATTTATTTATTCAAAATAGTTGATTTGAAGATGAGAGTCTTAGAAAAATATTAACATTAAATGTCTTCTTAAAGTGTTTTCATATATTTTTAAATCCTTTACGTTAATTTTAAGCTACGAGTAAATATTATGTTTTTATATTATAATTTTGTTTTCCTTAAACATAATAACTTTAAAGTGTATGTTATCAAAAAAAAAAAAAAAACAAGATAAAAATAAAAATAATAATATAATTCACCTATCTATATTATGAGCTGTATTGATATCTTGCTGATATTGCACGAGATTTCTACGATATGCTTAAATAATATACTTAAAAATGTTAATTATGCATATATACGACTGATCATGGATATACAATATATGAATAAATATATAACAATAATGATAAATTAATAAAAGATAAAATGATACTGTGATTTAATTACAAAGACTATTTCATTCTAACATAGTAAAACTCTAAAAAAAAATAAAACATTTGAATTATTCAAATTGATTGAGTAATATTTCAAGGGGAATTTTAAAACGTTTTCGACATTTTCATCTTTTTTTGACTTCTCTAGAATTGAATTAATGAATAAGGTGTGTATAGTTTAACTGACTTACAAAATGTCTTATTTACCAATACAACTAATTAACTTATAAACTATTATGCATTAATACAAGTATTTATATAAAATGTATTTTTTTTTTATGAATATAAAACGTGAAAAGCGAATTATATATTTGATGCAAATTGATATATAATTATTAATTATTTGTTTGGAATTTATTTTATATTTAGTAGTATACTGATTAATTATTATTTAGCATATTATAATGATTATTGAATTGTTAGAAAAAAATAACAAAACAAATCCTAATAAATAAATACCAACAATAGATTACAGACCAGCATATTTAGAAATCTATCGTCTATAAATTTAAAGCGTAATTTTAAGCAATCAGTTCATTAGTAATATAATAATTAATTTACTATTTATATATTATTTGCTTTAAATTAACATGTTTTTTTTTATTTTACATTTAATTAATTAATTGTTTTATCCATAACAAGTACCTATAATGATATAAGAAGTACTTCTTAAAACTATATATTTTTTTTTAAAATTTGAATTTGAATTTTAACTAAAAAGTTCAATTATATAGAATATATAATTATAATAATGAATAATGTTATAAAGTAATATTATTATAATTTTAATTTCTTTCAAATTGTGTTGGTTAAAAAATGATTCTATTTCAATAAAATTCATTATTTTTATTGGTGATGTCATAAAGTTTATTATAAATGAACATACGTATTTTTCATAAACTTCAAAAATTCATATAAATCACGAAATACTTGCGTCAACTAAATTAATTAGGTTTAGTAAAGTACGAGTATTTACATATTATAAAATTATTGTCCATAGCAGTTACGCAATGCATATCATTATATCAATAATTGTTACTAAATAGAATATGAAAACTTATTTTAACTATTTCTGTGGTGTACTTAAATCGATCGAGACTATATCTAGACATTTATTCTCCATCAATAAAATAATTAACTAATAAACAAATCATGATTAATACTTCACAATAAATACTGGATATCATCGATGGCTTTCTCCGATTTTTTTTTTTTGTCTCCATAAACAGTCATAATATATCATGTACCTATAAAGTAAATCATCTACTTGTAATATAGCATCGAATCTAACATATTCAATAATCATGGAATATTGATATCATGGAAAATGGAATGAAAGATGAAATGTTTGCACACTTTTACTCTTACTTTCACATAATTTATTGTAAACAAAACAAAATTTAATTTACAACGTGTCACATAACTTAAACATCACTTCGACATGACTTTTAATGGTCGATCCTTTTTTTCGAAGACTACAACTATATTTATAAATATATTTATATATCTTTTGTTTATCGTAACACAATATACAAATAATAATGATAAACAATTCGATAAGCTATACAACTTAATTATAAGTATGATAAAATTATATGCTTATTATTATTATTATTATCATCATCGTCTCCTCTGAGTCCAATTAAAACACATCGGCCGAGCAAGAAGTTTTGAAATGAACGTTTTTGTCAATATGATCGGCCGGAGTAATATTACTCCGATTGCAGAAGTTTGCGAGCCAATCTCAGGGAACGAAATGACAAGACCGGCGAAACGCGTTAAACTCGGCTAATTCGGAAAACTCTAAGTGGCCGATCCATTGTCAAAGGTTGTCCCGGTGCGTACGCGCGCGCGGGTGACGAAGTAAAATGTGATAATTAACTGCTGTTGCTAAAGTTGATGTTCGCTTCGACGCATACGACGTGTCGTCGTCTGGGCAAAAACATTTCTACAGTGCGAAACTTGCGCGACTATGTCGAAGGGATGATAAGCTATAACAATAACGTTATCGTCTTAGCATATCCGCAGCATGATAATAATTTTGGGTTATGACTTAAGAATGTGTAATATTTCAACATTAAAATTTTCACGTTTTTTGAAATACTCATTTATACCTACCTATATATAAAAAAAAAATATTTTAATTTTATAACTATTGTTAACGTTTATTAGTTTATTAATAATTATTAATTTACACAATATTTTTATCCAGGTATTATTTGATGGCCCATATAAATACAAAAACCATGCATTTTTCATTTTTTTACAGTTTTTTTCAAAAAAAAGATCTATAAAGATTCATTCATATCCATCCATGTCCATTTTTTATAACAGTTATTCATTAATGACGCTATTAAAATCGTTATTAAAGTCGTCTCACCACCTAAAATTATAACATTTAGTTAACTATATTAATATAATAAAACAATGGTATATAATGTGAAATTATTAATTTTAGATTCTGAGCGGAGCGAGGAATGTATTGATTCTACAAAGATGTTTTTTTTTTTTTTTATGAATGAAAACATTTTTTCGGGTGGAAAAAATGGTCCGATTATAATGCATAGCATATGTTTCGCTTGCAAATGTTGTCTACTTGGTACTTTATTAAGCTCATTTTTCGAGGACCGAAGGGACGAAGGAGGAATGTCTACAATCGGCCTTCCCACTTTTATTATTATTCATTTCTATATTATTTTGTATCGATTTCATTACTGCAATTGCTGTTTTTGCTTTGTTGAAATAATTCAATTAAAAAATTCTAAAAAAAAAATAATAATAATAAATTTTGTAAGCTTCCTCCCTACTTATTGTCTATACTATCTTACTAACCAACCACGACTTTTGTCATGATAATTTAAAATACATCCATTATTTGCTTCTGCGAACCGTTTTAATTAAAAATAAATCAAAGCAAATACGTAATTTAAACGAATTGTTGACGTAGAATGTAGAATAATTCATCTCAACGATTTAAGCGAATGTATTTTTTAGTGATATTTATTTTATTTCAACGATACAAGTAGTTTTTTATTCTTATTAAACCATTTATAGGCAATCTTTTTCGAAACAAGTTTTATAATATCGAGGTATATAAAAAAAATCAACAGTATCATATTATAAAAAAACATGGAGTTTTCTTTTTTTATCATTCTATAAATCATTACATATTTCGTAATTTTACATTTACAAAATTTAAAAAAAATGTATCATTAATTATATAGTTTTCTATTGTTTTTAATATAATATAATTTAATTTATTTAAATTATAAAGAAGTAAGTTTCCATAATATTAATGTTTACAATATTATTATAAAGTATGAACAACAAATAAAACGTTGATTTAATTGAGTTGTATCACTGTGACAATTTTAATTATGTCAAAATGTATGTATAATTTTATACTTTATATTTTATATTTTGAATTTTAATTGTTTTGTTACTTGTAATGTGCGTGAATATAATAAAAAAAATTTAATGTTTAGAATATATTTATTTATGTAGAAACGTATATAGAATATTATGCTGTAAATTTTTTGTCTAGAACATTATTACTATTATTAATGTATTTACTTGTATAATAGACCATTATTTAGATTTTCTACGATATAAAATATACTGTTGTATGCATTGACAAATAATTCGAGGTTATAATTATTGCAAATAAAAAATGTTTAAATATCAGTTTTTTTTAATACAGTTATATATATAATTTGTTTTTAGATTCTGAACGAAGCGAGGAATGAATTGTTTTATTTACTTTTACTTACTTATTTTTAATCTTTGTTTTACAAAGGTGTTTTTTTTTAAGTCTGAAAGCACGATTTCGGTTAGAAATAATGGTTCGTTTACCACAAATAGGGTATGTTTTCGGTAGCAAATTTCGTTTATTTGGTACTTTATTTAGTTAGTTTTTTGAATTTATCAAAAGTTTTTCCTTGAAAGAAGAAAAACTCCTAAAAAATGATGGAAAAACGTCAAAATTTACGGAAATCGTAATTTTTTGAAAATGATTTTGGGTTTTTCAAGATAAGTAATGCAATTTTGAATGTAGATACTTAAAAATTTTTTTAAGTTTTCTCATAGGTAGTTTATACAAATTTTATTGTATCGTAAACTTATGAAGCAACCTATCAGTATAATATATTGTATAATATTTAGTTTTGCTCAAAATCGTATTTTCTAATGCAATATCATTGCATTCAAACCCTAATAATTATTTTACCACTTATTTCTCCGAGGACCAAAGGAATAAAAGAGGAATATCTAAAATCGACCATCCTACAATTTTTTTTTATGATTAAACACATTTTAGTTATTAAAAATTACTCAATTTAAAGTATCGTTTTTTTTTTTTTTTTTAATTATAACCGAAATAAATATTTAGTCAAGTAATTTTACATAGTTTAAGAAAAATATTTGGATTAAACAATATTATAATAGATGATTCTAAAATGTATATGAATGTAAAATAATAAGACATAAAACATTATCCATTATGAAATGTAGGTACCTATATTATATTAGTTAATTTTTATGTTAGTAAAAAACAATAAGATTTAATTTTAATTGAGATTTCTGAGTACAATATACGTAATAGAGTATACTACTTAGTAAAAAGACTATAAACAAAAACTTAGCAACATGTTAAAATCATTATCCACGTCTATTTTTTTTTGTGGTAATGAATGATAGTTTGGTTATTAATTTTTATGGCAACTCGAATGCATCTTTTTGGTTTTAGTGTAGAATGATTAATGTTTAGTTAGTTTATTACATACAATTTAATTAAATTTTATGAATGTTCAGTAGACAGTTGGCAATCATGTTCCAAAGAAAAATTTATCACGAGATAAAACTAGTGGATAAATAAATTAACAAACGCGTTTAAATGACATTATATTAATATACGTCAAAATATCATTAGGATTAGATAATCTTCCATTTTGTATCACTTTAAACAAATTTCATATTTTAAATGTGAGGTAACTTATTTTATTTAATTTTATAAAGGAAAATAGTTTGTTATGACTAATACAATTTTAAGTACCTCTTTATTTTATTTTTAAAGGTACTTAAATATTGTAGAAATCAATGTTATTTTTTACTGTAATTAAATATTACTCAATTTAGTATTTTGTAAAATATTATTATATGGATTCACTGTATTCACATCAAAAAATACAATTTAAGAAAAGCATAATTATAATACTGTGTAATTACACATTTGATATGATTTATGTTAAGAGTTATGACTTACTAACTAATCTGTAATTTACTAAATTATAAGAATAAACCCAACAATAAAGATAAACTAATAAAATTGTAACTTTATCGATATTTTAAATATTTGATTGTGCTAAAATAGGTTTAATAGGTATGCGTTTTTCAAAATGATAAGGAATTGAATATACCTACTAGATAATCAATTGATGAACTATTTTACAATGTTGATACTACATATACTCCTATTTAAGTAAATTAATAATACTATTCCAAAGTAATTTAATATTGTATTCTAATATATTGAATAGGTATAATATATGTTATGATGGATACTATTATTATGTTTTTGATATTTTTATATGGAAGTGTAACGGAATATGCTATGCGATATTAATAAACGAGATGAAAGCCTATATTTTAATATTATCGTACTCAAATAAGATACGTATATAAGGTTGATATCAATGGACAATCATCATTTTTCATTAGTTTATATCACATTCATTAAAGCGTATTGCATGTATAAATGTATAATACATCAATAATATATGATATTTAATTTATGTATTTGTCTCTACTGTATAACACTCGCTCAAAATAATTGTAACAAATTCGTTTGATCTGTTATTATTTTAACGATTATTTTGATATATTATAATAGTACAATACTGTAACTTATCGATACCATTTTAACGGATTTTACAAAATATTAAAATATTAAAATATGTGTAAATCCCACACATTCACACATAAATTTATAATTGTTTATCGGAAAATCCGAGGAAAATGTAGGAGGCGAGAATTTGCGTAATTCGACGGTCCATTTTTTTTTAAAGGTTGTTATCTTCGGTGGTTGATCAAAAGTGGTGTTTTTTTTTACACTGAAGAAAGGTCAAAGAGAGAAAGGTTCGAAAATAATAATAATATATAAGATACGAACCTAAGGTGGACTGACAACGGTGACGATCGATGGTGCCAACGAGCGGGTAGAGGTTTGAAAAATGAATGACCGGGCGATCGGACGCGGGCGTTCATTTATTATTCAAGGGTGTTTATCATCGGCGGATTTGCAAAAAGGAAAAATATACAGACGGAACGGACGTTTCGTAAAAGAAATAATGACCCGAATAATCAAGATGATAAAAATAAAATTTATAAAAATAATAAATGTTTATTACTATTTACGAGGATTACAATAATAATAATAATAATAATAATAATAATAATAATTTATACCCACACATTCGTAAGAATATTGGGAATAATTTTATTTTACTCGTACGATATTTATTGTTGAATACATCACAAGTATTGGTTTTTTTTCATGTTCAGAAACTATACGAAAAGCTGTGTACTTTTGAATTTAGTATTTAATGATATGATATGTCGAAATGTTTCATTAAAATCAAACAGTATATCATAATATTAATGTTAAAATTTCTAAAAAATATTCACAAACATCCTGCATAATATAACTGGATAACATCATAAAGTTAGCAAAGTACTTTTCACCTTTAGTACTTGAATGTTTTTGACATTATTTTATATTTTTATATCACAGAAAATACCGACATTTAATAGGGTTGTCGTGGGAGAACTGAGTGACATATCAATAACATGAATTATATAATAATATGTAGGTATAGATAAGTAAAATAGGTACGCATATTAAAAGTACCGAATGTAATGACAAATCGCAGGATTTTCATATTGAGAATAAACATTGCCATAAAGTAAAAAATAATAATAATAACAAAAAATAACAAAAATAAGAAACATTATAAATCACATTGTCGAGTAAATAAAATAAGATGAAAAGAGGAAAGAATGCACTCCCCCGGGAAACACCAGATGTAAAATTTACACATCTAAAAAGCAGGCCTTTAGTTAAACCATTTCTTTCAGGTGTTAAATTAAATAATATGGAAGAAACCACGTTTAAATTTCACCATGAAAGTTCATTTCATTTATTTATTTTACTTCGCTTTATTTTTGAGTATATTCAATTTTTAGAATATAACATGGGAGATTTTTATTACTATGTCTTACAATTTTTTAGAATAATATCTAACTGAATTGTATAATATCTCATATATTGACTAAATTAAGTTCTTTAAAACGTTTAATAATAATAATACGTGCATAAAATAAAAATAAAAAATATGTTGTTAAAGAGAAGTTATATTATATAATATTCTATACTTATAATATTTATATCATAATTATAAATTATTTTACTTATCAAATAGTGTGATACATGCAATAGAAAATATATAAATTCTACTTTTATAGGTAGATAAATACTGTTTAGGATAAACTATTACAATAGTTAGGAAAATAATATTTAAAACTCGTAAAAACTTTATTTAGCCATTGTAAGCATCATTAAAATATTAATAGGACAAGAAATATGAATATTTATGGATAATATATGATCATATGATGATTTAAGGTAAAAGTTTTGTTATTAATATTTCGAATATAATGACACATATTATTCCTATTAAGAATAACTTTACATTTTCAGGAAACTTATGGTAATTTAGTTATAAATATGTATTTAAGGGAGCAAGAAACTTATTGCCGTTATAGATTAGTATTTATGTTAGATGATATTTTAATGGACATAAATTACATACAGAAAAAAATGAAGTATAATTTATAGCATAACGCTGAAATTTAAATTGGTAGATTATTGAAAACAAGGCTATTTACAAATAATTATACCCGCTACGAAAACAAGTATTTTTTAAATAAAATAGACCATACTTGTAGTTAATTATTAAATTTAATGGAATAGACATATGAAATATTATAAATATTATTCGATATGATTTTTCTGCGCAACAGTATTTATTGTTTAATAAGAATACGTAAAATAAATAGGAAATTTATATCTTTTTAATAAAATTGAAATATTTATATTTTATAGAAAAAGTTCCGTATTATATTTTAAATATTGAAGTGGAATAAATGAAAAATGCAAGTGGAGTTTAATGCAATTCTTCTGTGAGTCTTATTACAATGCTATATTTCCGCTAAAATGAATAATATTAATAAGGTTTAGTAGGAAAACAAAGTTAAAACCTATAAAATTAATAAATTATTGATTAATTTTATCATGCTACAAAATGGTGTAACAGATCTAAACATTATTTTCAACATGTGGTGTGTACATCATCATAATTTGGTATTATATAATGTAATATAAAACGTTTTAAATCATCACATTATGACGTACCTATAAAATGACATATTTTATTAGACTTAAATAAATTGTTAAAAGACTATAAATAGTTTGACAGTATTCATATCAGCTGAGTAATAAGTTCAAACATATTCGTTATGCATAAATAAATATTGATTTATTTTACCATACGTAATCATTTTCTAGATTTAAATTAATGCGTATCGTAATATTCATACCAATATTATCAAATGCATAATACATATTTATCATGTACAGAATATTGTAATTAAGTATTAATCTGTTTGAGTATTTCTATAAGGTCCAAACATTATATGTTTGAAATGTAATCCAATTTTGTTTAGCATATAATAATAATTGAAATATATGGGTTAGTAATATTGTAGCATTTGTGTTGAAAATCAAATAGTTTCCAAATCATTGATTCGTAAATTGTTCTGCATTTGCAAAGTAAAATCAGGCATGATCTAAGTTTGGTTCAGTTAGGTAACAAACTATATTAAGTATATGTAACAGAAAGTAATATATAAATATTATTTTGTTTTCAGCAATACAATAATTTTGCACAATTTTAATTTTCAATAAAAAGTATTATTTTTCTTTTATATAATTCGTATACTCAAATTGGACGGATTTTAATTAAATTTTAAATTATGTCTTATTGGTTCTTATTGGTTTATTTATCAGCATTGGGTTTTGTTTACTTGAATGTATAAAGAAAATAAAGAAAATGACGAAAACTTGTAAAAAAAAAGAATTTGAAGATTTCGATTTAAAAAAATATAATATATCATAATATTTTTTTTTAGAGATTGCAAACGAATTGTTTTTATGTTATTCAGCTATATAGACATTAGACAGTATTTACATATTATTCTTTTGTGCTTGTCTGTTATCGATGTTACTAAGTAAACGGTCATAAGTATTTTCTTCTACAATATTTTAAACGATTTTATCAACAATATAAAAAATATACATTATTATTCCTTATTTTTTTTCCCCATTAAACATAATATAAGAATTATATGATTTTTTTAAAATTTGTATGGTTCGATAAATTGAATGATATGAAAATAATTATTATTATTTTTTAAAAATCTAATATTTATTGACAAAATCATTTCACATTTTATTTTTTTTCAAATTAGTGTAAATTTTAATTAATTAATTGTTGTTAAATTTTAAAAAAATTGAGGAGTCAAACATTAAAACTAAAATGTTTAATTAAATTAATATTTTAAACATCTTATTAAAATTAAGAAATACAAATTATCTGTTATTTAGATACAGAATTATATGGTCTTTTGCTGTTTACACATAATGCCAAGTTTCAAAATATATGAATTGTATGTACTTAATATATGAATATTGTATACAACAAATTATATTATCATTATAAATATGAAAAATATGCGATTTATTATAAAGTATGTATTTTTATATTATAAACATTGTAGTTATTTACTTAGCTGTATTATTAATAATAATTATATTATTAAATTTGATATCTTAATTTAAAATAAAGGTATTTGTAATTCAGTAAATGTAGATTTCTGAATTATAAGGAATAATTAAATCAACATATTTCTATTTTGCTATTGAAAATAACCAGAAATATAATTTAAAAGAATAATATTTGCGCATAGGATGGTTGGAAATATTACTTTTCTTTAGTCACATGATAGAGTGTGTATTTTTTTGATCGTTAATCGAACTAAGATAGTGTAGTGTTGATAATAATGACAAAACTTTTAATAATATAAATTTAAAGATATATCAAACATGTTTATTGTTTTTTTAATATCTATTACCAATACTTAATTCATCAAATTGATATTTTTAAGTTCTATCAACTAGGTATATGGTAATATTAATTTATCTAATCCATATATTATATTATATATTTATTATTATAATAATTTATAGTTTTAGTAGCTGGCTAACAATAATACAATAAAATATCGAATTCTATACACAAATTACATAATGGACTATAATGGACTGGTAAATTTTAGATTGTCTTACAAAATTCGTAGGACAAGTTCAGTTAACATTAAATAGATTTCTGTAAAATAAGTTTACTAAGAAAATTATGCATAATGTGTAAAATATTTATATTGTATGATGATTACACATTTTAGAACGGAACAATACTAATTTGTCGAACGTCTTATGTCCAAAAAAAAAAAAAATATGACCACGATCATCAGTTGTTACTGTTATAGGTCAAACGGGTTAAAACGACGATGATAAAATAATCAGGAGAACGGCGGCGGAAGTATTGTGTGTCAGAGGGAGGGTAAAAATGAAATAAAATCATCCTGGTGCTAATAATACGTAAATCCGTTCATAATTCTTCGGGTAACACACATTAGACGAGATAACTTATTTCTCGTGGACAAAACGGACGAGGCTGAATCTCCTGTAATTCGGAGCTCCACCATAACCCCGTCCACGTGTCAGAGTGTATAATATGAAATGTCCATTGCCGTTAGATTAGATTGAGTGTGCGCGTCCTTTCGGACACACCAGCCTCCGCCGACCACGACACAGGTCCCCGGGTCATCCCACATCATCCGTACACGGGCGTATTATAATGCCGGCGGTGAATTAATGACGTCATATATCACCGGACCAACTGGGCGAGATTAGCGAGAACGGCGAACGGTTCACATCATTCACCGGTGTCTTTGTCGTCTTCGGGGTGAAAAATATAATCCCTTTCTTTCTCTTTCTTTCCCGGGTCCTTTGTGTTTGTCCCACGTCCGTCGCATACATCTTCCACTATTCCGCCACCACTATCCAACCCCTAACCACCGTTATACTCGTCCATTTTGTTCCCCTTCCCCCTCCAACCGTACCAAAGTCTTTACCCTGTACTCGTGTCCGACCAGGTCGTAATAATAATAATAATAATAATAATAATAATAATAATTCGACCGACGATGGTTTTGACAACGTGTGTTTGCGGGTGGAGGGCTATGGGGATGGACATGACCCGCACTTGAAGGATAATCAAACTGTACCCGCGTAATTGACCGTCCTCGCTGAGTACGGAGAAAAAAAACGTCGAGACATCCTGCGATTGGTCGACGAATTAAAACGGCTACAATAATCGTATGCGCGTTGACTTTAATATAAAAATAATATATATATATAAAAGTTTTACCGCCCTGCCGGGGACGAATTAAATCCACAAATCCAAACTGAATTAATCGAGCGAGTTCTTTTGTGCGCGGGGTCGATGTGGGTCCCGTCGCAATCGTCAAGTATATACTTAAAAATGGCGTACGTACGCGACGGCGATTTCCACAGAAAGGATAATAATAATAATATGTAATAATTATAAGGGCCATCATCACGGAGGAAACTACCTGGATTGTTCTATCCGAGATCCTGTCTCGTCGTAAAAACTATATTGTCGTGCACATATAACGTATACCGATAATATATTGTTATTTCGTATCGTTTTAATGAGAATAAAAAGGGAACGGGCGACGGCATTTCGTCCGGAGGGATCGTAAAACGGTGGGAGACAGGTACCAGGTTTAATGGACAGACAAAGAATCCTTTCGGACGTCTTCAGGTGGTCGTCGTATCCATCGCGAATGGAGTTCGGTCATAAGATTCACGTAAAAATAAACTCCTACCCTCCCCTATCGTATAGACGTATATTATAGTAGTTTCACCATACACCTATATGTTGGTATATTATCTTATACAACTCCATTTATACGACCGTAAACGTTTATATATTATGTATACCTCGACCGTTTTAAGAGAGGTATACACTACACCGCGTATAACTACACCGATAGCCGTTTTTATGATCACTTATACCCGCGTCCAAAGTATCCCTTCATCGTCGTCTCCGTCTTCACCATCGAAATCTCATTTAATTGCACCGGTGCTTGCATGTCACATTCGCCATGCTTAACATAGGCCCGAACAATGTAAAGCAGCCCTAGTCAGCTGCGCTAATTGAATTTTCCATAAGCTGTTCGAACAGTAGGTCATCGTTGCAGCGATAATAAGCATTTTGTCGGATTCTTCCTACGATTTTTGTATACAAAACTGCCGACGGACAAAGCCATTATCATAAAACACTAGGTATATTCTATAAAACGTACACTAGGCCAGTGTCGTTATTTCAGTTTTAACTAGACTAGGTCAGACCCATAAATTTGCCGACTGTTTTTAAGAACAAGAGTGGGAGGGGTCATTTTTTTTTGGTGGTTATTTTATTTTATTTTAAGCGGTAATCAATAAAAGGGTTGTATTTAAGGGTTGTTATTTTTGAAATCTAACGACTTATGATTTGGCCAATTATAAACTGCTGCAAATGTATGAGTGCCCCCCTCCCCCAAATGACGTCACTGCACTAGGCACAATGTTTTTTATTCCGATAATTTGTTTTCAAAAAACAATGTCATCGAATTGCTTAATTTTTTATAATTATTTATATCATAGTATAAAGTTTATTTAAGTCTAGGACAATTGCTTAGTAATTATTATTATTTTAAATGGAGCCAAGAACAGGTAACAACTCTTTATCCATTCTCCGTAGACTTAGATTACATCATCTTGCTCTGTCCTCCACACACAAATTTAACCTAATCGATTTTGCTATATACCATAATACTCATATATTAGTGTTACCTTTTAAATTTTAACCAAACCTTTAAAAACGGTTTTACATATTTTTATCTAATTATTATTGTGACTTGCAAGTTGAGAATCACTGATTTATAGTATTCTATAATATTGTAAAATATATTAATAGTAAAATTTTATGATCACGTCATGATGTATTTAATTTTTTTTTGTATTTTTGGAATTTTAAGTCTAACAAACATGTAAGAACATTGTTTCTGTTTTTTGTGAGCAGGAGAGATAAAGTGGAAACCTAATTTTTGGAGAATATATTTTACAACTGCTAATAATAATAATAATCGATCGGATGAAATAGTTTTAAGAGACCAGTTTTAAAAGTCACTCTCGGTTTGAGTATCAAATAAATTTCCATTAAAAATTAGAATAATATTTTGTATTACACAATTTTTTGTTATAATTTTTGTATACTCTGATACGAAAGTATAATATACGTGAATCGAGGACTTTCCATCAAGAAAATTTGCTAATTTATTTCCGTTTAAGTGCATCTACAGTCTACGAGTATAACTCATAAGATATTTACAAGTTTTGAGTACCCTTCCGCATGGATCGCATAAAGCATTGATTATTATCGTTAACATGATTTTCTACAACAACTAAACCTCTAGGTTTGAGAGATTCTATTCGCATAAACGTAAGCAAATATATTGTTATAATATATACATATTATTATCATATATAGAATACATATTTTATACCTACTCATTAACGTTCGCAAATATTGACAAAATTTATTTATGTTTTTCATTGTTTTGTCGAATGATTTGTTTCAGGTATAATAGTAAATAAAAAACTCATTGAGTTTAGTGTTCCCGCACATAAAAAAAAAAAAAAAAAAAATTACTGCCAAACAGCGTACCTAATACTTTACGCTTATAAGTTTATTTGAATTCATCGTATCGAACATTTTTCATATTCGTTATTGTTATAATATTCTATTACAATCGACCTTTTTATGTGCCGGATATATCCGCGTAGTTTGCTGTTGGATGGTATTCTAAAAAAAAAAAACTTATCATATCATATTATTATTATTATAAATTTATAATATAGGGCGGTAACACAGAATATACCAAATTCCACTTCACGCTAATGATTTATGAATATGAGATAATATTTTATGATACTATTTCCGAACAACTGGCCTGCGTCGCAATGTTTACCTACGCTGCTGCAAAAACTAGCTATTTATTCACCACCCTCCTCCGCGGAAAATAATAACATAATAAATGCTATAAACATTTTGCGTAATTAATGTTAGATTGTTTGACGTTTAAAATAAAAAAAAAATAAAAAAACATACCTACGGGCTACGGTCGTTTGTGTGTTCGTAGAATATTTGATTTTTACATATATAGATTTCATATTATTAGTTGTTTCGCATATCTACGACGTTCATTTTACACAGTTATAATATTCGAAATGATAAAACGCATGATACACAATTATATTCCTCGTATTATTATGATTAATGTGGAACATTCATATCGTTCAATTTAAACGTCAAACGTTTTTTATTTTTTTTATTCACTAATATATTTTATTTGTTTGTAACCAATAAAAAATGTAGAATTATTTTTACATGTACTTTGCGCTATGATTAAAATCATTATGGTTTATAGATAAATTGATCAATTTGATAATTTTCGTTCCTGAAAATATTATTTTTAACACATATAATTAAATATTTTTAACAACAAAGGTATAGTTTTGTAGATATTATAATTAATAAAATTTATCTACAACGTTAATTATGGAATTCATTTAAAGCAAATTATTTAAAAGTTATCTGTACACTTTAACTAAAAAATTTATTTGAGTTCACTAAATATATTAGCAAAATTTATTATTATTATTTCTAAAATATTATAATTTATAATATTTGACAAATTTTGAATTACTTTAAAGCATTTAAACATTCGATTGGTTTATGTTAATTAGAATGGAATTTTAATTAATATAATATTGTTTAATATACGTTGTTGCAATTATATGTTAAAGACTATAATTTATATTTCATTAAATTTTAAAATCTGATATTATGCATACATGTTCATGTAATTATTATAATTTCCGTATATTTTGTTTATATTGTAATGGTTCTCGGAATAATTATTATTTAAGGGAACTAATGTAAAAATGTAATTATTAATAATTAATATTAAAGTTAATTATTAAATAATTCAGTAGATAATTGGATATAATGATATCGTTATTGGTAAAATTATAATAAATAGGTATATTAATCTAAAAAAGTTGAACCCTGAACCTTCTCTTAAAATAATATTAAATTATATATAGGTACTTACTTATTGACTATCGCTCTTAAATGCAGTAACTTATTTTTTTTTGAATAACACATTTACTTTTCAATAGGTCATGGTTTGGTCATTTATGAAAATACGATTCTACTTAATTAAAATAAAATTTATAATTTTTTTTAAATTTTATACTTACTTATCTTTATTTTAATTATTATAAACTATTTATTAATATTTATAAAAAAAAAAAAAATTTATTCAAAACCGCAAAATTCTAACACAAAATCATAAGGTTCTATCGATAGAGAATTTTAATTATTTACAGACTTTTTATTAGTACTTTATTTTTTAGGAAGAAATTAATTCAATATACAAAATGTATAATATTAATATAATAATAATTCTATATTTTTATTTACAATAAAATTACTTTGATTATTTTGAGTTTTAACTATCGTTAAATAATATACCTTTATTAGTTAACCGCATGATATTAAATTAGCGACGTTAAACAATTTTAAATAAGAGTTGGCATAATATTATGACTTTGGGCACACGACTATGATAATTTATAATTATTGTAATGCAACTGATGTGTAAATAATTGAATTATAATTTGATACATCCAACGAAAAAGGTAGAAACTACATTTTGTCCATTGATTAGGAGTAGCAAAAAAAATTCAAAGTTAATTTCTTATTCTACTTTATTTTTTATTTTAAGATTATTTTATTATCTTTTTGGGATAGATGAAAATACAATAATTTTCGTAGTCGATAAAGAAAAAAATCCTTTATCAGAATGCAGTGTTAAAAGTCGTAACTGAAAAACGAAAAAAATTGAGTAACTACCTTTTTCGTTGAATGTATCGAATTGGACGATATATTGTCGGATTTGCGTCTGTGTTATATTATAAAAAATAATTATACGATAAATATATTAACCGTCAAGACCATGTTGATAATTATATCATAACCTATCATAATTTTTATATATACTATATTATTAATTCTCTCTCCGCAAAAGCGAGAATATATAAATTTTTTATGATGTTAAGTTATTCTTTTCAATAATTTTCTATGTACAAATTCGAACATATTATATGTGCACAAATAAGTTTACCCCCAGTAACGGAAATGATATAAAATGTAAACTGCTGAAAAAAACTAATTCCGTCTGCAGAATAAACAAAAGAAAAACCAATAAACGGCGAAAACAACGACTAGGAGAAGGTTTTGGTTATGGGGTACCGGTAACAGCAGATCGTCGCACAACCGATACCGCAAGGACGATTTTTTTCGGAAATCAAAAATTAAATTGTCTATATAATATTAAGTATTGTCGTACGATACCGTCCATGACCGTCACAGCAATGTAGTACTCGAAATGAATCGCAAACTTTTATGACTCTGCTAGAATGTCGTAAAACGTAAGATTGAAATCGCCAGTCAGCGACGACGTAGAAACATACATAGTACCATACATAATACCATCAAAGGATTTTTTTTACAGTTTTTTCGAGTACACGAGATAACATGATATTATATTATAAACTTTTGTGTAATGTGATTTTTTTTTTATAATATACAAGCGTTACTCTGTTGGTTTGGAATACTGGTCTAGTTCAAATACCTATTCAGATAAATTATAAGAAAAAGTATTTCAGTACTTGACTTTATAAAAGTATTCAAATTCAACTACAGATACTTATAAATAGAATTTTTTTTTTCAATTATAATTATGAGATGTAGAAATATATATTTTTGTTCTATGTAAAATGGATTATGAAATATAAAATATTTGCCTATACATATTACAAATTTGAATCTACGGAGTTCTACCGGTAGGTAAGTACCTACATATATAAAATAAAAGTATATATTTATATACAAATTTAAATACTTTAATTAAAATAATTTACAATACTGATTTAAAATAGTTTTCTATGTGTTTAAAATTATAATTTTAGTTTTTTAACTAGAGAGGGAAATTATTATGATTTTTATTCTGCAGAGTTAAACGATTATTAATTAATTTGCATAAAAATTAATAATTTAATGCTAAGTAATATAACAACATCTTATATTAGAATATTAGTAATTATATTAGAATATTTTAGAATATTTCAAAATTCAATTTAAAGCGTCTGCGTTAATACTCACTTGCATCATACTGTTGTGAACACAATCATAATATCATGTGTTATTAGAATTTTTTATACAATTTAATAAAAATAATACTTAATGTATATGTTTAGTAATTAAAATAGTAAATTATAATCGTTATAAAAGTTAATAGTTGATTTAATACAATTTAGTAGGTAATTTAAAGAAAAAATTAAAATAAAATAATGTTAATAAAGGTTTGAAGGTAATAATTTAAATTAACAAAGATTTATATTGTGTCTTATAAAATACATTTTCAGATATTTGAAATTCTACTTCTTATTAATACCTATTGATACTGAAATACTTAAAATTGATAAAAAAAAATTAATTTATTTTTAAAAAAAATAATGTAGAAAGTATTTAGGATATTTTTCGAAATAGATTGTGATAATACCTACCTTCTGCACGTCTTGTATCTTTTAGTGCATTACTTTTAAGCATATAGTAGAGATATACATATATTGTATAGGTTATGTAACATGTTGTATAATATTTTATTACTAATTATTTTGTGTTTATTATTAAACAGTTTATTGCAATTTAAAAATAATTACATACTCATACAAAACCAATAATCCGCCGTGTTCTTTATCTTATTTTGTGTTTTAAGCTATATTTAAGTATCATATGAAATAAAACAATAGTATTTTTTTTTTTTTCAGAAAAAAAAAAAATTTAAAATACGTACTTGAATGCTTTTACTCATACGAGTATACTTTTCATGTTTACCATCAACATGAGACAGTGTTATAGTTTAACTGTATAAGACTAGAACAAGTTGTCTTCTTTAAATGTACAAATTTCCATAAATAATATCGAAAAAAAACAATATATTTCTTAATTCACCGATGCACATAATCTTCTTGCCAAGTTATTATATTATGTTATATTATACATCCGTTGTATGATTGTAGAGATTTTAATTTTTATTTCTTATTTTTACTCGTACCTGCGATATAGTCGATTTTTTTTAGTTGTTTAAACACTCTTGTACTTATTAATTGAATAACAGGTATGCAAAAGATATTTGCAATTATATGAAACGTTAATTTTGTATATTATTTCTATCACATGACTGCGAATATAACTAACATAAAATATTAATTTATTAATAAAATAAGTATTTTGAACGATGGCCACAGAACAACTTACTATAATGTTTTTCCAAAAATTTTTCATAATATCCGTTATGGTTTCCAGTATTTCATAAGTATAGAATTTTGTTCTTTGAAATGCTGGAATTAATAACTTATACTTAATGTTGCATTAGTGTAATTGCATACGAACTTGGTAGTGGTAACGATGAGAAAATAAGTTATAAACCAGTGGCAGTTCATCTCAAAGGTGAACTAGTGTGTAAAAAAAAAAACGTAACTTTTATCATTTACTTCAATATAAAAATTATAAATAAGTATTTTCATTATAAAATAATAAAATATTACACCTAAAAATATTACACCTACAAATAATCTATTTTTATTACAATTTAAATAATAATGTTACAAATTACGTATAAAATAAAAATAAATTGTTTTTGTGTATTTTACTCTACAAAGTTATATTAACTAATTTTGTTAAATTTAACTGGAGTACTTGATCGTTTTTAATTGATTGATTGATTTTCAAGTTTAATCTTTCTTCATATATTGTATGTGTATACCTTAATGATTGAATGGTTCTTTTCAATGATATTTGTTAGTTGGATAACGATCACTGATTAAATTTTTAAATTTGGTTAAACAGCTGAATTGAAGAATGTATTAGTTTTACAAAGATATGTTTTTAGATGAGATTATGAACAATCTCTGGTAGAAATAATGGTCCGACGAATAGGGTATGTTTTCGGTAGCAAATTGCATCTATTTGATACTTTATATAACTTAATTTTTGAATTTCTCATTAATTTTTACTTGGGATAAGAAAAACTGAAAAAAAAATGATTTAAAATCTGCGAAATTCATGGAAACTGTAAGTTTGATAAGTTATAATAATTTTAATAAATATTTTATGATAACTGATGCAATTTTGAATGTAGGACTTGAACATTTTTTTCATTGAGACTATTCTCATAGGTAGTCTAGACATATAATATATTTTCTCCAAAGAGCGAAGGGACGAAGGAATAATGTCCTTAATCGACTTGTAATTAGTAATTAAATCTATAAACGTATAATTTATAGGTCACTATGTTCTTAGAATACATTGCAGTCTTTTTTTGTTTTTTAATTGGTTGTTTATTTTAATCGTATTTTAAATTCTGAGCGAAGCAAGGAATGTATAGGTTTCACAAAGATTTTTTTTTAAGTCTGAAAGCACGATTTTGTGTAGAAATAATGGTTCTATTATGGCGAATAAGATATGCTTTCAGTAGAAAATGAAAATTGCGTCTAGTTGGTACTTCATTCAGCTCTTTTTTCGAATTTCTCAAAAGCTTTTTCTTGAGAAAAGAAAAACTACCATAAAATGGCGGAAAATTTTTTTGTATTTTGTGATAACTAATAAAATTTTGATCATAGGGACTTAAAATTTTTTTTGACTACAAACATAGAAATTTACAAGTGTGATAAAATTTTGGAACGAACTAACCAACTAAATATAGACCTTTGAATTGTTTTCCAAAAATATTAAATATTTCCTGCAACTTTGAGTTTATTGGTTTGAAAATTTTATCGAAATATAATCATATCTTACTTCTTAATATTTTTATAAAATATTTTAAAAATCGAGATTAACTTTTTTTTATATGCTTTTATGGTTAAACTATCGAAAATCGTTAAAATTACGGTATCTGTCATTTTACATTTTTATATTTCATGATAATTAAATTAGGTTGTGACCGTAGGGACTTGAAAAGTATTATTTCTGTGCCAAATTGCATCTAGTTGGTACTTTATTTAGCTTATTTTCGAAGTTTTCAAGAGTTTTTTTCTTGGGAGGTGAAAAATACTTAAAAATGGCGGAAAATCGGTAAAATTACGGTTTCCGTTAAGCTCTGTAATTTTTTCCAAAAATGTTTAATACTACCTGCAATTTTAGGTTTAACGATTTAACTTCTTGAAATTTAATCGTAAAAACTTAAACGTTATTTTAAACATTTACATTGTTAATTTACACACGTGGTAAAATTTTGGATTGTATTATCAGTATAGTATATTGTAATATATTGAGATTTGCTCAGAATTGTATTTTTTAATACAATATCATCGCATTCAAATCTTAAGTATAATAAACTACTAATTTTTCCGAAGACCGATGGGACGAAGGATGAACGTCCGCAATTAACCTTCCCACTTTTTTAACTCTATTTCAAATAAATTTATTATTAGTATATTATTTTCTGAGAAAAATACTAGATTTAAAATTAAATAATAATGTCTTGTTAAATTATTTGAAAATCTAAAATATTTATTAAATTAATCTAAAAGTAAAAATACATTGTAAATACTTTTAAAGTTTATGAATTATGTTGTTCTAAGAAAATATTCATAAACACATTTGGAATTATATTTGTTTTATATAGATTTAATAGTTTAATACTTTTAAAAGGTTTTTTGTCTAAGTCTAATATACAAATCTGAAAGTAGTGATAAAATTGAATTACTTATAAAACACAAAATACACAATGTTTTGGATATTTGAGGGTATCTACATTTTGTTGATATTGACAAATTTAAATTTTGATAGTCATGTTGGTTTTAAAATATTTCACTTGCAATTTATACACTTTTTAGAATATTGAAATAAATAATATATTTTTTAAATTAAATTTTAAATATGAATAAGGATTCTTATGATTAAATTAATTATTATACATTTTTGTTTTATTAATTCTTATTAGACAATATATTATTTTACATTGATTATTAGAATTCAGCACTTATGGCAAAGTGAATAGCTTTCTTTTTCTTTTTTACTAAATAAATTAGAACTTATATAAAAAAATAATATTATTATTTTATTATATTTTTGTTTTTACTGAATTAAAATATTTTATATTTTACAACTTATAATTAAATATGTGGTTTATATCATTTTAAATTATGTACGTATTTAATTATAATACAAATATTCGTTGACTATCAGGATGCCGTCCAACTGTGACATTTCTGTTAAAAGTTACAACTTTTTCAACAGTCTTCGGACCCAATATAAAATGTATGCATTAAAGTAGCATTTATGAGTTTTAAATTGTTTCCAGCCATCACACCAAACTGTATAATATAATCCAAATTAAAAATACAATTATTTTTGTGAAGCTGTTTACGAGATACTATTTATGAAATTACAACACATGATGATAAATCGCCAACAGATAAATGAATATGATGTTTTAACTATAGACCTGTGCCCTCGCGGTAGATTACATTTTTAGTATATTGATACTCATATCAATTGATTTGCGATTTTAATCGAAGTGTATTATATTTTCACGAATTCAATTTAATAATTAACATTGTACTGTATCGATTTCATATACCAAATATAATGTTCTTTTCCAAAATTTTCATCTTTTTTTCGTTATTTTTGAGTATTATTTCTTTATGTTTAAGAAGATACTTTGGAAATCCAAAGAATGAACAAAATTAAGTAATTTTTTTATTAAATATAGTGATATTATAAGATAGATATAACCTTTATTATAGTGGGACTCAAATAGATGCAACTTGTATTGTATATCTTCCAGTTTATCGTTAACGCTTTACAGTTTATATTCGTTAATTTATCGGATAATGTATAAAACAATGCAGAAAAATAAATTACACAAACATTTATTTCGATTTTACAATAGACAATAAATTAATATGTTTATATAACTAAGATTATATTATTTTACATAATATAATACAAATAATATTATTGACTTTTGTTAGTATTTATTTATTTATAATAATATTTGTAGATAATTATGTTCAGATACATAATTAAAATAAATTATTTAAAACGTTTCACGAAAGTTTCATAAAATTTATCATTTTTAACTTAATTACTTAATAGAGAGAATATTTTTTTAACCATATATTTTTATAGTGTTAATAGTATTTTATTAATTATAAGCAGAGACATTCCCATTAATTTCCATGAGAATATACTAAGTAAATGAGTTGCTTATAGTGCCACAATATACAATTACAGCGTGGGAGAGGAAGGGAGGGTATTCAATAATTAAAAATTAAATTACAAATATAAAAATGTATAAATATTCTCAATTTTTTCGTTGTTGTATTTACCCAAGGTCATCTATTTCTGTCAACGTTAATTATAATAATAGGCAATTATTATATACGCGTTACTATAAACACTATGAATTACTGTAACTATATGTATAAATTTAACAGTGTAGAATTATATGTATATTTACAAAAATTCTAACAAATATATAAACATGTATTTTCTCTTTGTGAATTGCTTGAGACTTTGAGAGTATATGTGGTATACCCTTGATTTTTTAATAAAAGCTTGAGAGTTTAATGTATAACCCATATAAACACTAATGGTTATAAGTTTATAACAGACTATACCTTCTATACCTACTGTTTTTAGACTTTGTGATAATTTTAATATTTTAATAAATAAAATTTTAGAGTATCTTATTCATAAATAGTTGTCATTTCAAATACATTTTTATTAACTACATTTTGTAAATATTTTTAAAATTCTATAAGAATATTTTTTAGAATAACTTTCGTTAATAAACATAAAATTATAAGAAAACCATTTTTTTAATTGTTTGTTAAAATATTTTAGAATAACAATTTTATTTGAAATATATTTTACACTCATAAACTTATATAACATAAATTATAATAATTTAAATTCTTTTTTGTTTTAATAAACTCGTTTATAAATAATAATATCAATACAAAATTAGACGATTTTCTGTATTCAATAAGAGTATAAATTATTTGTAATATTAAATTATGTTATTAATTGTTGTAATAAATTATGTTATTGAAATATTTTGCGAAATAAAACTTCAATTTGCTATAACGTGGTAAACGCTGTATGTAGGCGTTAATATCAATATCCTTTTGCTTATAAGGATTTACTTACTAACGGAAATAACATATATTTTGGCCCGCACAGGTGATAACTAAAATGTCCTTTATATCTTAACTTGATGTATAAATTATAGTACACATTATATATGTACGCATTAAATATAATTTATAAACAGTCATAAAACTCGAAAAAAAAAACAATACGTATTTTTTAAAAATATTTAAGAAATGGATAACATAAAGTGCATTGAATTTTGATGGAGGTTAAAATAATATATTTTTTTAAATTCAAATCAATTTTTTTTTTTTAAATTCTATTGTTGAAAACTATGTAATTTTAAATAGTTATAGTTATAGTAATAATTATTATATTATTATTAACAAATTAAAAAATACGATTGTGTATTCTCAAAATTAATTCCCTTTGGCTCAGTTGTATGTATACAATAAACATAATTTATAAATATGATAAAAAAATATTATAGAACATGGGAATGTGAATTAAAATTAATTAAAAATCAATCGTTAACAAAAGGAATTTCTCAGATCGTTTATTAGATATTTTAATCAATACAATATTAACCTAATCATAACTTAATCTAACATAATAGCTACTTATGTAGCTAGAAATTTACAAAATTTATTTGCAGATGAATACTAGATTTATTTTTTATAAATGACTATAAGGATTTACGTAGATTTATAAATAATTATAAATTGTTTCGAAAATTGTAAAAATGTGATTTTAGGTATATTTATAGACGTTATGAATTTTTAATAGGGAGGTAAGTACTTATATATTATTTGGGTTAAAATTATTAACTATTTAATATAAAATTATATTTTCGAAATTACGATTATACGATGTTCTTTAATATATTGTTGTATCATGTTCGGTCTAAATACAATTGTTTATCTGTATTATTTGAATACGGCTCGTTTCTTAAAAAATGTATAAACATATAAAACGAATAAATTATCTTTTCATTGGTTTCCGTTAGTACAAATGTTTAGAGTTCAAAAATACAAAATGGTATCTGTAATGTAAATAAACATATTATTTTAATCGTAAGTAATTCTACTGAAATAAATTATCGTGATTAACCGAACGGGTTAACAATAAATCTTTTTAATGAAAATATTTACGCATATAACTATCATTTCAAATAACGATATACTTCGATAGCCGTCGATGTAATTTGTAATATTATAAATTTTATATAAATCTATTTAAGATTTGTAATCAGTGATGTAATTCATTCTGTTTATGCGGTTATTCGTTAAAATGACAAATCGTTTTAATTCATTATATTTATTATAGTATTATTTTTGTTAGAATAAATATATTTTGAAAACATGTTTTAATGTCTGTTAATATCAAAATATAATTACGGTATATTGAAATTGAATATTACCTATGTTATATTTAATTATTTTATTTTGTCTGTATTTTAAATTGAAATTATAAAATCCTTATTTATTCACTTGTTTTATATGTATATTTATTATTTACTATAAGAATAGTTTCTTTTAAATAACTTTTAAAACTAATTCATAACTTTCATCATAAAATCATATAAAAAACATAACTTATGACAATTAAAATTTGCTTTATATTTAACTACTATGTTTGTTTCGAATCTTGTTTAAAATTATTTCTCTATTTTTTGTATGCAATTTTATAAATAATTAATACTGTTAGATGGACGTATATAATCGAAGAATAATTACAGGCTTATTATATATTTTAATAACCAAACCACAATAATTTATAGTGATTATTGAATTAAATATTAGTATAATATTATTATTTATTTCAATTGAATTAGATAAATCTACTAAAATCTGTTTTTATTTGTTTTGCGAGGAAGAAGATACCAAGGACATTTTTTTCTGTTGGCCAATTCATCCTTACCCAAAGCCCTTATAGATATTCTATAAGGGTCTTTCATCAATTTGTAGAACGAATTTTCTTATTTCAGCTTCGTATTTTGTACGACATTAAATTGTGTGAAAAGGTAACACCTGTAATTCGGTTAGCTTTTATATAATAATGCTCCACTACCGATCGTGATAACAACAATTTCATCTCGGTGTGGTCAGCTCCCTCGAGAAACGGTCGTCGTATTATGTGGTGAGGTTAGATTAGATTTAATTCACTAACTTATAGTCATGCACCGAAAACCAGGATCATTTATACAGGGTTTATGGGCCATCGGTCAGGAGAATTTACCTAAATCTTGGTCGTTTTTGTGTAGTTACAGTATCCCACATGTAAATAGGAATCCAGTTCTCAATTGTTTTACAATTTTCATCTATCACCCATACGACGTGTTTAATACGAAAACGTAATTGAATAAAAATTGTTTTGAAATTTAGAACAAATAAAATAATATTATCTAGTTTTAAGGTATTTATTACTTGTTTTGTATATCTTTCGTAGTTCATAATATTCTTTCTAAAAATTAGATATCCAATTATTAATCCATTTTATCAAGGTAAATATAGTTAATTTTAGTTTATTCAATTACTAAAAAGTTAAATGGGCTCTTATTGAAAATATAGAAATCTGTACTTTATTTAATTTCTTTAATTTACTTTATTTTATTTTATATACAACAGTGTATTGGTAATTGATGTATTGTATTGAATTGTTGATAATTATGTTGTAGGGAAAATTATAGGATCTCTACAGAATAACTATTGAAACATGTGCTTAGTTTTCAATTTTCTAAAAAAAAAAACCAATACACTTCCAAATTTATATTTTAATTAAAAAAAAAAACTTCTTTAAAAGTGTATTCAATATTTTTAATATTAATAGTACTCGTATATTATATTATTTAAATGATTAATAAATTGAAACGCTGATTACTTATGTAATATACCTAAGTAATATTTATAGATTACAGCAAATTTATTGAAATATAACTTATATTTTATAAATGATGAAATAAAAAACTTATAAATACATTTTCTTACAAAAAAAAAAAAAAAAAACAAGATATGGTAATAACATGTTACAATTCATATTGTATATGGTTTAACATCATATTTCAATTTATCTATTGTGAATTTTAAAATATGTTTATCTTATTTTAATTAAATTAAAATATATTTGTGGTTAATTAATTATAATGTTCTTTTATAGTTTTAAGTAATTAATTTACGAGAAATCATATTTTGTGTAAAATGCATTATAAAATTGATTTAAAAATAAATATCGCGGACATTTTTTTAATGAAATCATTTTGCATAAAATTAATTTTTTTATAAACTAAGAATTTTTTTCAAACAATAGAATAGTGTATATATGTATATATAATATATGTTATGTATATTGTACATATGTATATTAATAATATATAAGATATTTTTTTTTAAACATTTAGCACAGGTATTGATGTAAGTGATTGGGGAAAGGAAAAAATAATTGATTTCGGTAATAACGGTTAAAATCAACGGCTTAAGATTATACATAGTGTTTTTGAAAGTTTAGACAAATTATATGTCTTTGGATCTATGCATTTTGTTCTATATTTTATTTTAATAATTGTTATTTCTGCATGTAGTGTTATTAGTAATTTAATTATTGTGTAGTGCAATATTTAAAAAAACATTTAATGTAATTATTTTTTGTCTTCTATTTGACCTTACTTTCTCATCTAGAGGGGATCATTTACCTTAGTTCTACACCTATTTTTAGATCAAATTATAACTCATACTTTATAATAATAATAATAATAATAAAGTATATGTTTGTACTAATCATATAGTATATTATATAATACTTGTAAAAGAGACAAATATAAAATATATTTTTACAAATTTCAAAAAATCTTAGAAATTAAATTACCAATCTTCAACAAAATGGTTGTAGTATCAACTATATTTTAATATAAAAATCTACAAAATAACTATTTGATATTTATAAAAAAAATTAACGATATTATATATACAGATTTATTTAAAAAAAGTATTTTTAGCTTTGAAGAAAACTTATTTTTTTTTACAGAAAATTGTCAAATGCCAAAGCGTATATCAGATCTTACAAAAACATACGTTTTACATGCAAATAAATAACCAAATGATGAATTGGCCAAAACACATTTATAATAATGATATTTTATAATAATTGTGATTTTTAAATACAGTTTATTTATTATGAACTTAAATTATCTACAAAATTAATTCTTAGATATGTATTATTTGATATGTACATAAAAATATAATAGAAGTTAACAAAATGTAATTAATGAAATAAATGTTACGATATATTATAGTTAATATTGTTTTATTATATGGTATAATTAAATTTCTATTATCCTGTTTACTAAATTTGAAATAAAACTAAAATATTATATTATGCTTGAAAAATATTAAATTAGGTTTATTATAGAATTTTTTAAAACATTTTTTTGTATTAATGATCATTTTGGCTAACTTATTTTCATTTTAGAAGCATTATGCGTTTTCGCTTTCACTAAGAACAAAGCGATTTTAGTTGATGCAAATTTTGTTAAGGTAAATAATAATAATAATAATAATAATAATAATAATAATAATAACAGTAATAATAATATTAATAGTAACGGCTGTTTCTCCGCCGCATAATCGGTGTATGTTTGTGTAAAACGTATACACTATACTATATACCTGGTAAGCGTTTACGTCTTGTACTACATATATAATAATATAAACTTTAAATGCCTCTTTCAGTATCTCAGATTTGAGGTCAGGACGTTTATTCCAATCCGAACACGCTCTTACAGCTACAACAGAGCTGTGTAAAATATTATATAATAATATATAAGTTAATTATAAAAATTATACGGCAAAGGCTGTTTTCGTTTTATTTTTTTTAATATTACTGGTGCGTCGATAGTGCTGGTGTGTGCGGATCATAAAAAATAACTGTCCGCCGTCGCTGGCGTTTCGGGTGTGAAATTAGAATTTACCTAATATCACGAGCGAGAGCATAAAAACTAACTGTCCCGCAGGAACGCAGAGGCGGTAAACGGTTAACTCATCCCCGCAGTTATGGTTTATGGTTATATACCATATCTTATATTATACATAACTACCTAACTAATATTATAATGTATCACCTCATGTATTATGACGGAGATGGATAAAAAGGAAATACTTACTATTGCCATGACAGTTTGAAACAATACCAAGAGGTTTCAGAGGTAACACGTGTCGATGTAAAATATTTAAAATTCCGATCGAATACGAACAGTATAATATTCCAAGGCATATATTGTATAAATTTAGTACTCGATATAGAGTACTCATTCAATCTCACTATCAATATTTTAAATATTGTCAATTTTCTATTTTTTCGTAAGTTGGATTTTTTTTATTTTATCGAATATAAATCATTTTATGATTTCTATTTCCCTCCATTACTCTGTATTTGTATAACATGATAATATTTCAGACTTATAAGTTATGTAGAGACTTATTCTACTCGTATTAAGGCTAGTCCATATTTTTTAAATTCGATGTTTGCTTAATTATTTGTTAAATTATTTTATAAATTATATACGAGCATCAAGAATAATTATATTTATTTCGTTAGATAATTTTTAATTTTGGCTTACTTATATTCGAAATATATAAATTTCACTTTAGTTTTTTATAAATATAAATTTTTTAAAATGACTTTTAATTTTCAGTAGATATTTATGTAGTTATTAAATTTTTAACATTTAAAGAGTTAAAGAAATTTAACATCATAATTATACGAGTAGGAAAAGAAAAATAATTATACACATTTTAGAAATCGTAGTAAAATAAAGTTAAAAAACATGTTGAGTTAACACAAAACTCTCTGTAATTTCCCCTAAAAATAAATATAAATTTATATTATTACTTTTCTGAGGACACAGTGTGTATTCATGAGGCAATTCAAGTGAATAGTGATAACACCAAAAATATTTCTTGTATTTTTAATTTGATGTACATTTATATTACCTCTTCTATTCATATATTGTATTTGCATAACTAATTTTTGAAAAAGTAATAATAAGAAACTTTTTCAATACAATCAAATTTAATAATTATGTACTTATTGATTATAATTTGTTTTGTTTAAACTGATTTAATACCTTCATTGTTTTTTAATTCATTATTTTGTGAACAATTTAGTTCAAATATATTTCTGTTTGAATATTTTTAATTTGTTCATTAATATAAACATATTTTTGATTGATTAGGAAGTATAATTAAAATTCATATTAAAATGGTCATAAAATGATTCACAAGCGTTAATCGTTTTTCAAAAGAAGTTTTTACCCAGTCTTTAGTTATAATAATGTGGTAACACTAAATGGTTGTAAACTACTTCTATCAGAATATAGAGAGTTTAGAACTAATTATTAAATTAGTACCTACCATTATTCTTTTTTTTAGTAATAAAGTATTTTTAGGGGAAATTACATATGCCCTATTTTATTAGATCCTGCTTTGAGGATGACTTTTGAGAATATATATATAAACTTTTTTTCAACAATAAATGAGTACATATATATATCAAGACTAGTAGTGCCAACAAGATTTGACAATTGTCAAAATATAATATGTCAATCTTAATAAAAACAGTTTTAATTTTGAAAGTACTCATTTTAAATTTATGAAAATAAAAGTTAGTGTTATACCAACTTCATTGTATATATGTCATTATATGACAAGTTTGTGTTATTTTGCAATGAAAGTATTAAAATTAAATTATTATTAAAAATTAAGTAACCCTGAATATTGTATATTTTATTAACGAAAATTATTATAAAAGCTAAAAACGTAATAAGTTTCAGTGGTTCACTTATCGGCATGTAAACAAAACAACGTTACGATGTCCTTTCAATTTTCTATAAAATACATAATATATTTTTGACGAACTCTGAGAAAATCAATATTGTTATACTTGTTAAAAAATATTGCGTGGAATATTTGAATAATACTGATAACGAAATTATATTATGCTAACCATAATTTCTTGGAATTAATTTGATGATTTATAGAGAATATTTATTATTTTTTTATTAACAACAGTATTTAAATGTATAACCTACGTTATTGGATGGATTGTTGACGTGTTTACGTCTGTCATATAATATGAATTTTCAAGTAATAAATATTAGTCGGTCTAAAACTTAGTTACTTAGTTCTTTAATTATTGTCTAATCAATTTTAATGATTATTTTGTAATTCATAAAACAACTATGCTATAGATAACATTCTAATGTTTCAAATTAATTTGTTTGAAGACGAAAAACAACGTACTATAAAAAATTGAATTATTGTCCTTGAATTGTATTCATTGTTCATAAAACTGTACGAATACACGATAAAACATTATTACTATAGGTTCATCCGTCATTTGTAAATCCTAGAACGGATTGTCTTAATCAATATTATAAGTTTTTTTTTTTTTTTTTTTTTATACGCTATTATTAAATATGTATTAAGTATGTATAACGTTGGAGAATGAAAACACATTTCGTAGGTTTATATAGAAAGGAAAATCGTGTATGGCGTCATTAAATTTCGCACGACGATTGTATAAAATCGAGAACGTGTGTCGTTTTGCACAAGCAAACGAGATGGTGGTATAGTATTTTTTCGAGTAAAAATCGAAAATCCTCTAAGCTCGATGCCGTCGCCATGGAGTTAATCCCGGCACACACCAATTTGTGAAATCAAAACAACAGATAACCGCGTTTAGATACGTGAAAATACGCGAGATTGTTGTGCGGTTTAACAATTCGTTTTCTTATCGCAACCATTATATCATTTCGTGTATGCCACAGATGGCAAACAACACCGTGTCGTGCGCCTAGGTATTACCAACACGTAAAGTGATGTAAAATAATTACGGTAATAACCGTTTCCGAGTTTATTCTGCAAAGCGGAGAAAATTTAGTTAATTTTCTTTCTTGAACACTTCCATAATATATAAATATATAATACAAAAAAAAAAAAAAAAAAATGGTCTAAATTATGTTTTTAATTAAATTTCTATTCTACCCTTAAGTATGTAATAATTTTAAAATATAACTATATTGGTAGTATAAAACACTATTGTTTAAATTACTTTTGTATATATATATATATTTTTTTTTATAATAGTTATAATTTAAAATGATTACAAAATATAACAACTATTTATCAATTATTATAATATAATTTCTGTGTTGCTTATAAATTATTTTATCTTTGTAAGTACTAAAACTGATCATTTTTTTTTTCGCTTTACAAAAATTACGCCATTTATCTACGTCATTACTCATAACGATAAGTTCATTCTATGGTAATAGGTATAAAGATATTTTCTGCTCACATCACTATCTACACGTCTCAGCCAAATAATGGCACACGCGATGTTGTTTTACGTGCTAGTTTCTGAGAGCTGGGAAATACAGTTGTAAATAAGTGCAAATTGATTTTGTCTGTACGCGGAATTGCTGAAATATGCCAGAGTTTTGGTTACAATAATAACAATCTTCACTAAATCGAAAATTTGATAAATTGTATATATTAAAGTGTAGGTTAGTTCTTCAAGTATGATCAATTTAATCATATACTTTAGATTTTAATAACAAATATTTGTTTATTCTCGTTATATAAGTGATTTACGTGTTCGATGTGACGTGGGTGATAATGAAAGATAGAATAGTATCTAGAAGTATCTGAGCTCAATTGTACAGATATGATTGCATATTAAACAGATAAGAAAATTATGCTGACGTGCAAATTCAGGTTGGAAAAGTGAGAACAATTATAGGAAAATATTTATCACATAAAAATTAAAGTAATCACAGTAAGACGGAAAACTTAAAGATCAGAGAATTCATATATTTTACGATTAAAAAGTATAAAGGAGTTAATGTTAATACATATATTGATCTAAAACAGTTAGCAGATAATGTTGGAAGGAATTGAAGAGTACTTTAAATGATGTAAACCTATCAAACTGTAGAAAAGAAAAATGAAAGACATAAATAATCTTTCACACGCCATGTTATATCTAACTTATTGTTAAATTACAGTTGTACCAAGTTAATGTTAGAATAATTAACAATAATTTTTGGATAACTTTATATATTAATGAAATTACTTAAATGAAAAATGATTAAATCTTATATAGTTAAAAAAAAAATGAATATAAATATTGTAAAGCAAAAAGGTAAATAAATAAAAAAAATTATTATTAAGTAATAACTCAAGTTAAGTATAATTAAATTATACTAAAATATTATATTATTATTAAATTATAAACGTTTGTAAACGTAAATTTAAAATAAATACATTTTACTGAGTACATGTTAAATATACAAAATATGATATTAATATTATTTAAAATTTTTGTTTATTTAAATTTTAGTACAAAAAACGAAATTTAAATGTTTATGTAGAGTTTAAATAAATAATTATTTATTGATTTATCTAGAGCCATTATTTCTATACATACGTATAAACATTTTTGTCGAAATTAATTAATTAAAATAAATAAATAAAACTGATTTTCGTTCGGAGAGGGTTTTATCATTTATCATTGCTTTCAAATCTTAAAAATAATGTAATTTTAACCCATATTTAGTTATCTAGTTTTATATTATTTTGGTCAAGCTTTAATAGTCGAAAAAAAATATTATAATTATGAGTAATCTTAATGAATTTTTAATGTTTTTGTAATAACGTCAAAATAAAATTTTGGGGTAACTTACTAATACCACAGAATTTATTTGTTGTTTTCATTTAGCAGCTTATACTGTTATATCAATAAAAACATTAATGGGCTGTAATTCTGTATTATTATCAACACTGTACGCAGTAAGTTAAATAATTTAATTAACAATATTCTGAACTGTAAACATGCGTATAAAATTTCTGTCATGATTTCATACGTTATGTAGTAAAAACGACTTTTCATATTTAATTGTATTTAGACATCAATTAAAAAAAACAAAGCCGAATCATAAACCATGAACATAAACATAAACATATAAACATAATCTTGATAAGTGTACTTTGAGGTAACAATATAAATATATTGAAGTTAAAAAGATTTCTTAGTTTAAAGTTTAATTATAAATTATTTAGAGAATAAATTATTATTATTTTCATAACATAATATTACAATTTATGTATGAACCATTAAATAAATCGAAATCTAACATTAATAGGAGTTCAGTAAATAATAAATGTATAAAATATATAAAAATTAATATTAATCAAAGATGATAATGACGGCGCATTGTATAGGCATTATTGCTACATAAATATGTATGTGTGTTGAATAGTGTATGACCTATTAATTATTATTATTTACGGTTAGACAAGACTACTAGCTTTAGATTCTGAGCGGAGCGAGAAATGTATTGTTTCTCCAAAGATGTTTTTTTTTTTTTTTTATTTATGTATGAAAACATTTTTTTTGGGTAGAATTAATTGTCCGATTACTACAAGTAAGGTATGCTTTCGGTAGAAAATCGTGACTAGTTGGTACTTTATTTAGCTCATTTTTCGAATTTCTCCAAATTTTTTCTTTAGGAGTAGAAAAACTACCAAAAAATGGCAAAAAATTTGCAAAATTATAATTTCCGTAATTTTATTATTTTTTATTTTGTGATCACTAATTGAGTTTTGATCGTAGGGACTTGAAATTTTTTTTGAGTATTAACATAGGTAATATTTATATTTAGTAAAATTTTGGAAAGGATTGGTTGATTTTTCTGTCTTAATTTGGAGAGATTTAAATTTTTTATAAAAATGTTTAATCTGTAATTTTTGATTTAACGGTTTGAAATTTTTGTAGAAACCTAATCATATACTATTTAATTTATTTACAAAATATTTTGAAAATCGTAACTAACAATTTTTATCATGAAATGATAACTCCTTGAATATTGATCAAAGGGATTTGAAATTTAATTTACACATTTACGTATGAAATATACATAATATAGTCGTATACAAATTACACTCGTGGTAAATTTTGGAATGGATTATCACTATAATATACAGTAATATATTGAGTTTCGCTTAGAATCGTATTTTCTAATGCAATATCATTGTATTATAGTCTTAATAATTATAATAAACCACTGATTTCTCTGAGGACAAAAAGAACAAGGGGATCGCCCATAATCGACCTTTCTACTTTTTTAAGTTTTTAAAATATACATTATTTTAGAAATTTTAGGTTTCTTCAAATTTTAAAAGTGAAATAAAAATAAGAGTGATTTAGTTAAGATCTAGTTATTAAATGGTTAACTTAGGTAAAAAGTTAAAAAAATATTAATTTTTAAAAAGGAATATAATTTTTGGTTTTACTTAAAAACATTATATTTTCAATGACCTCCTATTTATATCATATATATATATATTTTTAATAACAATCCTAGATAATAATTTAATGAATATGTAAGTTTGTATTATAATTTATATAATACACAATATTATTAAACTTATCTATTTTTGTTTAAAATACTAAGAGATAATAATTTCTGACCGATATTTATCATACGAATGTTTTCTATTTTCCTAAATCCTGTGCCTAAAACCATTTTATTGTAAAATATATTCGATAAAAAATTGAGTTAAGTTGTTATTATGGATGTAAGTTTTAAAAATATTATTAAATTAAAAAGTTATTAATGTTCCATCAATGTAATTTATCTTTAAATAAATAAAACATAAATTGTCGTTAAATTATTATATATTAGCAAATTATATTAATTTATAATTCATGATAATAAATATTTTACTTAAAATACATTTAGTTAGAAATATATATTTTATAAAAATGGATGTTTTGGGTAATTAATTTTACGATTATAATAGTAATATTTTTTTGAAATTTCCATCCAAATGTAAATACTTATGAATACTCATAGAGAAACATATTTTTAAATATCTGTGTCTTTTACAGTTAAGAATTTATTTATTTAATTTAATATTCTTATTTCTTTACATCAAGTATGTATAAGTATGGCTGAAATTCACGAGATTCAATAAAAATAATTGGAAATCGTGCAACTCAGATTGTGTTATTTCGTGTCACCGTGTCATGCAAATAATAAATGATAACTAAAAACAATATTAATAATATTATATGAACGATAAACAAAGAAAAAATCCTTGATTTTTTTCTCAAGAGTGTCGCAAACAGAATGTGTTTTTTAAAAATATTTCGTTTGGAATAATAACACTATTTTCTGGGAAAATTATAAATGTTAAAACATTTTATTCCAATTTTCGTATGTCATACTATATGGTGACATAATTTTAATTTGAAATATAAATATGTATTTATATTATATCAATTTAAAGAAATTAGTTCAATTTTCGATTTTATTTTATTTTCTTCGTCTTTGTCCGAAAATTTGTTTCTTTATCATTTTCTCTGTGTTTTTTTAATTTGTGTTTCAACGAAAATGTTCATTAAATATTTTTTATTTCCTCGATATAATATTAATTGAAATTCTACATATTTTCCAGCTAATTTAAGTAGATAAGTTACTCCTTACAGATAATTTTTAAACTTCGATTTTTTTGAAAAATGAACAAATGTAAATTTTCATTTTATTTTCTAGTGTAGTTATTTACTAACCATGTTACATTTATATTTTCGATATCATACTTTCTTTCTTTTACAGATTATTGACTTTGTGAGTATGTAGAACTATTTTTAAGTACTTCACGTATACGTTACTAACATAATGCTTTATTTTCAAGTTCTTTCTACAAGTTTTAAAAAAATGTACGGGCATCAAATATCATAATAATAACAAGTATTACGTAAGCTTTTTAAGTACATAATTTGTAAGTAAATTGACTTAGAATAACAAACATTGTTGAAGTTATTGATGGTTGAACTTATATTCACCAATAGGTTGTATATTATTTATCAAAACGTAATATTTTATTGAAATATCTTCAAGTTCTGGAACAATTGATTTTTTAGTACTTATACTTCCGATAAAATTTTAATATTGTACTATATATTTTATTAGTAACTAATTGAAATCTTTGCTGCATTCTTATAAAATCGTATTTCTAGCGAGGTATTGTCCGTTAGTACGATGATTTCCTGCTGCTCCTAGTCTCTTTTCAGTGGCATGCGTCTCGTCGTTATTTTAGTCTGCTCTCGGTATTTGGTTTTTTCCGAACTACTATTTTAAACTACTCTTCGTTCTGACTACTTATCGCTATCGACTTGGTTTTTTTTCTTTATAGACTTAGCACCATTTCTTATCTCTTATTTCTTATTTGTTGTCATAATAATAATAATTAAATAGATTATAGTATGAGAATAGCATGACTCTGTATGCAAAAAAACAAATTCCACTACACAACTTATTAACCGTACTGATTAGTAAAACGCTAGTCGAAAACGGTTGAAAATTTGTGTTTTTTTTTTATTTTCCTTAATTTCCTGCTATTAATTTATCGGTTCATTAGATTTTAGTAGAATTGGATTTCACCTCGTCCTGATTTTATTTATTTAGTCTTACTTGTTAACTTCTATGTTGCTCAATTTATCTTGGTATCAGTTATTGAATGGGCCGCTTGATGTTGTACTTATTTTCCTGTCTTCTCATTAGTCGATCGCAATGTATTAAATTCGTGGTCTTAAAAATACCCACATATTATATATTATATACTGTTACATACTTGTGTCTTTTATTTTTATCTTATAACATGTATCAAGAGTATTTATGAGACTATTTATTAAAAACTTTGTTTTTTGTTTTTAATTAGAAGCTCTTTTACTTTTAATTATAATATTTTTATTTTCTGAAAAACTTTTTGTCATATTATGTCGGTAAATATGAAATAACGATTCATTGTCTAGTTTACTATGTTTTATAATTAGTTTTAATTAACGATAAAAATATATAAACTATTTGTTTAGGTATAGAAAAATAATTTTCATACATCTAATATAATATTATGTAATTAATATACTTAATAAACTAAATTCCAACAAGTTTTTTTTTAATACCTACAATAGTAACATATGTAATATTTATATTCACTATTATAAGTTAATATCAAAAGCATAACTAATTAATTTTTGTAATATATTATTGTTACTAATATTTTGTAATAATTAATTTACAATTAATTATGAAACACATTTCTTAGAATTTTTCATATGACTGCAATAGGAAACCATTTTTGTTTATTACAATGTGTTACTTAGTAATACAAAATATAACAGTTATTTAACTAAACTATATTGTATTTATATTTATATTTACTTATTTTGAAAATCGTACCTCACAATTTTTTTTTTATAAGTTTTTTTTATTTAAAACTACCAAAAAGTGGCTGAAAATCGGCAAATTACGGTTTTTTTAAAAAAAAATTTTAATTTCTTAACTCCTTGAATTGTGATCGTAGAGAAATGAAATTTATTTTAAATATTGACATTGGTAATTTACATACGTGATAAAATTTTGGAATGGATTATCAGTATAATATATTGAGTTTCGCTCAGAATCGTATTTTCTTATACAATATTATTATTAATATTTCCTTTTAGAATACGATTTTATATAAATGCGACGATAAATCGTCATAAAATTAAAAATACTATAAATTGGCAAATTAGCAATATACTCACTCACAAATGGGCATGCGTTGTGTTTCCTGTATTTTAAATATATTATTATAGTAGTATTTATGGTGCATAAAGCTTTTTAATGATATTATTTATTACGTATTATTACACCATACCTACTGTTAATAATATTTTTTACTATTGTTGTATCATTTTATTAGTGGTATACTGGTATCCAAATTCAATAATAAATTGTACGAATCGTACCTAAATGATCGATAATGGACAAAATATAATATAATATTGCTGGTATATATGTATAAAATTTAGTTTAATTTATGGATATTTCACAATAGTACCTATATTTTAATTTGAGATTTATTATTTTGTGGAATTCTATAGTATTACACGCATCCTATCTATGCATTTAATGAATGTAAACGTTTTATTTCTTGTCAAGTACAACTCATATTATACTATAGTGTCTAATATAATTTCAACAATTCCTCTTATTATGTTTTTTCATTTGATGAAAACCCACGTTAATATATATATATAGAATTTAACGAAAAAATTATTATGAAATATTTTATTTTTCATTACCCACCTTAAAAATCTTCAATTTATTTAAAATTTTATTTATTTTTTACTTAAGAATAGGTATTTTATGTCGTTACATTTTTGGCGTTTCGAATTTGTTCTTAAATATATTATATTAAATATTTTTAGATATACATATATTGCTTGTTAAAATTAATATGATTCAATTAAATTTACTAAATAATTTATTAAATTTGCATCACATTGTAAATATTGCTGTATACATGATCATAGCTATTTAAATATATGCGAATTTTGTGAATTAATTATTCAACTCAAAACAGTAAAAAGTGTAATTTTATCATTAGTTATCAAATATCTTAGAAAATATAATGTTCACACATTTATTTAAACATATCATTTGTAACGCTCTCATTATTTTTTCATCCATAACCATTATTTTATACTGTATTTATATTAAATTTTTAAGCAAAACATATTTTTCTAATTATTTTTTTCTATAGTAAAACTTATTGAATATATCTTGAGTAATTCACATTCCATATTTTAGACATGAAACTAGTATGACAATGATAGATAGTTTATATTATTCGAAACTAAATTGCCATTTTTTGGCAAAGAATGAATGATAAGGTCAATATAGGTTCCAAATAATGATAATTTTAATCAACTAAACATCGATATAACACGACAGCCTACTTCTATAGTCTATATAAAATTCAACAATTTTTTAACAAAATATTTTGAAAAATATATGTAATAGATCTCAAAAATTAGCGAATAAACATAATTAAAAAAAAAGACATGAATTATTTAAATTATGTATTATGTTATTATTTTCAAATTACTTTATAAGGTTTAGGTGTAAATTATTAAATCAATTAAATAATATAAAATATTGTGTGTGATAATGTTTCACAGAAATATTGAACATAAATGACAAATATTATTATATTAATATAGAAAATAATAATCTTGTAAGATGCATATCTATATGTATATCAATTTTTACATTATAGAAATAACGGAAATAGAATTTTAAGTGAGTAACATGCAATTCCATATTTGCGATAGAAAATACCAATCATACTATATAATTTAATATAATATCTATATTATAAAATATGTATGTATAAATACGTATGTATAGATGTCATATAAATTATGACATGAACATAATTGTATTTATTTGTAACGAGTATTTTTTAATTATTAAACTACAAATATTTTATGGACTTATAATATTTTTTAATAAATATAATAAAATATGTCTAAAATTCAAATCAATATTCTAGTATTGAATAATCATAATAATAAATACGAGAAAAAAAATTATTTTGAGATTTTAAAATATTTTAAATAAACGGATAAAAAAAAAAAAACAAGTAATTTTTAAATTTCAAAATTCCATATTTTAAAATAAATTATAGTTATTAAATATCGTAATATAACATAAAATATTTGTAATTTTTTCTACTACATTGTTTCGCATTTACAGTTTTTTTTTTTACAATTCATAAGAACTCTTTTATATTTATATATTTTAATATATACATTATTTAAAAAAATTCTAAGAGTTAAAACCGGTGTGTTAATATTATTACAAGCGCGCTATCTTTTGTATGTCGCATGTATATCCTTTGGATAAATATAATCTCATCATATCAATAATAACTTTAAAACATGCATATAATTTAAAATTAAAATGTACATAATATAAATATTGCAAAAATTCATTTGAATAAAAAAATACTAATATTATTCAATCATTGTTTAAATAAAATGTATTATATTATTAAATATTGTATAAAGGCATACGGCAAATGTAACGAAGAGCTTTAATTAAAAACAAATCAAGTGAATGGTTTTTGCACTTGAATAATTATTTATAATATTATAGAATATATTATATATAATTATTTTGTAAATACATAAACTTCTTAATTTAGTAGTTTTTTAAACAAAAGTAAAATTTTGATAAAGGATGAGATTCAATATTACGGATTCAATATCAGATCGGATGTAAATTAGAAAAAATAACGTATTTTCAGAATTTCAAAATATTCTTATTTAGTCAAATATCGAACATAATAAAAATATACGTTACATTTATATATTACAATAATGTACTTAAATATTTAGTAAAGTTTTTATACTTCTTTAACTATTATTGCATGAACTATAATCAACATTATTTAAACATAATAAGCAATATATCTACTATTAATTTTTTTTATTTACATGATTTTGTGTGTAAAATAGTAGTTAAAGTAACTAGAAAATTCAACTAAATATTTTTGTACATTATTTATTTTACTAAACGAATGTAAAAGACGTTTTTAACATTTATAATTAGTATTTGACTAAATATGAATCTATTAAAATGTTTAAAAAATATGTTATATTTTGTAATATACTTTATTTATCATGTAAAATGTTTTGTCGATTTCATATATTTTATGTACAATATTAATCATTTAAACAATTTTCCATATTGAATATGTACGCAGGCCATTTTTAATATATTATTGGATAGAAGTAAAATAGTCATTTAATAATATCATGTAATTTTTAAAATGATTAATTTTAATATTATACTTTAATTAGAATAGTATTTAATTATAAATGTTCAATAAACATTGTTCATATTAAATGAATAATTATAATTAATCTATTAGTAAACACGTAAATTGTTTGCTTTGATCTAATGGATATCTATAGTACAATGTATTTTACCAATTATTTTCATTTTATTTTATTTAAATTAAAAACAATAATAATTATTGAACTACTATTATATTCAATGTATACATAATAACTCAAATAATAGTACTTATTCAATTAATAGTTTGTTCTAGATAGTTATAATAATACCAAATGGAACATTATATTTTCTTTAATCGACTAATTAAACATTATTATGAGATAATTTTTAATTTATATATGTGTTTAGAATATATTATTTGTTATTATTTACGATTTTTTTAATACCCTAGTATTAGTAATACTATATATGTTTTTTAAGTATAAAAATATAAAAAAATAATAAAACATTTGCTTAATGAAATATTGATTATAAAAATGATAAATTATATAAAATAACAAATTTACTAAATTTGTTCGAATTAATCTAATGATTAATAAATGGTTAATGAGCATAGTTAAAGTATACCTTAGTTAAATAATAATTTATATAAATATTTGGTGCCTATATAGTTATAAATATATAAGATGGAACTTTAATTTCTTAACAAATTTTAATAATAATTATTTTTATTATTTACGAGATATTTGATTCCTAGAGAAGGTTATGTACAGTAATGTATTGAATAAGCTTATACGGAAGTATACAGCGTTACTCATAACAATATTTGTATAAAAGAGCGTATGTGCAATAAAAATAATAATTTTATAAGTATACGGTAGATATACAGCCATATGATATTAATATTTTATAATTTATAAATTTGTTGTACATTTAATGACAATAAATAGATATAATTTTAATATAAAGTGTATTTTATTAATGAAAATAAATGTATGAGGTATTATGTTTCTATTAGTTTATTCATATATATATATACACATAGTATATTATATATCTCTAAGACTTAAAATAAAAAAATTTAAATAAAAAAAAAAATTCTCATTTAATAAAGTGTAGAGTTCAAGTTATAATTTATTTATAGTTATTAAATATAATTATTAATGATAAAAACTTATTATTTGACTAATAAAAAAAAAATAATAATAATGTCATAATTATCATTTTATATAATTTTTTCTTTTTTAATGTAATTTTGAGAAAAATATGTCGTATACTCAAGACATTATTTACCAATACATCCCTGTTTATGTATACAATAGAAAATAATCAATGCATTATGAAACTTGATAATATTATAAGACAAATCTGTATAAATTATATACTGTATGGTTATTTGTGTGTATCGATTTTATAGGTAATATTTGGAACAGGGTTTAAATATAAATTGCACATATCTTTGTATATTATGTTACGATAAAAAAAAAAATTGATATTGACTAACACCTATTTATGCGATACAATTTCACCAGGGCTTGAAATCGAAATAACATTTTTCAATTTAATTTTAATATATATATATTGAAATTAATTTTATGATTTAAATATTGTTTCAATATATTGATTTAATTTATTTCTGATTCCGATTTTAATTTTAATTGTTTTAAATTTTAATATTTCTACAGGTTAAAATGTACAGCTATGGGCTGTTGAAAATAGGCTTCTTTTATACTTTATCTATCTGAATATTGTACCTACCATTAAAACGTATTCTCTACTCGTAAAAATTGTTTGGTCACATTGAAATCTTAGTATTCCCTTTTATATTAACTTGTTCAATAATTACCATAAAATGTTAATTACCTATATTTTTCGTAAATGATATCTCATGATAGTTATATATTATTAGATTCTGAGCGGATCGAGGAATGTATTGTTTCTACAAAGATAGTTTTTTTTTTTTTTTTTTTATGTATGAAAACATTTTTTTGGATAGAAATAATTGTACGATTATCACAAGTGGGGTATGCTTTCGGTAGCAAATCGTCTCTAGTTGGTACTTTACTTAGCTCATTTTTTGAATTTCTCAAAAGTTTTTCCTTTGGAGGAGAAAAACTACCAAAAAATGGTGGAAAATTGGTAAAATTACGGTTTCTGTTATTTTAAATATTTTAATTTCGTGATAACTAATTGAGTTTTGATTATAGGGATTTGAAAATTTTTTTGAGTATTTACATAGGTGATTTTTATTACAAGAGAAAATTTAGAAACGAATGGTATATTTTCTGACTAAGTACGGAGTTTTGGATTTTTTTTCAATGATGTTTAATATTTCCTGCAGTTTTTAGTTTATTGGTTTGAAAATTTGATCGAAGTCTAGACATATACGACTTAATGTTTTTACAAAATATTTTGATAATCGTGACTGACAATTTTTTTCTCAAGCTTTTAAAGTAAGAGTTTTTGAAAATCGGCAAAATTAAGGTTTCATTATTTTATTTCTTGATAACTAAACTAAGTTTAGTTCGTAGGAAATTGAAATTTATTTTAAATATTTACATTCGTAATTTACACACGCGGTAAAATTATGGAATGGATTATCAGAATAGCATATTGTAATATATTGAGTTTCGCTTAGAAACGTATTTTCTAATGCAATATCATTGCATTCAAATTCTAAGTATAATAAACCACTAATTTTTCCAAAGACCGAAGGGACGAAGGAGAAGCGTCCACAATTAACATTCCCACTTTTTTAATATAGCTCTAGAGCGCACCTCAGAAATATAACGTCTTTTAGAATTCTCGACAAAGCTTTGTCATCCAAGCATAAATTCTGCACTCATTATTTCCAAGTACTTTTCAATATTCTATGTTTATCAAAAATTATTATCTTCATTTTATTTTCTTTTTGGAATGTATTCTGATTTTCATCACAATAATTACTCATCGGTACATTGTGATGTCTATCAAAACATTTATATTTATAAAATACATAATAAGTAGTAATATAATTTTCAATATTTTTATTCAATATTATAAAATTCAGTCGATTTTAACCAAAAACATTTCACATAATATAGGATAGATATTGTATTGTTTTGTACAAATATAATATTATTATATTAATATTGGTTTATTGGTGTAAATAGTTCCTCTATAATACGTGGGTTTTGTAATAGGTACTAACAAAATATTTAATAATTTATGCAATTTTTAATTACATATTATGTGATATAATCAATGTACGATATAATTATCAGAGGAAAATAATATTAAACAGTAAAACCTAATGCAAATAAATTAAACTTTAAATGTAAATTTTTTGATTGGGAATATTAATACAACATTTTTATATTAGGTACATAATATAATTTATTCACAGCATCGTTCAGAATAAAATTAAATTTTTCAATAAAGACAAAATGTTGATTTAATTAATAACAAAGCCATAAATAATTAAAAATATATATATATGTAGGTAACGTATTTGATGATTATTTAAATATTAATGAAGTATTACATTTAACATTGAAATAGAAAATAAGATAATATTTCTCGTGATCATCTACATAATTAAATATTTTAGCAATAATATATTTTACGTATCTTAATTTAATATTTAATCGTGTTAACCGTCAAGTGAAAACATAATTTTTTGTATTCAAATTATATTCACTGCTTTAGTTATTTTGTTTAAAAAGTTTTTTATATTTAAAAATTACAATTTGAATGGAATATTTTAAATAAATATATTTATACTTAAAAATATTCTTTAGTCCTTATAAATTATAACGCATTTTAGATTATTTCTGTAGAGTTACAACTACAACACATTAAATTGTAACTTTAGTCTTATTCCAATACAATTATTTTATCCTTTTGTAAACTATATTAGAACTCTATTATTTCCTTAATAATTATCAAGTATCCACTTCATTTTTTTAAATAAGACAGTAAATATAATGCATATTATTTTTTTATAAGAACTCTTATATCATTTAATTACAATTTAATTATATTTGTCGACATTAAGCTAAATATTATACACTAGTACAACCATATTTCTATTAATTTGTACATAATATAATTAATAATAAAATATAATATTGTTTTATTTTTTCAAGTTTCCTTTCACTATGGTACGTAACGAAATAGTAATTAGAGCATTAAACATATTTTGATTAGACATTTTGTCATAATAAATTTAATGTGTATAATTTATATAATATAAGAATTGTTCAAAAAAATTATTCGAAAAATATAGGTATTTAAACTGAATTTTAAGACATTTCTAACATATTAGGTTAGATTTATACGTGCATTAGTTGAAAATATTCTATAATAATTAAAGACATAATATATTATTAATAAACTTCATTAGACAATATTATATTATTAAGTATGTACCTAGTTTAGTTTTTTAACAATTATATAAGAAAAATAATATTCATTATTCAGTAACGAATAATACATTAAATGTCAATAATAAAATGTTATTTTAATTCTAATAATTATAATTAATAAACCAAAATAATATATAAAATAGTTTGATAATTTTAATGACTTTTTTTTAAACATTACCAGTATTACATATTGGTAAATTCATTTATATTTTCATAAATGAAATTAACAACAAATCCATCTTAAATAAATTTAAAAATTATCTTTTTTGTTTTATTTAGATAGTAAAATATTTATCTTTATCTTTATTTTTATCTAGATAAAAAAAAAATACTTATCTGGTCTCATCACTGGGCTTTATAACTAAATCAAATTAATCATTTATACATTTAACTAAAATATATAATTTTATGAGATATTTGATATAAAAAATTAAAAGATAAAATATATTATTAGATTGAAATGTTTTCATTAGCTATTTTGTTATCGAGTTAAAAAGTATTTATTGAATAATAATATATTTATTGAAAGTTATAATTTTACTTGTTATTTAATATTAGAAAATTAATTAATATAAATTATTGTTTATTCGTCTGATTATATATAATTATGAATTTATAATAAACCAATTAGTTTTATTTCATTTTACACGTTGAACCTTAATTATTAAGTACCTAAAAACGTAGGAATTAATTTTTTTCAAATCTTTATTAGTTCTAACCAGGTGTCAAGAAAATTGTATAACAAACGAACAAACTATGTCCCCATCTAAACCTTCATAAAATAGAAATAATATAATAAAACGATGATTGTATGCACATAGAGGGTGTGTCAAAGTGTATACTTTTACAAGTATTTTTGAACCATTGAATTAATTTTATAATAAGTTAGAAGGCAATATTTTAAAATTATCTACTGTAGAATAATTAATGTTGTATAACAATTGTTATAACATGATAATTTATATTATTATAAAAATTATACAATAATATTTTGATTAAGTGTTTATATAAAAAATCCAAGTTTCATGTAAAACATAATATTTTCCCTGGAATTTACGATGTAAATTATATTTTTATTTATTTGAATTTATTTAATCTTTTATACTTATTTGAATGAGTATTATAAAAAAACTGTTAAAAAAAAAAAAAAAAAAAAATTAAAATAAATAAATAAAGACTTAACTAATCAAGTTTTAATAATAATATATATTTTCTAAAGTTATTGTTTTGAGGCTTATGAGTGGTGTATCTACTTGAATTATATTTCATAAAAATTAATAAGAATTGACCATGGTGTTTATGAATCACCCTGTACATTAGATAAATTATTATTATATTATGTACACACAGAAATCTACGTTTTCAATCTAATCTCTACACGGCACGCGGCGGCAGTTTTATATGCTATAAAATTCCACCTATTCGTGTTACCGACAGCGGCGATGGCGACGGCGGCTTTAAAATTATTAAAAACAATTAACGTGCCCCAAATCTCGACGGAACGAATGGAGTGAGTGGCGCTCGCGTACCATTCAATTTCATTTATTTTTAACAATAAGTCACGAAAAGTTAATGTGTATACAGGGTGACCGGAATTTCGTGTTATAAAACCATTTTAAACAACGTTGAATACGTATATATTTTGTAACATGATATTATAATCCCCATGTATACTGTGTAGCTGTAAACAGCTTATGGGTACTATAGTGTGTTGTGGTACCTGCACGTGTGTTATAAACGAATGTTATGTTATTAAATATGGTTATAACACAAATAATATTATTTTTTTCTATTAATATACAAATATTTTTAAAAATTATTCTTGTTTAATTAAATACACATTCCTTTCGCTTTAATATTTTTCTATTTTTCATAAATATTTTTCACACAAATATGCGAAACGTTATATTATACTATTCATGCAGGTCATTTTTTAGTACCAACAATAAAATAAACGTCCTCCTCTGTACCATGTATGCACATAATATTATCTGATAATATTATTTTCGTTGTTTTTTATTTTTTATTTTTTACGTTTAGACTTTAGAGGTATACATTATATTATTGTTTGATATAACATTGCGTACAACCCCAAATATTTATATTGTCTTCACGCCGTTAACGGGAAAAGGGTAGGAATGTAGGATAGAGAGGACAATATGTTTTGTTTGTTATTTTATCAATTTTATTCGCGTAAAAGCAAAACTATAGAATATTCGTATATATTCTTACGTCAGACACACTCTTAATCTGAAATAGGCATTATCACTATGTTTGATTTAACATTTTTACCATTTAGTAAAAATATATTCTCTTGATATCTTAAAATGATAATTATTATTCCTAGTATTACAATATTGTTATGTCAAAAGTACGAAAATCATCATGAAAATGAAAATTTATCAACTAATTAGGCAAAAAAAAAAAAAAAAAATATGTGCTCTTTTATATAATTTATAAAATATGATATAATTGAATAATAATTAACCTGTCTAATGTTAATTATTGTATGATACACAAATGACCAACGTATAACCGAGGACAGATAACAGTAGTTTTATTACGATAATTTAAAATTAATATTTTTTTATGCACGTGAAGTACATAATGTATTGTTTAATCAAATTTTTTATATTATTTTTTTTTTACATGTTTAATATAAATGCACTACAGATACAATTATTATTATTATTATTATTTTTTTATTACTACACCCTTTTGGCATATATATTATGCAGACATATACGATGGGTCGTAACCAAACAGACATAATATTTTATTTTCATATTTTATTTATATTTGTATTTGTTTAATTTGTATTTAGCGAATGTAAAAACGAAATCATTAAATTAGGCAATGAAAAATGCATGAATAAAACTAATGTCACAAAGAATCGTATTTAAATAATACTACATCTATAAATTATATAAACGATAATAATGTATAATTTTACATAATGTATTATCTACAGTTCTAATTTATACTTATAAAGTATAATATTTAAAATAAACAAGACAGTGTCTATATTAATATTTATAATTTAAATAATATTTTAGAAACTATTAATAGACTAGTCAAAAAAAGTAAATTTAATTCCTTTAAAATAAATTAATAAAACTAACCACAACATATTTTTATGTTAATATTATTATATTTTATATAATATATAATTTTAATGATAACATTTTTTTAAAATTTCTAAGAACTTTAAATTAAAATGTTTGTACTTTATGTAATTATAATATTACAATCAATAAATTATTTTAGAGTTATAACCGCAATAATATAATGAACAATATATACCTCAGTAGATATTAAGTACACTGCACAGATATTGACTTATTAAGTAGGTGTTGAAATAAGTATACTAAAACATTTTTTATCCGTTCTTCTGTTCTTTAGAAATAATAAAAAAAAAAATTAATTTAACGTATCTTAATATTCTACATATTTTTCTTTCTATATTGTGTATTATTATTGTAAAACTCGACGTTTAATGTTAAATTTTATATTCTGAGCGAACCGAAGACTAATTGGTTTTATAATTTTTTTTTTTCATGTCTGAACATACTTTTTTGGGTAGCAATTATGGTTCAATTCCCACAAGAAGGTTATTTTTTTGATTGAAAATATTATTTATTTGGTACTTTACTTACCTAATTTTTCGAATTTCTCATTCCTTGAGATAAGAATAACTATCAAAATTGATTTGGAAACTGCAAAATTCACGAAAACTGTGATTTTGACGAATTCAATTTTAAATACTTTACAATATCTAATACAATTTTGAATGTAGAGACTTGAAAAATTTTTGGAGTGTTCTCATAAAGTAGTCTACATATGGGTTATAATTTTATCGAATTCGTTTTCTTTTTATATTTTTATAACAATTAATATTCTAAAAAAAATATATTTTTCTTTATCATTTGGTAACAGGCGATAATTTATTTTAATAATAATTGTTAATTTTTTACGCTGTTCATTATATAGGTGGCATAATATATATATATATATATATATATATATATATAGAGTTTAATTTAAATATTATGTTATTATTGAAAAAATACCAAGGTATTGTTGACATAATTACATATTTTACTGTTAGCTCAGAGAATTCTATAAACATTTTATCAATTCTTAGTGGTTTTATCGTCTTCCATTTATATATTTTTAATAATATGTTATTGTTATAATGTCAAAAAAGTTAAAATATTTTGTTATACCTATAGAAAAAAATCTATAAAATTAAAATGTATGAAAAATTATATTTATTATACACGTATAAAAATTAACTCCAACCAAACTCTGGTTCGATATACACATTTTATTGGAGTAAAAACGATTTGCATAATAACATATATTATATTATGTATAATATACACCTTCGCATATAATATTATTATTTAAGGGTAGTGATTTGGTGCGTGACCCTGTAGTTACAACTAGTAAGATAGATTAATGTTGATATGCACGCGAAAGCAATGAGAAATAATATTATTAAATTTATTATAGGTGGGCCAAACTGTTCCAAATTCAAAAAGTTCGAGCCGAATTTCGAATGTTCGGTTTGAATACGAATGCCAATATAACTATGTAATAGTAGTCCAAATAACTAGACTAAACCCGGATAACGAACCGATATGGTTTGATCCGATATTTAACATAAACGTAATAACTCAACCATACTTTGTAAAAATATTGTTTCGATATAAATTGCAGTTCTATCGCGGATCGAGCAATTTGATTTTAATATGTCAGTGCGTGTATTTTAAAACATAATCCGGCGAAGGTTGAATACAAGGCGAATTCGGTTGTATCGCTTATTAATTATACACATCCCTACTGTAGTTTCGTATTATTTCGTACGGTTCGCACGATCACTTTGAACTCGCATCAACGATTATATTATTATTAGATGTATGACAATTAACAATCGGCACGCACATTATGCAGAAAATTAGTGGGTACAAACGTATGAAATTGAATTAGACATCACTGCTTTCCCGAAACGTGTTTCAATTGTTTTTTTTTTTTTTTTCCAGACGATCACGCGCGGATGAATGAATACACCGCAGTGGGTTATCGTTGGTCGGGACCACAGCACAATCACATTATTATTCTAATGTAAAGATCAAAGGAGTGGGTAAATATTAGAAAAGTTTTGTACGTGTAAATTATTCAATTAAGTCAGGTTGGAAAATCGGTCGGACGAAACGTTTTAATCGAACGTTACACCGTCGGAGCGTGTATTTAGATGCCGCCGACCGATATAATACAATTGTTAAAAAACGTCATCGAGCGAACACGCCCAGCAGCTGTGCGTACGCGTGTTTTAATAATATGCGCGCGTGCGAGTCGCCAGAACGAATCGACAAGACGTGTCCTAATATGCCTCTAGCTCGCGTAACATGTACGGTAATATATTAATATGTTTACGCCGGGATGATAATCGTCGCGCTCGCCGATAATGGTTTTAAAACAAAACATAAATCGAATTTTAAACCATTTTAATAGGTCACGACTTAATAACACTATAGGTATATTACATTAAAATGTAATAGGTAAGTCTATCGTTTGTATTATGAAATGGAGTCATAAGTCATGACTAGACACATATAGATTTATCTACATTAGTACAACGGACAGTGAGATATTGTCAGTACTTCAACCGCAAAAACAATATCACCACGGAATTTTCAACGAATTTATTATTATTCGTCTTTTTCAATAATAATTAAAAAGTAACAAATATTTTTTAAAATAAATGTAAATTAATACAATACAATATAACTTTTTTTTGTCGACCCTAAAAATTTGCCGCTCTGAGCATCTGCCCCTTTTGCTTCCCTCTTGACACGGCCCTGTGTATGGTAATATGTTTTCGTCGGGATGATATCATCGCACTCGCCGGTTTTAAAACAAAACATAAATCGAATTTTAAAAAATTGTATAAAGATTAATCAAAGTTGAAAATAAACCTAGATCCAAATCGGCTGCGATCGAATCGATGTATCCGTTTACACGGACCGTTTGATCTGCTATTATCGCATTAATATATTATCGTTTTACTACGCCGACGATAACGCCGGAGCAAGACGCAGTTTCGAGTGCGCGTCAAATCAACGATTGTAAAACGTTGCGATTGTATAATATTGTCGCGTGTTCGCGCGCTCGGAAACGCGAGAATTATTGTCGTCTTGTACGAAATAATATAATATATTATTATAATTATTATTATTTGTATGTACGTTTGTACACCGCGAGCGGGCTGAACCGTTCCCGCGGGCGAGTGGCGGCGGCGGTTAGTTACGACTAATTAAGAAACTTCCGCGGTGAAACTTCCAAGTGGTGTCGTTACACAACACACACACACACATATATATATATATATATTATATTTATACGTTTAAGTATAACTTGTACCGTGTTATTACCACGGTTGTGTCGGTGAATGAAACCCGCTGTTCGGTATAGTGTGTCGCTCGCGGCATCCGATTTACGATGCGCCTGGGCCGATAAATAAACGACGCGCGCTCGTGCTTATATTTATAAGAGGTGAATCGATAACGTTTCGTCCAAAACCGTTCTCCGATACGGTATACTAAATTGTGTTTTACGCCTATGCGTTTTCTATTTTAATCGTTTATGACGATTTCGTTTCGGTCAACAATAATACTATTTGATCGATTACGGATAAAGAATGAAAAACTCATACTTGATAATAATTTGCAATTAATATCAAATTAATCGGACCAAGGAGGTTTTCAGTGTCACGTTTTTTTTTTTTTTATAATAAATTTCGTGTACACAATAAGGAGTACAGCACCTATAGACCTTATACTTATTTTAATATTTTATTGTGATTTGTTACGTTTTGTATTAAGTTGCGTGCGACGGATGTCGCAGTGATTATATAATTTAATAATTGTAGACACGCACACCTATCATCAAACATATGTTTAGTCTTTTAAAAACTATTAAGAAACACCATAATACGAATTCGCCTGCTTTCAATACTCGTTGTTCAATTTGAAAACATATAAATACGAGCGTTTACATTGTTCAGTAGATTTTCTAAATTATGTGAGAAAACGATTTTTGTATGCAAAGTATATCATTATGTATCGCATTGAAATTATTGAAGTTTGTAAATAAAATTATATTAATTATATATATTTATTTGGATGATTAGAGTAATATGACGCGTTTAATTTGGAGTGAAAAGATTCACGTTTATCACTGATTCCGTTATCGAATAACTATGAATATTCTAAAATGAATATACTTTTAAAATTAATTACCTTGAAAGATTGATAAACATAACTGACACATATATCATAATACCGATAAGAGAACATTTCGTAAATAACTTTATCGATCATAGAAGAAAAACAGGACTCAATTCAATTATAAAATTCTAAGAAGACTCAACTGCAATGCAGCCCTTCAGATATATCTTTATTTAGATATTAGATATAAAACGTAGTACAAATATTTTATTAATTCTTCCATTCAAATTTACCAAATAACTGAACCCTCTAATGAAAAACTTATATTTTATCTGTATTCCGTTACATATTTGATGACTATCATGAATGTTTAAAACGTAACTGATATCGATACTTATCACCTGATTATTATCAGCTATTTAAGTCATGGATATTTATGTATATGAGAAGATACTTATTTTTTAAATTAATTCATATTTTAATTATATATTTTGATGCTTATTTTGAAATTTATTAATGCATAATTTTGGAATATAAAAGTACTTTTAATAAAAATTTATCTTGTTTATATGTATATAAATCAGTGTTTTATTTGTTATTTAAAATTAACTTTAATTTGAAACAAGATTTTATTTTTAAATACTATACTTTAAAGACCGATTGTTTTGAATTTTACTAATAAATTGGAATTATTAACATAAAATACCTAATTATTTTATATAATTATTTTAACTTTTAGAGCATTGTTCTATTTTTTTTAACTATTTTTTTTTGTTGATAATTATCTACTAATGCATTATTCAAAGTTTTTTAGTATACTAAAAACTTAGCACTTATGATCAAATATTATAGTGGAGTACTCCATATATGGATTAGGTGATCGTTTATCCATGCTACTTATGTCATGAGAAAAATAGTTTGTATATTATTAATAGAATGTAAATATTCTTTACTGATAACTCACCACAATATTATTAAAGCCATCATACATAAATATTAATCCTGAATAAGCTAGAACGTTTCTGCATGGTTTGTAAGTCTTATAAAATAACATCTATTTTCAAATTAATCACAATATATTTACTAGTATATTTTTTCGTTTATTTAACGAAATACCAGGTTATTTTAATGCAATATTTTAACGATCGTACATTAATATGATCGACAACTCGAAACTTTTCATTAGGTATATAAATCAGACAATTATAATTTTTTTAGCTAATTTTAGAATGATGATGAAATATAATGAGATCAGAAATAAATATTGTTACACTGAATATCTATTAAATTCTCACACTTTATTTTTATCATGAATTTATACTCGTAGTGTATATTGTCACTATATGTTAAAATGGTGTAGAGATATAGTGTAGAAAAAAAATAAAAGCGGAAAGGTCGACTTTGACATTCCTTCTTCGTCCCTTTGGTTCTTGGATAAATTAGTGGTATATTATAATTAAAATTTGAATGAAATTACATTGCATTAGAGAATATGATTCTGAACGAAATTCAATTTAATTCAATATATTATACTGATAGATCATTCCACAAGTGGACCACGTTAACCACCTATGAGAAAAAAAATTTAAAGTACCTATGTTCAAAATTACATTAGTTATCATGAAAAATCTAAAATGAATTTTATCAAAATTACGATTTCCAATTTACTATCGAAAGCATACCTTATTTATAATAATCTGACCTTTAGTTTTACCTAAAAAAGATTTTCATATATAAAAAAAAAATCATAATATTCAATTATATTAAAAATAGGTATATAAAATTTAGAAGCTTTTAAAAAAAAATGTTGACTTATGTTTTTCTAAATATTTTGGAAATTAATGAAGTATTATATAAATAGTCCTCTATACAATGTTGAACCCGTTAAACCCAAAATTGCAGGTAATTTTAAACATTTTTGGAAAAAATTTCATATCTTTATATTTAGTCGATTTTATATCAACCAATCGTTTCCAAATTATTTTCTCTTATGTTTTACACTTATATGAATGCTCAAAATTTTTTTTGAGTCTCTATGATCAAAACCTAATTAGTTATCATAAATAAAAAAAAATTTAAATAAGGAAAATTGTAATTTTGCCGAATTTTCGCCATTTTTTGGTAGTTTTTCTCCTCCAAAGAAAAAACTTTTGAGAAACTCAAAAAATGAGTTAATTAAAGTATCAACTAGATGCAACTTTCTACCGAAAGTATACCTTATTTGTGGTAATCGGACCATTATTTCTACCCGAAAAATTGTCTTTATATATATAAAAATATAATTGTAAAACCAATACATTCTTCGCTTCGGCTTAGAATCTAAAATTAGTTACATTGTTTCATTAATTTACAGAAACTGTAAATATTAAATAACTATTAATATCTACCTAATCGGATAATAAAGAGAACATTAAAATATATTTTACACCTTTCCGGTGATAACTTTATTAAACAAAATTAATGCTATTAAGGTTTATTAACATTAAAGTAAAATCAGAATTATACGATGATATTCCATTTTACTGTTGTTGAAACTCAAAAGAACCTTCGGGCTGTGTTTTAATGACAACGCTTCAAATTCTGTAAATTCAATTTCACTGTTCCGGTTTGACCCAAAGTAACCCCTGCAGCCGGAAACTATGGTGAATACTCAGTTATCTAGTAGATACTAGTTCATTGTTATAACAATTTTGTTTTGTCGGTTAGGTTTTTAGGTTGCATTATTATGACACATAAATATTCTATTGTTGTGATTGTAAACACTGTGTATTAAAATCATAATAAATCTTGTGTTAATTTCTATTTCTAAAAATATAATAATATTATCTAAACTATCTATTATTTTTCTAACTAAACCATAATATACTTTATGATAATTGTGTATTATATATTAGTTATTATTTATATATATATTATCTTAAAAATTATTTGGTTATATGAATTTTATAGTTTTAACTAAATTAATGACATAATGCTGAACTGTATACTTTATTAGAAATACAAGTATTATGTTAGAATACAATATACAAAAATGCACAATAATTTTAATGTAATAATGAGATCATTGAATATCTTACACCTAAACTGTCTAGTTATTTTATTGTAGTATAAACAATTTATTATACCACTTTATATAATATTATCTATATCATTATTCATTACAAAATCATAGGTATCAATACCATATGGATCTAAATATGTTATCGCTTTCGCTCATTTCAAGGTTAAATCTTAGATGATATATATTTTATATTTATTTATTTAATACATCGATTTATTATGCACTATATATAACATCAATGATATTACGTTTACGAGTATACCTTTTATTTTCATACTGTAACAATTTATTTTTCATTTTAATACAATATGTTATACAGATTTTCAATAAGAAAATGTTCAGATGTTATTTATATTATGGTTTCAGTCAAGTCAGTAAATCGTTGAAATAAGATGCGTATTTTTTCTGAATATCTATTTCGTATTTTATGTTTCTATATAGTTACTGAACATATAAAACTAATTAATAATTTGATAATGTAACATCGTGTATTTTATCCTAAAGTACAATTAATTATTCATAGCTATAACAATAGCGTTAAATTAATTTATTTCATTGCAAAGTTTTTTTGTTTGTTTGTATTCAGTACAATCACAGTGTCATTGTAATAAAATGTAGCTTAAAGGACACAAATCGAAATTCAAAGGAACATAAAAATCTATTATAATCACCCAAATCGGGTTGAACCGTTTAAATTAATAATCGAGAAACACGTTTTCGATGATAAAGCATCCAATGAAAAAGCAAATCCTTTTTATTGTTTTCTATCGATTTTCGAGTTACATCGATTGTACGACACAAATAACAGGTATACGGATTTGTTCATTTCAAAGTATTCATAACTTGTCAACCCATTTAAATATAAAAGTATCGACAATTTAATAATTTTATAATTGTATATTAATAATTATAACGCACAGCTTACAGAACAAAAGTTTATCAATTTTTATTCTGTATAAAGTGAAATTAGGTTATAGAGTTATATATACCTATTTACTTATTTTGTTTTTATTACATATGTTAACACTTTTTCATATAGAAAATATGGTCCAATCATTTGTATAACTTCATTATCATTTATCAAGTTATCATTCCAATCACTGGTATATACAATAAATGCACTTAGATATAGAATAAATTTATATCATATCTGATGAAAATCTAACATACTCGTTATTTGAATATATAATAATTAATTTTCGTATTATATATTAATAAAAATATGATTCGCTTAATATAATTTTAAAAATTTAACTCATATTGTTGGAAAATTATTATTTAAATATAATATTAAAACTCGATAAAAAAAAAAAAATAATAAAAAACAGTACATTGTGCAATTCTTATAATTGTACTAAAATATAATGTTTATTATTATCTTGTTAGTAATATTTTAGTAAAACTCGTTCTTTATTACCTATTACTATAATATAAAAAGAAGGTTAACGTCATGTTATTACTAAAAGTACGGATCATTGGTCATTTATCATTCGGAGGAAGTTATCCATGAAATGATGTTACATGGGTAACATCAATCGGTATAAATTGTATAATTTTTTGGTGACTTTTCTTATCATATAATTATATTATATTTTAATAAACATATATAATATAATTATATTAATAAAATATATGATATTTAGATGTTGATCGATGATTTACGTTAAAGTAATTTTTATTGGTTTGAATAATATGTGAAATACAGAAAAATATATTATCATATTATGTATACGTATATAATAAGTTATATAATTCAACATAATCAAAAACCATATGCAGATTAATTTTTGTTTTTGACGCTCTTTCAGTGTTCAGAGATAAACATTAGTTAATGGAAATATTTTTTTTTACATATTTCGCTCGTTAAAAAATTGAATTTTTATAAGTTATTATCAAACTACGATTTCACTGTATAACAGATTATATCGATATATAATATTTATTAAGTTCTTAAAATGTATATTTTTAATATTTTTCCAATAAATTAGAAAATAATTAAATATATATTATATAATATATAATATTTAAACATTTTTTTATATATAAATTTAATACATCAGATTTTGTCATTTACCAATTTTATTAATATTACTCATAATCTTTTTTACATTGCATAGTATATAGTTTAGTTTCCCACAGGTCATAATATAATAAAATATCATATTTAAATACCAATTTATTTGTTATTTCCATTGAGTATTCTTATTCTCTTTAAAATTTAAGAAGAAAATTCTTTAGAAAATAGTTAAAACTATATATTTTAAGAAATAAATATTATTAAAAATTATAATAGTAATTTTATAAAAATCAATAGTTGATACAGAAAAAAACAACTGATGAACGAAAGAGAAAATATATCTATGCATATACAATGAATATAATGTGTAAATAAATTTAATAAAAAAATGCTTCTTTATTTATTATTTTTGAAGTATTTTCTGGATCATGAAAAAAATAGCATTATATTTATATATATATATAAATAAATACGTAACGGTAGTAATAGAATAAAATTAGTTAACAGGGTTTTTATTTTAAAAATAATTTTACGAGTTGACTCAGTTTGTATTTATTATTTTTTTGAATTATTTATTTACACTTTAATTACACTTAATTTATACTTTTTAATTTCATATCACGTTCAATCCATCGTCGTCATGTTGACATTGCCGACAAACTTGTTTTGCAATGGTATTGCATTCGTCTCTAATATTTAAATCTTTAGAGCGTTTTTGTGAACAACACATTGCATAATATAAATATAACGTTTATATTTGACAGTCATATTGCTAGGAAAATTGTATTATTGTCCTTTTTTAAATACCAAAATCTATTAATTTGTAAATATACAAAATAATAAAAATATTAAATGATTTTATGTAGAATATCATTTACATAATATTATAATAATGCATTTTCTACATTTATGATATAATATATTATTTTAAATCCAAACCTATATTAAACTAAAGGTGTACAATTATGTTTTGACGGGTTTTTGCACTATATTGGTTGTATTAAAATGTAAATAAGCGTAAATATTTTTTAAAATTGTTTTTACTACCAACAACAATATTTTTTTAAATATTTCAATTGCACACAATATATTCAAATTCATCACCAAATTGCAATTCTTGCCTCAAAATAAAAGGTATATCTAGTTACTCGTTTTAGTATAATTTCGTAAATCAAAATATACCTATTGTTATTAAATTTTAATACGATAACCGGCGTTCATATGTTTATGCATTATTTTACACAACTATTAAAATATTATTGTTGTTCATTCGCCAAACGTTCGAATCGATATTTATGGAATCATTTACTGAAAATTTATAAAACTTATATTTCTATCTGTTTATTTATCTCTACAATATTATATTTATTTATTATAGTCGCCGGGGTATACATAGTAATGTGTTCATAATCCTATAACTCATACGCCAGTGAGATTGCCAGTGGGTCAAGCGTGTTATAATAATTATTTAAATAATGTTATTTGTAATTCCAAAATGAATTATTCTTAATAAAATAAATAAATAAAATGACAATTAAATTAATGAATTGCTCATCCGTGATAATTTATTTACTTTTTTTAGTCATATATAACGCTACAGATGAAGACGAAACATATCAGCCAAATATTTCTTCAGTTATTGGTAGTTCAAATAAGAAGGAAAATATAACTTATTATATTAAATATTTTAATTTTTTTAAACATTTGTATTATAATTTAGAGTTTAATATTAAATGAAATGCATTGTTTTTGTATGCGAGCTACATAAACAACAGTGTTTAATATATATTGTTATTTATCAACATACCATTATTAATTACAAAAAACCTTTTAACTTTATTATATGCTACATAAATATAAAAAAAAATAGTTAATTATAATAATTATTTTTAATTGTAGATTCATATAATAATAATAATATTCAATAATAAAATTCTGTTAAAACGCAAGATTTGCATATATTTGTAATTGATATAAAGTAACAGGCCAAAAAACAAAAACGAAAATTATATTTGTTAAAATGTCGTACTTTAAACTAGATATTACTGAAAACGGAAGTATGTAATATCATTAAAAATGTGTATATCAATGACAATATCATTGAAATTATTATAATTTAAAATAACAGAAACGCACAATAGTGTTTATCCAAAATCTCATCGTCCAAATTGAGGTTTTCTTAATAGACAATCATTAATTTTTATAAAATTATTATAATTGTATATATAAGTTTACTTATGTGATTTAGTTTAGTTCAAATGTCAATTATAGATTATTAAATAAAAATGATGATGTTCACTAAACAAACTATTGATATGGTTGATACTGGAAAAAATAATAAAAAGCTATTTTTTAATTAAAAACTGATATTTAAATTGCAAAAAATTATTGTTTCTGGATTATTAAGCTGGAAAAGTAGGATAGACTTGCTGGATTAGAATTCTAGTAAGAGCTCGCCTACTTAAAAATCAATTTATTGATACTACAAAAAGACAATAAAAATTATACTTGGCACATCAGTACTCGAGACATTTAATTTATTGTCTATAATCTAAATAAACATGAAAACAAAAATATATCCGTAAAAAAATTTTTATAAATGTTGTCTATATTTTTGGTTTACATAAATCAATATATCAAAAAGTCCATCCACTTCGAATAATCGTCACTAAAACATTAAACATAAATATGAAGAACTTACGGAGAAAGAAAAATAGAATAGAAAATTAAAAAAAAGTGTTATTATTGATATGCAATAATAACTACAATATTTAGTTCTAATTTAGCTATTGATAGTAGAGAAACAAAAAATAAATAAATAGTTTTGTGCAACATACAAGATCTACACGTGTACTATTTTAATAAAAATAATTTAAATTAATTAATTATACATTTGTATTATTTGAAAATATATATATTTAGTATTTTACAGATTTTAAGCATTTTTTCTTATAATTAGAACACTTTTAAATATATTTTATTATGAAGGTAATGCTAAAATATTTTTTTTTTAATTAAGTCTTATCTTAATGTATAATAATAATATTATTATATAGTATTATATTAATTGAATCGATATCTATTTCACTACGATAAAATGCTATTTTCAATTTAATTAATGTAGTCGCAGTATGATCATTTACAATAATATGAGATTATAATGGATACCGGTAGTCATATCGCGAATGACATTATTGTGATGTGGTGGTAATGAAAACATGTGATTGACGGTGTTCCTACAAATTTAACATTTGAATCATGTAGAGTTACCGTTTTTTAGCCATCGTATGACGGTTAACGTATGCTGAGAATATTTGAGACAATTCGTTTATATATATATCCACTCGTGTTGTGTTTTTATTTTTAATATTAATATTTTCTTTTATAATGTATACGAGAAAATAAATCGAGAAAAGTAATATTCTTTAAAATAAGAGCAAAGATAGAACAGATTTATAATGAACCAAACATTATTTTAATGATATTCTCTGCGCTATATATACGAAAAATAAAACAATGAATTATTAAAAGCCAAATAATATATTAATATTTAAATGTTAAGTAGAATTATTTAGTAAGTATTAATTTAATTGAAGGTATGTCGTACAGCGTGTTGGGATTTAAAATAATTATTGGGAATTATAATATAAGTAATTTAAGGGGAATATTAAAAAAATGAGTTTTATTGAATAATTTTTACAAAGAATCTGTTAGATTTTATTATACGATCCGGGCCGTATTTTTGGAGTTTAATAACCAATTATTGTTTTCAATCGTAGTGAATTTTCGAATATTATCAGAAGTCAGTTACCTATATTAAGATGATTAATATTATGTCGATTACCCAGAACTAATATAATTTGTAAATAATTTAAATAATAACTAATTCTTATTTTAAGAAACTAATTAGAGACCACAAAGTTTATTATGTAGATTACTATAATAATTCCACGTGGAGCCTAATTATTTTCATTTATCCATATATTATATTACAAATTTAAAATAATTTCAGTTAATAGCTATTATATTGTTAAGTTTTGGGAAATTTGTAATATTATCGATGATCTAAACACGCTATGTATTATGGTTTTCACCTATACTATCGAAGCAATATTTTGTTGTTAAATATTTAAAAATATATATATATATTTCATTTAACAATATGTTCAATCTAAACATATTCTTAATTTTATTTAATTAAATTAAATAAAAATTATAGAATAACGAAAAACAAATTAAATATTTTTATTTATATTACCAATAACATTAAATATAATAAAATAATAATGTTAAATATGTGTATAACGTTAAACAAAATATGTAAAATAATATAAATTATATTATAACATTGCAATACGTTTTAAAAAAAATAATATCTCATGTGTTCACTTTTAGTATATAAATTTTTACAATTTTATTTTTAGATTTTAAAAATTGAAAAAGCAATTTATTTGAATATATAATAGTCGTTATTAACTTATAACAAAATAGTGTACTGCAATACTTGTGGTAGTAGTTATTGTTTAAAATATGCAATTATTTATACATAGGCAATTTTAACGAAAAAACGCAGAAACGTATTGAAATAGTCTATGCATTACGCCGTGTTAACATATCAAAATATATGGGTTGAAAATATTCATTCAATTGTAACTCCATTGATATTCGGCAAAATAACATTATTACTAATTATTGAAAATTCTTAAATACTAATATAAAAAATAAAAATATGTATTATACATACATTAAATGTTATGATTAATTTAACATAAAAAGTAATAACTAATAATATTAATACTTGTGTAGTAAATAAATTAATCAAACAAAATTTCAAAATATATAAATTTAATTTTCATAACCACTTTGTAAACTTGATTTTGTCTAATTCAGTTAATTTTCATTCATGTGCCTAATTATTATGGAGTTTTGAAAGTTTAGGCAGCATCTATTTATTTACTGCAGACAAACTGTGGGACATTTCAATTAATGAGATATGAAATACTAATATTAAGTTTAAGACAGTTTATTGACAAACAGAAATTAACTAAAATAATGAATATTGAATACTTATTGGGTATTTCAGATCAATTCTACTATTTGTAGTATCTCAATGTTTTTATGTTGATTTTTATAATAATTATTTCGTTTTAAGATAAAATTATATTACTAATATTTTATGTTTGAATGCAAATTAAGTAGATAATATAAATATAAACTTAATTTATTTTTTAATTTATAAGTCCTATAGATTATATAGACCAGCTTATAACCTATAAATATATATATATATATTATACCTGTATGTATGTCTATTAATGTTATCAGTGTAAATATGATAGTATAACACTGTTTTTAGTATAATAAAAATATGTTTAATATTGTTTTGATGACTTATTATACACTTAAATCTTTATTATTATCATTTTGATTGCTAATATAATATTTGATATACATTTAATTGCATTATTGTATTTTTGTGATAAATAAAAACAAATCAAAATTGTAACCAAGTTACTCAACAGGTAACGCAACAATATTTTTTTACAATTTGTATTATAGAAACTATACGCATTCGAAGTTTAAAACTGTTAATATTTATCCAATTCTACAGTATATAGGTACAATGTATATATTATAACGAAAATAATAAGTTCCAATGGTTTTGGCGGTGTAATTGTGTAAACACAACAATTGGTTTTAGATAATATATTGTATTACAACCACGAAGATTTATTATGTAAATTAATTAGTTTTCCCGTCGTTTTCGATCAACTTGTATCTCTATTCTGTCTCAGTATAGTGTGACTTTCGTTAATTTTGATTGAAGACAAAGCAAACCACATCGGCGCAAGTTGCTATGGTTCTCCTCGGTGAATAAAGTGAATACAATATAATATTATAATATTATTCATGATTTCATCTTTATTGGGTTGTAATATTTTGTCATCATGTCAGACTTTATGGTGTTCTTGTCATTTATTAATCAAACCCATTTTATACGTGTAACGTATATTCATCACAGGAAAATCATGAAGTTATTATCGTGCAGACATTGCAGACAGCATGCTCTTTCGACCATGTCTCTTTTAAAAGACAAAGTTCAGATTTACGGCCAGAAGATTGGGAAAAATTAATATATTATCTTTTTAACCGAACGTATTAAATTATTATATTATGTATAATTATAAGGCAGTACACCAACCAAACATAAAAGGGATTTTATATTTAATATAATAATCATAATCAAATACTATTCAAACGATACTGAAATTATATAAAATTAATAATATAAATGTAAATTATTGTAAATTGTATCTAAACTCTTTATCATAAGCTATCAAACTAAAATTTGAATATGTTGCAAAATTCTAAACATCATATAAGGTACATCTTTGTATTATTATTTTTTATTATATACTGTGTTATGTTATTTGTCAATTAATTTGTACAAAAAATTATTATTATTTACAAAAGAAACAAAATTACAAAGTGAAATGATTAATAATGTAACGAATGTTAATTATAATGTCACATTATTTAGTGAACAAATGTAATAATATATGTACCAGATAAATTTCCATTTACCCAATATTAAAGTATACGAATCATATTGATTTTTAGAATTAAGATTATTATCTATTTTGATTTTTGTTATTCCTAATATGCTTTTAAAAATTATTTATTTCCTACATTAATATTTTGTGCATTTAAAATTTATTTTATTTTAATAAATAATATAAAAAAACATCATGTGTATTGGGTTGAGTCAACATTGATAAAAAATCAAACATGAGTATATATTGTTATAGAAGTTTATTGAGTTGAATATTACGAGTAATAAAAGTAATATATTCGTAGTAATAACATTAGTATAATATAAATAGATTTATTATTTTAGTTTCAATAATAATCGATTAAAATTGTTCAAAGTCGCCCGATACAGGCCTTTGGTGATTAGGATAAATTATTATACTTCTATTACATATCATTTATATTGTTCCTAACTATCTACTAATCACAATATAGACCATTATCTGCTGTATATTATATTACATAATTTCGTTAAAGTTTTGATAAACCAAGGTTTTCGGGCACGTGTTTTATTTGTCTCGTTATGTATTGTCGGTATATCCAAACTTTTGGTCCCACAAGTATATTATTGCTATACGTACATAATAAATTATTATAGTCCCTAGTTATTGGGTGACCTTTCTGCATCAGTGATTTTCGATGTGAGTTTTACCCATTATTTTACCTATTATCACTTCAGAAGTCTGTGGAGTTAAACCGTGTCGAGTTTAAATATTTAAATTAATATGTATATTATTTTTAATTGTATAAAAATATTGTAATTAGGTGATCGCTTTGGTTTTAGATTCGAAAACCAAGAAAGCTTTATATCGTGAAAGCATAAACATTAGTTTTAGACGTTATCTTGTTGTTATTTAGCTTTACTAAAATTCTGTACGATCAAATTATTAATATTTTATTATTTTATTTTTAAAATGGAAATTAAATTATTCTGTATAGTAAACGATAGTTAAATCGGTCGGTTAAATATTTACGAACTTTATTACAATAATTATATATTAAAATAATACAATTGTATAGAATAAATAATTTTAATATACCTAATAATATAGTGAGATGCATGTAAATTGACATCAATTTTCAAAATAATACTTTATAGCAGTGATGATTCTTAACGTTTACATTATGGTTATCTCCAAATTGGATATTCAATCTTTTCGTTACCCCAAAATATATTTTTTTTATATACACTTATAGGTAACCATTAAAAACGGCAAACCTAAACAATAAGTTGGCGACCTCCAGATAGCGGATAATGTTTAATCGGCTTTATCATTGTGAATGAGTACTGATCAGACCGCGACTATCAAGGGAAACGGGAAAATCTTAAAAAATAGGAATAGTTCGAAGAGGTATTTGAGGGTAACGTCGACCATTAATCCTCGTTGTCACCGGCCGACGATGACTGCAAAAACGATTTTTCTCTTCACTTTTGTGAACCCGTTTGAGTTGTACTATTCCGTCTGGTCCTTTCAATCGGCGACGAAGAAAGATAGACACGTATAATGTTTGTGTGAAAGAGACAGAAAGAGAAATTGAGAGATAGAGAGGGAGAGTGAGAGAAAGAGACAGGAGAGCGAGTGAGAGAAGGAACAGAGAAAGAGAAATATTTATAGAAAGATAGACGGGGAACGGAGAAAGGTCAATTTCGAAAAACTAATAGCGTTCCGGCCGGCCGGTCCCGTGTTTATTCACAACGATGACGACGAGAAAAGAAAAACGGTTTACCCGGAATTTCCGAACCCCTGCGATTAGACGCGGTTCACGACCCATCGCCACCCCGTCGTTTTACTTCGTTATTCCGGTCGATGAGGTTTTTCTCTTTTCTTTTCTTTTTTTTTTTTTTTTTACGTTATAAAATCTAATTTTTCTTTCCAATGTACACGTGCGGTCGTATCATAAATTCAATCATTATACACACGTATCCAATCGCTATCCCTTCGGCTTTGTGCATGATATAATGTGTGCAGTTTTTCCAGGCGTCCACTTCTGATTTCTCTTATTTTTCATATTTTCGTTTTTATCTGTATTTTTTTTTAGAAACCGCATTTGGAGACAGACACAACCGAAGGATATAAAGAAAATCCTAAAATTAGAAACGTTTTAACAAGTCCGATTGGACGGTTTTCGCCATTACTTAAATCTACAAATCCAAATTAAAATATGTAACATGTACCAAATTAAATAGAAAACCGTCAAATTATTTGTAACTCGTAAGGAAAAATAAAATAGTAACGGTCAACATTTAATGGGTAATTAATTATTTGTAAGCATTACTTACTTTTGTTTATGGTGAGGTGTCTGACGTTATTTTGTATTAAGCCACTTAATAATAGGTACATTATTTTTTTAAATAATTTTGTTTGTTTTGAATTATATATTAATTAAAAAGATCCGAAAAAAGAAGATACACTAATATTATTTAAGTAGAACAGCAGTGTTGATATTAGGTATTTGTTTTGTCTATTTCGGGAATTTCGTCTATCTGTCTGCATTTATGGTTATTAGTTACTTTATATTATACATACTTTGATATAACTAATATAAAGGTACTCTAAAATTGATTAATAATCTAAATCTCATTTTTTCAAATAATTTAAGAAGCTCTTTCATAGGGGATCGTAACAAAATAACATCCCTTTATTACGCCCTTGTATTTTACAGAATGTCTATTATGATTTTATAGATCTAAATAAATTGCCATTATATTTTTATATGTATACATTTATATGACAAATAAATGAAAATAAAATGTGGAACGGTCGATTCTGGACGTTCTTCCTTTGTTCCTTCGATTTTCAGAGAATTTAGTGGTTTAATATAATTAAAATTTGAAATTTGAATGTAATAATACTACATACGAAAATACGATTCTGAGCGCAATGCAATCAGTTAAATTATAATATACGATACATTATAATGACGATAACATTTCTTATATAGTTATTCAAAATTATGTCATAATTCATAAAACATTTAAAATGTTTAGCTTAAAATATGTATGTGTTATAAAATAAAATAATAAAAAATATCGTAATAACAAATTCTACTAAATATTCTAATTAAGAAATTAAAAACAAAAAATTGTGAATTACTATTTTTAAAATAGTTTGTAAATATGTTAAGTAGATTATGCATCTATACTATTTTAAATCGTTTAATTCAAAATATCAGGTAATTTGCTAACATTTTTGAGAAAAATATCACATTTTAAATGCATTTCAAAGTTTTATATTTAGTTAGAAAACACGATGGAATTATGTGTATAATTTCATATTTATAATATTATAAATAAAAAACAATTTCACTTTCAACTAGATACCTATGTATCATTATTCGGTTATTGTAATCCAATGTGTCAAATTAGTATTCGTATATTTATGTACTTTTTGTGATCATATTGTTTAAAACAATTTATTAGATACATATTATTTTTAAATAATTTATTTTATATATTTTTAATTTATAATAACTGATGGCACGACCCACTCTGACAGTTATGTCTGGGAGTATAATATTAAATTATATAGAATTTACTACTTTGATCTATTTGGATACGTCGCGTAAGTCTTTCATGTACAAACTATAGCAAACTTTTGTCGTACAACTTATAATCTTAAAGCCGACCATCATTATGATAAAGTTATTTTTAAAGATGGTCTTTCGGCAAAAATACACATCAGTCTGATGAATTCCAAATGAATCGATTTATATTTAAAAACAATGGTATAAAATGTAACCCAATTGTGACAATCAACGCCAAAACATGCAATACCGATAAAAAAATAGTACGCGAACGCAAATATATTGCAATAGTGACGGAGCGCAAAGTTAGTAGCGATCCATACAACGAATACTGAACAGTGACGGTCAGTGGTGAACTCTCCATGATTAAATAACATGGAATTGACGAAGACATCGGACGACTCGACTGGAGATCACCAAGCACTTCCAAAGCGACGATTGGAAAAACGAGGATACACTGCACATGGACATTGAGGCTAGTAATTGAAATGTCATTTCAATTTGTTAGATTAACAAAACCATAAAGGTTACAATATTGTTCCAAACATCGTTTTTTTATTGTGAACAAAATACAAAGCCAAAAAAAAAAAAAAAATATTATTTAAACTAACAGTCAACCATGATGTATTAGAAAACTAATTATGCTCAGATATATTTAAATTACGAGTACAGGATTTGTTTATTTCTCTATGATATTTAATACTTGTTAAACATGGCAGGTTTTGAAAAATTCAGCCATTTCGAACAATTGTTAACTTTTTATCAACATTTTTTTAATGAAATCCATTTAAAATTATTTATTCGATAATGCAATCATCAGTTCTTATTCATATTTTGATAAATAATTTATACAGTAAAAATATACATATAAATATAAAAATATATAAATTTATTATAAACTTAAATTCTGGAAAACTCCAATGTAAATAACTAATGAACGTTTAAAACTTAAAGTAGAATCATGATAAATATCATATTTAATTCTACTAAATGTTCTATCATCAGAAACTTATAAAAAAAAAAAAAATTGTAAATTACCATTTTTAAAATTATTTATTAATAGGTTAAATAATATATAATTATTTATCTAATTTAATTACAAACCTAATATATTTCTATTACTTTGATTAATTATTCTTAAACAAAATACAAAATGTTCTCAATTTTAAATAACCATTATGCCGCTATAAAATTAATATTAAATTGAACAACAATTAACTATATACGAGTAAATGAAAAGGTCGAACTAGTCAGTTAAATAGTTTAATTTTAAAATGGTAAATAGTTTAATTGACCACTTGTGGTTTAAAAATATTAATATTGGAAAATAGTTGATAATTTTATTTTTGTCTGTTTTTTATAGATTTATTTTAAATAGAGTATGTTAATATTTTTTTTTTTTTTTTAAGTTAGGTTTGGATTCATTCATTTTACGTTGATAGTTTTTTTCGTTTATTATTAGATACGTTTATACATTTAAATCGTTTTAAACATTATACATATAACATACACCAAAGACGTCTAGAGTATATAAATTAACATATTTTTCTTAATGTTACTTGGATTTTACAATTTTGAGCATATAAAAGGATATATTCTCAAGAATATTTTCTACTCACACAACTTACCACGACGGCGACGCCTATCTATATAATTTAACGGTATTTACTTTTATTATGTAAGTTAGTAACAACGACAATTTTCGATATAAACTGTTGAATTATTTTTAGAGGTGCTTCTCAAACATTTTTGGGTTTGAAAATGTATTTTCATTTTACATAACACGAATAGGTGTCATTTTAATTTGGTGTACCACAGACCACAGTCCATAGGAACAACATAAATTATCCGAGTAATACATACACGATACTTATGTTTGCTATTAGAGTATCAGTTTCATATAGTAACAGCTAGGTCAAACGAAACATAACTCGCCAGTGATTATTTGACAAATGCTTTATTTTCAAAAACAAAACAACAACGATCGTATTATTAATATTAGAATACATAATATTTTATACTTAACATAACACAGTATAGGATAATAGGTAACATTAAAATGTACATAATATTTTGTTTTTGTTAAAAAAAATCACAGGAATACACTAGTTGAACAATTATTTTTTTCCACTCAAAACAATAAATTAAAGTCATACAATATATTATTATAACTTTTATCTGCAATTCGACTTATATATATATATATATATATATATATATATATTATACATGTATAAGGTATAACGAACATTGAATAATATTTTATACAAATATAATATTAATACGTGAATTATGTTATATGGGAGACAAGAAGCATTACGGTTTTAAAAATATACTAACAACTAGACATAAGCCAATTACCGATAAAAGTTATTATTTTTTACATTTAATATTGTTAAACTTGACTACTGCATTGGGTGACTGTTAAATAATATGAAATTAATATTATACAGCTTATAATGTAATTGTATAATAATATATTTAGAAGCAAAAATATGTTTAGACTGTCGACTAGGAGAAAAAGCATTGAAGTATAAACCGCAAGGTATTTATGGTTCAATAAATGTCATAAGGTTGGGATATATATATATAGATAATATTTTTAAGATAATTTAAATAAATGTTTTCACCTAAATGCTACAAATTTTGGATTTGTTAACATTTTTTTTTTTTATTATAAAATAATAAAAGTTAAACCATTACCAAGATTCAAAGATATTTGTAATTTGTGAGAACTTTTAAAGATACTGTTTAATATGGGTTATCGTTTAATAACAATTATGATTTTCAAGTTTGGGATTTATATTATTCTTTTTTCTGCAACATCATCGCAATACAGAATTGGCACGAGAAGCAAAAACAATAATTATGTGCTTTTGAAACCAAATGGTCCATTATCTATTTATAAACATCGTATTGAATGTTTTAAGTATAATGTATATTTCAGCTGTTACAAAAACGAATGCACGATTTAATATTATTTTAACATTTCAATACGTGGATTATTTTGGAATGACCATACGATATTGTCTAACCAAATAAATATATACACTAGCTGAGAATTGATAAACATTATATTAATAAAAAATATATAAAAAATGTTAAGAAAATAATTACATTTTAATTACATATTAAATTTATCAGAGTTAATAATTCTATATTGCATAATATTAAGATAAATTCTAGATCCAACAGTGATTTAATCATAAATTAAATTGATACAAGAATATACGAGCATTATAACAAACATTATTTAAACCTTAGTTAAGTGTGGCCAAGGAAGGGACAAACTAATTATTTTCTATTTAATATGGTTAAATTTTTATACAAACAGCATACTATAGATGTGGATCTAGTATTTATTGAGTGATACATGTTAGACAAATCCTTAAAATAATAAATAGAATAAACAATGATTAAAACTATTTAAAAACAAAATTTAAATGAGTATAATATTGTAAGAAAAAGAAATTAAATCAATATGACGAAGAGTGTTTTAAATTCTAAGTATCCCCTCTCCAAAATCTATATCCACGTCTACGTGACTATGTTTTTTTTATGTAATTTGAAGTTACTTTAAGAGCATAATTTAAGATAAAATAGTTGCTTGTCAAATTATGATAGTATAATCTTAAAAAAACAATCGTTAAATCAACTAATTTTGACATTATTTACTGGCGCACATAAGTTATAATAAAACATTATATACTATGAATCTATGGGAAATGTTTCGAATGGTGGCTATTGTGTTTGTCACTATATTTTAGTAATTATTAGGTGATAAATCTGCTGTTTTGGTGATTGGTTTTCGTTGCCATATTTAAATGTTTAAATCATGGTTATAGTTGATTGGGACACCTTTATATCTTAAATTATGGTTAAGAGGTTGCTTTGTAACGTATAGTAATATCATTGAATTATTTACAATTTTTTTCTGTCGCAATAGTGGTTTACTGATTGTGAGCTATAACCAATCACAAATAATCTAATTTGGGTACGTAAGTATTGATTGACTCTGAACTATCTCATTTTATTTAATCAGTCACAAAATTATAGTATTATTTTAAAATTTGTATACCTATAAAACAAATCTTAATATTATATAAACATCAAAACAAATTTATTTGACTTTTTTTTTTTTTTTACTAAAACAAATTTACATTAATGTACTATAAATTAATAAGAATAGTATTTTACCTAATTAAATTTTTATTATAATCTGCGCAGTTCATCTTGACCATTGGCTGATGTCATGCCTTGTGGGTAGAAAACTAGTTTTATGAAACAACAGAAACCAAATACAACAAAATGTTTGTCATTATACGACATAAATACGCCTATTTGGTACGTATATATTTTTTATCTACCATTTACTATCCGCTTCTATAGCGCCGACCCGTTTTAAAATGAGCAGTTAAATTTATTTAATTTAATATCAACTCATATATTTAACCCATTATCTAATATATGCTGAAATAACCATCAACTATTCAAGCGGTATCGCCAGTATGGGAAAATTTTTAAGGGGATATTTTTGTGGGGACCCACCCATCCCGTTTTTTTTTTTTTTTCAAGGAAGTTCATTTGAACTATATCTAATACCTGATATATGTGTTCGGCGCTAACCAGATTTACCGAAACAAACCAACGTAATTGTCGCCTGTGGACAAGATGGAAACGCAGTTCATACCTATTTAGTACCGTTTTTTTTTACAATTTTTTTTTTTTTTTTAATTATTAATAATTTTTTTAATACAATATTATACATGTCGGTGATATGATATAACACGCGCGATCGGATTACTCTGGTAGTATACATCCAACTAAAAACTCACACGCAGCTCTCCGGTATGTGACTGCTGGACATCATGAGTTTCTCCTTAATTGCGGCACCGTTCAGCTCGGACGGGTCATGCCGGGTGACGAGCTGCGACGGTGGCATTTGGTGATGCGACAGGTAGCTGAACGGTTTCGGCGAAACGTCGTCCCAACGGTAAACGTCGGGCGATCGGCGATTGTGATCGTTTACGGCGATCGCCGACTCTCTGCGCAACGTCCCGTCCTTCGTCGGCACCGTCGGCAGTGGCGATGACTGCGGCGGCGGCTGCGTCGGCGACGAAGATGACGAGTCGGCGGAACCGGTGGCCCATCCGGCGGGCGAGGCTCGCGGGTCGTTCAAAAACAGTACGCACCCGTTTTGTGGCTTAAACATATCCGACGGGTCTGAAAACGATACGATCAGTTTGGTTTTTTTTTTTATTATCATAAAATTATTTTTAATAAATTATTCGCAAAAAATATTATGCTTAGAACATTATGATTTTTTCTAAGTCATATTATACTATAAATTTTATACGATTGTGTTTTTTTTTTTTTTTTTTTTTTTTATGATAGAAATCAATTAATGAGTAATCGTAAGTTCTTGGTCATTGACACGCCACACACATTTATTTATTTCTAAATTACAAAATGATCTAATTAAATAATTAAATTCCATTGAACGAAAACAAAACGTCATACCCGTAATTAAAAAAATACTATATTTCATTAATTATTATAAAATAATATAGGTGTAATTATAATGTAATAAGTAATCATTGATCAGCATAATATGCCAACTAATATAGGTATACTCTTATGTGTTTAAGCAGAATGACAAGTTTCGTAGGATCCGTCGATATATTATAATAGGTATTATTACATATTTGATTCACCTTTATATACATAACCCATAGCCAGGGTGGTTTTAGGGTTCAATCCCCCACCATGAAATTTAAAACCTATTTTTATTTGCCTTTTATACGTTTTAATCAAAATAAATATTTTTAATCAAAACATCTCACAAAAAAAAAAAAAAAAAATATATAAAAAATATTTGTTTGGTATACGTATTAATATTAGAGCGTGAAAGAAACAATTCTATAATAAAAGGTTTATTATGTATTCATGAATTCGAGTTATCGTCAAATGGAATTTTCATTTTGCTGTGTACGTGAAATTATTCATCATATCGTATTCGACAACGGCGATGTGAATGAGTATCCTCTGGGAGAAATATTACAGAATAACGAAAAACAAAGTGTTGGTAATTATTATTAACAGTGTGAATGTAATAATATATCCATTCGAAGCACTTATATTAATGTTTACGCACACACATTCGCATATGGTTAATAATGCACAAGGAAAGTTGGGATAAGCGTGATTTTATTTAATTAAAACTACGCGTTTTTAATTATCTATACAGTTGGAATTTAAATATGCTAATTTGTTAAACATACATTTTTATGAATTTTGGAAAGCAAAATTTATTAACCGTTCATATAAACAATAAATAATATGACCATATGATCACAATTACATACATAATTTACAAAAATTCTGAATGGATACAAGATGGTAAAATATGTATAATTAAAGTACGTTTATTGATTTTATACATTAAGTTGTTTTATTAGATGAGTACGTATATTATATTCTAAATATAGAGTTGTAAAAACAAATTGTCTTTATTAGTTTTGTTTAAAACTCTCATTGGCCATTGCTTAAATATTCTTTATCGATTTTTATAAGCAAATGCATATTATAGTGAATGAGTGAGTGACTGTAAACGGGATTATATTTTGGAAATCATCCGAAAATTAAAACATGTTCTTTATGTTCGGGACACAAAATAAACTAATCAATTCCGGTGATTATATTTAACAAATCATTTAATTTATACATACGTTTGATTTAAAACTTATCTTATCCTTTGTTGTATAGTATATTTTCTACATGTACCTACCGTCACGCATACTGTAGATAAACCGAGAACCTTAATCGGGGTGGATTAATTGAAACCATTCATTCGTATTCCCATAAAAAAGAATAAAAAAAAAATTTTAAATACTGATTTAGATACAATTGAATAAAAAAGTATTTATATTGTGTGTTGTTTTTAATTCTGTATAAATCTGATAGCTCAAAGTTATCTTCACAATTCCAAAAAGAATATTGTCGAGAGTTTAATTACTCAAATAAATATCCTTGCAAAGACAAATTAACAAATCCATTCTTAATATTATGCCATAGGTATATTATATATATACATCTATTCATATATCTTATTATCATTATACTCAACCACAAATATTATTATATTTTATATGCATCCAAATTATATACATATACCTACTCGTATATAGGAAGATCAAAATTGTAAATTATATTTAAGATGCTATTTCCATTATTTTAAAAACATAATATTTTCACTTTACATCATCAAAGAAATGAAAAAACAGAAAATACATTTTATAATAATAAATATGTTTTTACCGTATTTCACTTGTATCAGGTCAGGATCAGTATCCGTTTCTAAAATAGACGTAGCTACTTGTCCGTTACTTCTCTGGTGCACTATCACTTGTTTGTCTCCCGTTGGTTGCCGGGAATTACGTTTTCTAGTGTTGGAACTCTTCAATCTGAGTATGATAAGTGTTGTTATAATTATGAGCAAGAAGCCAACGCTTACTGCTGGTATCAGCACTGGAAACCCTTTTAATACTTCAACACCAAATCCTGTAGAAAAAAAAAACAATAATAAATTATTACAATATTTAATGTAACGACAAAAGTCAAATTTCTATATGGTTAATTATATAACAAAATATGAACAAGAATATATTTTTTATGTAGAAATAGTGATCAATATTATAATGATGTATTAACTTAGCTAACAAATGCGTTGGAAAACAAAGAGATAATATTATTTATTTAACATTTTACATAGCATAGTAAACAGACTCTTGTTAGCGAGATTTTAATTATAATGGTATTTGGGAAAATATGTTTGTAGTTGAACTAAAGAAAATTTGAGCTGGATTTCTAAGTATTTATTTTTTAAATAGAGCAGGTCAGATTAGGTGAAGAAGATATGTATATTTTATTTCTAAAAAGTATGAAAACTTCAAAAATTATATATGATAATTAATTCATAATTTAACATAGCTTGTTCATTAAAAGGTTTTTTTAAATATAACTGATAATAATCAAAAGACGGTCTACTTTTTCTGATAAAATATTATTATTATTATTATTATTTGGAATTGAGCGTCTAACGTCCAATGAAGGTATTTCCTACATTATAATTTGTAAGGTTAGTTATGTATCAATTTATTGTATACGACGCGTTGTAAAAAATAGCCCAATATATTATTTTATAATCAACGTATAATAAATTATGCCATTATTATATTGTAATAACATTCAAAGTTAGAAAATTAATTATTTTTATTAAATTGTATAAGGAATTAATTTTAAATTACAGATGTTTAATTAAGATACAATAAATAATAAATGGCATAACTCATATTATTAACACAGCAATTAGAAAGCCATTAAGACGTTAAGTAGTTATTTTAAGAAGAAAGCTATACCAGTACATAAAGAATTATGCTGAATTTATATATACAACAGAGTGAACAGAATTTCAAGTGACATAAATAATAGAAATAATATGAATTACCTATATGATTTCCACTCGTTTTGTTACATTATAAATCGTGGATCACCCTGTAAATGCATTTAGGCAGTATGTGGGTAGGTGTGTAATATTTCTCAGGGTTTTCGAGTTGTCGAATATAATATCTTTACTAATCAAATGTTAAAGCTCATTAAAGTTTGCTTTGTTGGTGCACAAGCGGAGGAGCTACTCGTGAGGATCTCGTACTTGACAATGTATAGGTACATTTCTCGCAGCCGTTATTTGTGTCATTAGTTTGCAATTAAAGACGTTGGCTAAAATTGCTATGCGTGATGAAATAGAAGAGGGCATGGGTACCACAACAGGTAAAGTAAAATTTTACGAGTCCTGCCGGAAATTCGCACGGAAACTCAACTAGATTGAATTTAATTATGAATAATAAGCTTGTCGAAAGTTCCAGAGCGCACGTCGTTGAAAGATAACTGTGTGTCGTGTCTCGTTTAATATGCACCGCGCGCGTTATAAATATTTTATTAAACGTTCTTGAAAAGTCACGACGGGGGAGTACGCACACAATATGATCTGCGTGGAAACTTAATTTTTATAAACGTTTTTGTCAAGTTGCCGATACGCAGAACGGTGCTGTTATTGAAAATACAGTTTTGTCAATGAAAACAATGTAATAATATATTGTATTATTATAGTACATAATACGACTATAATAGTCATTAAAAATTATTTGAATTTTCTTTTACTGAAATTCATGAGTCAACAATCAGCTACGTATTATATTGCTATGCGTATTTACTATTATTATAAAAGCTGACAGTTTCTTTGCTTTTTATCTTGAGGCAAACTGGTAACATTTATTCATGTATAACATTTTTGATAACTTTTTTTTTAACGAAAATATTAACTTGAAACGTAATGAAGTAAAGCGGAATAAAATATAAAATATAATTTTTATAATATAGAACGAAAATTAAAAAATAGAGTCCAATACTCATATTCTGTCAAACAATAATATAATAATATACTTTTTACTATAAAGTATGAACGTTTCTCGTTTTAAATTAAAAATCATAAAAGTTGCTATGCGCTCTGACGTCGACGCAATTGTGTATTATACAAACTTGAACGAACACATCGGGTTCAAAAATTTCTGGAGTTGAAAGATTAGTAGGTTTTTATATTATATTAGATACCTATATACGATATATAATAAACGTATATGTACATGAACCCTCATCATCATTTCACCAACTGCTTTTCAGTTATTCATTATTATAATAATTTTTTTTTTCAGTTCACGTCATATAATATTCTTCTCGTTACTACCGCCTGCACCGTACGCTATGTCTATATAATAACATAATAAATCTTCGCTTGTATTATATAGGAAAGCCCAATGAGGTAAACATTATAGTGTTCAGGAAAACGACAAAAGTCTCGTGCCAGTAGCAGTAATATGAATCCTTTGTGCCGTCACAGCATCTTGAAAGTTTCAATTAATACTTTAGACCCTTTTCTCGGAGATGCAGTACACACACTACTCTACTGGGAAAGGGTTTTATTTTACTCGTGCAACACCTCTCAATGGTCACTGTTCGACTGGCAATTTTTAGATTATATATTAGAAGTGAATTCTTCTAGTAAACTCTTCTATCCGAGGTAAGACGACGTTTTTAATTACTATACACTTGTGAACTCTGTGGTACCTTGAATTATTTAACGGAACGGAATTATTATTATTATTATTATTATTTTTTTATGTTACTGATGGTGGACATGTCCATACGGTACGAGCAATATAGGGTTTTCAAACATATTATAATACGTCTAAAATGTTACAATTAGCAACATTCTTGTCGTCCATGCATAATAAAATAAGTACAAACTTATATTACTGATATACGAGGATATTATCAAAAATAACTTTCGTGTAATGAACAATAATTCCGTTGGTTAATATTAAACCAGTGTCGTTCAAAGATGATAAATTTTCGAATCAGTATTTGTTGCAGACATAAAAAGTTGGCGCAGAAGGTATAATACAGGTGTTAGTTGGGCTCGAGGCCAGCTACGTGATTCATTAAATGTCAATGTATCCAATGATTAGAAAATAAAATAACTTTAAGATAAAAGATCAAATTCCAAAAACCAACGTTTGATATAAAATTGCATTAGAAAAGATTGCGTAGAAGACCTTCTAAAGAGGCGGATTCACGAAGTGGAAAGTATTAACAAGAGAGATGTTTAGAAATAATGAAATTGGAATATATAGAATAATTGGCGAGATATTTTAGTGAATGCTAAAATTCTTGAAAAATAATTATAATGACATTATAGAAGACAATAAAATATGGATTAAAAAAAAAATGAAATAAATTATACGGATTAAAAATAAAATAAACCACCAGTAACATTTATGAACAGGCAATGAAAATAATAAAAACGCAAATAATTGTTCACATATGATAGAGGTATTCAAATTGTTCGTCACGGCTGCTGGGATTAGGGAAAAGGTGCTATTGCATAGAACTAAAAAACAAAATTGATATAATATTAATAATTCTGATTATGGAAACGAAAGTCATTAAAATAACACAGACAAACTTATCCATCTCACTGAATATTAATTTATGATTTTATTAATAACTGATTTATCTACTATAAACATAAAATATTAAATTTAAATTTTTTCATTTTTATTTTAATTATCAAATATTTTGTAAATTATAAATAATTAAATTTATATACATATAAATATTATAGTTTTAATAATTTTTAATTTGAAGTTGTAAAAATATTTTGAAGACACGAAATAGTCGTGGCAAAAAGTTTGAATATCACTGGCATATGTAGTAATATAACATGATTATATGTTTTAGTTAGTATAGATTAACGAAATAATAATAATAAACAATATTTGTTCTGGATAATTTTAAATAATAGAATATGAGCACTTTGTTAGTGATACGTGTAAAACGAATTAGGTATTATTTATTTAAACCAATAAAAAAATAAAAAATCATGTTATATTAAAAATTAAAATTAAAATCTTTATTCGATTAAATTCGATGAATATTGTTTATATTTATTTAAATCACGTGAGAATAGTAATTGTATGAAAATCATAAAAATTCAAACTTGGGCTGATGAAAAAACACAATTCATTATAAATGACGTAGTGTAGTCGTAGTAATTAATATTATAATAATATATTGTGTGATATTTTTGTATTTTATTGAATGTTTATCATACAAAGCAATGGATATAAATGTGAAGATATAAAAATTTAAATAATAATATTGTACATTATTGTAACCAAATATAAAATGAGTATTGCGAGAGAAAAAAAAATGTGTAATACATAAGGCGCACGTGCACCCGACGAGAAAATAAATAAGAGCAGTACCGTGCATGCAGTAGAGTATGAATAATTTTAAAAAAAAATAATTTTTAAAAATGTTAATTTAACTTTTGTACGGATTTGAAACGGAGCAAATGTAATTAGTGTAATTGGTCTCAGTGTAATAAATCGACTCTTTTTAAGACATCGCCAACTTGACGAAATTGAACTTATATAATTTGTTTCACAGTGTGCATGAAAGAAAATAATTTATTGCTTTTGGTGTATCATATACAGAGTGATATTTTAAAATTTAAAATTTAATATTGTTAAAATAATACATAGTATGTTATCAATATTATTTTCATTATGTTTTTAACACTTAATTCTGATCAGCTAATATATGAGTATATTTCGACGGAATCGTGTTGAGTCGTAAACGTTGGCGAGACAGATTTAGGAATGTAAAAACGTAAGAAAATACAAATGTTTAACATATTATAATAATTAATGTTATCTTGAACACGACGACGTTTTCTGTATGATAAAATTAGGTTAATTTAGTCGTTAAAAAAAAAATAAAGCTATAGAACTCTATGGTGTTGGCTGAGGTATATATTTTTTTTTAAATTGTAATACAGATTTTATTCTAAAATTCGATTGCATCGATTCATAAATTATTATTCAATAATATTTTTCATACACGGGTATTATAATAATGTGCGTTTTACTATCTTCACGGTCGACAACAAGATTACCCGAGTTAGAAGCGTGGAATACGAAGCTAAGTAAGATTAGGTTAGTTACAACGGACGTTGCAACGGTTTAAAAAAAACATATATATTTTAATTTCTCATTTGTGATAATTCCGTTACACAAGGTACGTCATGAGGTACAATACGAGCAAATAATAAATTGTTTACACAAGATTATATATTGCGTTAAAATAAATTGATAGATAACCGAAGAGAGATTGCGGAAATCGTTTGCAACGTACGTTTGTAGCTGGTCTTTCAGTAGTATATTACGATTGGATGTAATTTAAATCGAATATACGAGAAAATCGACCATAAAAAAAATATTAATAGGTACGTTGATGGATAAGATATCGGAAATTATATCAGACATTTGAAAAATTTATATCAATTTATAGGTTAAATGGAGTCAGTGAAATATATCACCAAATATGTATTTCTATAATCAGTACAATTATAATACGTAATAATAATATTGGTACTCATATCTGGTTTAGAATATCTCAAGAACTAGTCATAAATAGGTACTACCATTGCTAAATATATAGGTATGTCAGCAACTTAGTAAATGTTGTTATAGTTTGCGCATGTATTATTATTCCATGAAATATCATAAAAGAAAATCTCAGCTGGCAGTGATCCAAAGAGTACTGTTACTCTATGGAAATATTATCTCGCTCATTATTCATGCGTGACCAATCATTACTGTTATTTGTTATGATAATAATTGATAATGAATTCACTGCCAGTGGCCGCCATGACACCTGCGTATCACAAAGTTACTGACATACCTATATATTTAGCCATGGGTACTACGATTTGATGTTGTTCGGTACTCACCCATTTGGTTTTCGGAGCTGGGAAACGAAAATCTGGGCAGAGTAACTGGAGCGGTTTTTCCCTTGGAGTTGGCGGCATACATTCGAGCCGTATACAGCACGCCGGTGGCCATTTTTCCCAACGAAAATCGAGGTGCCGTACGGTTAGTCAAGTTCCGATACAGCACCTCACTGTCTTCTTGACTGTCCAAAATCTCGGCGAACACTTCTAGCACGAAAACCTGCGACAGGCCCCCGTCGTAACCGGGTTCACATTGTATGTCTACGGCTCCGTCCGTGTCGTTCCGTACCGTACAATTGTGCACTGACTGCGGTTTACCTATAACCGTGGTCACAAAACGATGAAATTATCTTTAAATCAATAATAACGATACGTATATACGTTTATTAGAGAGAAAAAAATCCTAAGTACAACCGGCGAATAATTTCCACGAACAAATTTGTTGAAATTATAATTAATGCAAACATTTATACTAAACAACGTTGCTTTGATCTTCAAATATTGTTTTATTAAATATTATATATTGATTAATACTTAAATGTAAATAAAGGCATTGAAATTATATTTTAATTAAATTATGATTGATGATCGTCTGGTTTTGTATTAACGATGTTATCAGTTTATTACTATGGTGTCATTATAACACACGTAAAGGGGTATTATGAAGAAAAAAATGATTAATTCCATGACATTTATCGATAAATATAATCATCGTAAACTAAACATACAAATAATCTTTAAAATCGATAATCGTATCGTAAAATCGTTTCAATGTTTGGCTGATTATTCGCTTACCTGCGGCTACCATTTGGAACAAGCACGGCACTGATTGGTGACCTACCCCGTTAACGGCCCAACAGGATAATGTACCGTAGTCAAGGTCGGCCACGGGAGTGTATCTGAGCACGCTGGTAGTCCCGTTCGATATGTACCGTTCCAATCCGATGTCGATTGTTTCGCCGGAATTGTTAAACTTCCATCGGAATCCTTTGGACGGCGGATCGGCATCCACTTCGCACGAGACGTCTATGCTTTCGCCGCGAGACGCTCCGACAACCAACACCCGGTCCGTCTTGCAACCCGGTGCATCTACGATGATAAAATGACAGCATTCAAAACATTCATATTTTTTATTTAAAACTTAACTATCTACGTTAATATTTATAATTATAGATACGTATTTAAATATAAATGTTATATTATAGAACTATGATTGTGACGTATTATATTATATGACGCGCGATTTTAATTTTCAAATAATATAAAAATCACGATTAGTCTTACAAATACATTATTTGTTGTTCTTTCGGTTTTACATAATGTCCTAATTATAAAAAAAATAGTCGTTAATTTTTATTTTACAATAATAATCTCTCTAAAAAAACAATTTCAAAGTTCATTGCCTATGAATAGCACTACACTAAAATGAATTTAGGATAGCCATAGAAAAAACGGAACAGACGATGAGTGTAGGGGATATGTTAATTCTAAGATGGATGTATGGAGTGACTACAGAAGATATAATAAACATAAGGGGAAGTATGAGTATTGTATACATTTTGTGGAAAATGATAGAAAACAGACTGGGACGTTTTGGATATAATATGAAAAGAGATTATTCACATGCATTTAGAATTGTTATGATAATCAATGTATAAGGTAAGAGAATGAGAAGAAGGCCGAGCAAAGGTGGGTATATAGAATAGAGAGTGATATGATGATAGCTGGTGTGAATGAACGAGATGTAAGACTAGGGTGGACAACTCTAGTTAAAAGTGTAAGGGGAAGCAGAAAAAAAAGAAAAATATATCGTTATATAATGGTTTATCATATATTTTATCAAGGTGAAATAAAATTAACTAAGTACCTACATAAAACATTATTTATGAAAATATTATTATACATTTTAAAAAATAAAATAAAATATTTTATCACACATAATAATAATTAGAACATAAAATAATTTCTTAAAAATAATCATTGATATTTTTTTTTAATTATAAAACAAACAAATAACAAGTAACAACATTTAGCACATTTTTAAACGACCCAGAAATGGTAGTTTTCATGCTTAAATTTATTTAGTTTGATAAAGGAATTCTATTTAGTAATTACTCCATTAATTCAGTGTTTGGAAGGATTACAATTTTAAAGTATTGCGTTCATAATAATATTATATAGATTAGAATAATATCTTTTAGTGATATAAATGTGAATGTATTTTTATAATTGTACTTGTAATTTATTGAAATAATTTATATTTAATTAACATAGTGTGTTCCTACAAAATACAAAATTATATCTTTTAAGGTAATTGTATGGTTTAATTTCTTTTGACCATATAATATTCACGATTTCCACGTTACTTAAACGGTTAGGTTAATCAATTTGTATGGCAATATTTTTTTTTTAGATTATTTTATAATATAAAATATTTTACTATTATTATAGGTCTAAAAGAAAGATTAAACTGTGTTATATTTTAGGAAAAGAAACCAATTATCTTTAAATATTTTATAGGAACGTACCTATTTTAAATTATTTAAAATAAGTTTAATTTATAATCAGTTTAATAATTCTATGTTTTAAATATCGGATACATTGTTTTATTAGTGGCAATGGCACAGCGGTTTGGATTTTTCGTTGAACACATAATAATATCATCTCTATATACTATATATACTTTACTGACGGTATATCGTTAATTTAAATAATCCTTAAGTGTAAACAAATGTATATATATATTTATTTGGACTTTGAAATTTAATTTGGGTATATTTATTTTGGACTCGTTCTGTGCATAGTTTTATAACGACGTATTGAAAATCAATACTATTTCTGTTTTGTGGGGATTTTATGAGTATTTCGAATAACAAATAGTTTATCAAGAATTTATTTTCATGACTAATTAATTTCGAAAAGTAGTATAATATAATCACTATTGGCACTGTTATTTTATGAAAATAAATCCTCTATACTATTAGACCGAAGTTTATTAAAGTAATTAAATATAGATATGTAAACAGTAAAATAGTAAATAATAAAGAGAAGACACCAAGTTTAAAAATCGTACATTTATAAATGCGGTATAAAGAAAAATGATTTCATAGAAAAACGCTTATTTAATTTAATCAATGTTTTTAAAAATAATCATTACAACAATGTCAAAAAAATAGTAATCACTTTCGTCAATATTTTTATCGAGACAAAAGCCATTCATTATTTTTCCATTTTTATTTTTTGTTAGAATATTCTTTTAGCAAAATATTGTGAACAATTTTGACTCGTTGTACTTAGTACTTGAAAGAGAGTAGTTTTATAACAATAGATTGTATACAAAACGGGATGTGCAAAATTATAAAATTATTTTACAAACACTGTGTTGCAAAAAGTTAAACACCTTTGAATAATAATGCAACAAAACCGTATGAATTTAATTAATTTTCAACAGTGTAAGGGAGTAATTAAAGACAATTGGGCACAAAAAAACTTTAAAAACTTGGTTTTGATTTAGGTATAAGTACAAGGTTATTATTTTTATTTATTATAAACAATATATTACTTTCTATATAAAACGTTAATAATCTTAACGTTAAATTAAAAACATATTAAATAAATGTATAATTAGATATCAAACTAAAAATTTTGTTAGACATCTATAATTTTGATGTTGTAATTTTGGTGGAAGAATTTTAAATACAATTTATTTTCGTAGCAAAACATAAAACAAAATCGAATATTTATATAATAATAACTATAAAAATAATTTACAATTTTATTGCAATCCATAACATAACAAAGGATTCTAATAAGATGCGGATTATACATTATGAGTTTATATTTTCAGTGTTTTGTAATTATTTTTGTACTATACTTAGTATAACAGTATTTTTTCATTTTTCTTATGATGCGAACTTATTAATTACCTATATTTTTGTAGATATATTGATAAAATAAAAATATACCGTAATAATTATAATATGGTGAACATAATCATAATAATAATACTGCATAGGCACTATTACGCGAAATTACAGAATGTTTGTTTTAATATTGTAATATTACGTAATGTACATAATTTTCGACCACGTCGTTTAATTGTTGATGATAACACAGAGAACCCCATGGGAAAATGAAAACAAAAGGTTTCGGACGATTATATTATATTATTACAGTAAAATGGTCGAGAGAGGTTCGCCTAAGTCTCGAACAATACACTACATCACAATTAATTAGTGTATTTCTTTTATTCCGGTCATAAAGCAACGGGTGCGTGTACATTAAATTGAAACTTGGCAATAAAATAAAATAAAAACAAATAAACACTAATGGCATCGACATGATAAATGTCATGACGTGAGTTTTAATAATAACATAATAACTACATAGGAATCACCTTTCTATCATAATAGAAAAAAACCAACAATTTTAATATATTTGATATTTTGATATTTTAATATTTGATTATTTGTATATGTATTTATTGAAACCATAATCCAATTATGTAATATTTAAAAATGTACTGAATATTAATATATAGATTCCACAAAAAAAAAAAATGTACTACACTACAAGTAATAATTTAGATGACTTAACAAATTTTAGTACAGAATAATATATTATGTAATAGATAAGTATAATTGTTAAATTTTCATCGAAGCAAATTCAAGAATAAACATAATTAATTCTAAAAAAAGCGGTAAACATTTAGTGAATCGCTTTATATTTTAATTATGTCGCCAGATTTAAATTATTATAAGTTGTCATTCGTTATTATATAAATTACAGCAAATGCTAGTTAACCAAATTTGTAAAATATATATATATATATTAAAAAATGTATTGTTAATTATAATATAATATTAATAAAGGATATTATTTTTCTTTATTATTATTGATTATTAATTTATTATTGTAATGTAAAACTATATAGTTTATAAAATATAATTAATATGAAATGATACAATAATGTATCATAATTTATATTATGTATAGATGTATATTATAATAAGTTAATTAAAGCAATTTGTTTTAATAAGACAATAGATATATAAGAGGAAATATACCGAAAAATATTAAATATAAATAGATTTTTTTGTATTTATATGAGTATCTATAAAATATAGTTGTACGTATCAATTTACTTAATAAAATCAAAATATAATGAGGTAATGATCATAACTAATGTCTAATATCTAATAATGATAAAACATATTTCTTCAGATTATTTAATGCGAAACTAAATTGAAACCTTAAATAAAACGTCATACGATGAATGAAGATGACTTTGATCATTAAATTATTTTAAATGCAACGTAAAAAAGTGTTTTAAATAAATATTCTAAATAGTATTTTTGCATGAAAATGGTCTGGGGAGACTAATATATTATACATAGTTGAACTTACATACAGAAAGTAGAACTTGTTTATATTTACAAACACAGAGAAACTGCGTTACAAATAATGAAAAAACAGAATCGGTACCAAACACATCAAAATATATTTTGCATTTTTGCTTATGGAAAAAAAAAAATGTAAAAAAAACATTATTAATCATTTGAATTTTAAAATTAAGTTATACGAGTTATACGTGTATTATAAACATACATCTTTTTGAGATTGTATCTTTTTAATATTGCATAATTTTATTATCTTCGCGTGAATATGTCATTCCAAAAAAAGGTTATATACGCTGCAATGTTTACACACTTCAATGTTATTCGTAGGTATATAAAATGATAGTGAGAGAGAAAAAATTTCAGATTGTTTGCCATCGCTGTCAATAATAGATATACACATACATATATGCACATATACTGTACGTTTTTCACTCTTATCATTCCAAACATTCGATCCCTTTCCATCTGGTAATAAATGATTTTTTTTATGTTGAGCATATACGCACAAACACGAGTATGCATGATATTTGTTCTGTATTTTTTTACACCCTAACTAGATTCTGCATCACATTTATAAACAATACTATATGTAACGAAGATTTTTCTTTTGTAAAATATTCAAAAACTTTCTGTTAAAATCTATGTTACATTTTAGACCTAAAATTTGCGTTTTAAACCGATATGTTGTTAATGCATTACATATGTAATAGGATAATTTTAATTAACTATTTTTATGTTAGATATTCCCGTAAAAAACAAATTATTTTTATTTATTTGAAATTTGTAAAAATATGATTATTTTACCATATTATTCTAAACTAATACAGTTTCAGTTCAATAGCATATATGGATTTTTGATGTTATTGACAAAATTTAAAGAAAAAAAATCGTATCATAAAAGTGATAATCGCGTAGAAAATTAATTAACACATACAACCGTTTAAAATTTTTTAATCGATATAAAAGGCTACTTCGACGTATTATCTTATAATCCAAATTTACAGAAATTATCAGATCTCTGAGAGAAACACCTGTATATATATATATATATATATACTATTTCTACGATAGGTTATAGCCACCTCGTCGAAACGTCCGTCTTTAATTGATAGATGGGACCCAATCGTTCCGGTCAAAATCTCAGGGTTGTGTGAAACACACTCGACACACACAGACCTAGTCGCCTAAAAACGATTCATTATTTGACGTATACACACACGTAGAAACGCGGTACAACATTACGACGTCGACAGTACAATATAACAACACTATACTCGAATGCGTTATTGGAAAAGCAAAGTCAACGCGCGCGTATTAATGTGGTTTTTCGTCGACTGGTGTTATATTGTGTTTCGCATAAAAACCCGTCAGTCTTGTGTACCACTCACCTATTGTTCTATGTTGCACACTATATTATAATATAGTCGGATTTTCGATTTCCCTCGAGTGAAATTTGCCGCGTTAAATCGAAATGAAACTATCCGCGACGTTCGTGATTTCGCACTGTGCGAACGATACGACGACATATTATTATATAGGTAGGTACTCGTATGGGTACATATTAGTAGAATATAATAATAAACCACATTGACTCTGGTTGACTCTTAACTCCAGTTGCAGGTCGCAACAATCAAAGTAGTTATAGTTAGTTTGGATGCTTTCAGGACATGTGTCGTCTAACGTATTTTAAAGCGTACAAACTATAAACATGATTTAGACCACTCGTGCAAACAATCAGGGAGAGTTTATCCATGCGTGATCATAATACATAGAGAAATTGTTATATAATGTTTGCTATATACAACTGTGGACTCGAAACACCGGTTGTCCATATTTTTGCGTTTTAATTTTTTAAGCGTTAGGTATAATTTTAGTTTACTTTGTACTTAGAATTACTACTATCGGAGTACTATTACTACATCGAAATCACACCGATATCGACTGCAGCGATTCAGAGAGGGACTAAAAGTTCTAACCGTCTTAATTATTAGTATTGTTCGATACATTTACTTAACCTAAATATTTTGATTTAATCTAGACGAAATACCTATGAATGCTACAAAATGTTTTGCGTTTAAAATTTCAAAATAAAACCATACTATGATAATAATAAAAATTTCAAGAATAAAGATTTGAATGTGAACAATTGAACTATTTACTTTAAATAATAAATTTATATAATTATAATTATGATTATAATAATAATTGATTAATACATTATCATTATATTATTATGTGACACTAGCAAACTACAGATTTTAGGTTTAACCGGAAATCTCATAATAAAATTCAAAAATTTTCGGACCAATTTGTTTTTGTACCGCACATTTTCAATCGTCATACATACTATTAAAAATACCGCGAGTATGTTTTTAGTATTTAGCGTAAATCCTTTGCATTGTTTTCACTCTTGTACGGAAGCTTCAAGCGATACGGTTTTCACCGCAAAGAAACAAACCGACATTTATAGATATTATAGTTTTAAAAGTTATAAGCCTCATACGCGTATCGTAATCCACCTGCAATTCTTATATACGGCGAGAAATTTAAATGTTTAATACACACGCACACATTGTACGAGTAACTTGTAGTCGACGTTAGATCCAAAATGTCATCATTGTCGACACCGTTTGACTTTCTCATGCATTACGATTTTATATAAATTGTTTCAATTTTTTATTAAATATCAGAATTTATTGAGGCCTATTGAGGCATATCAATAAATTTAAAATTAAATAATTGTGTAATCATTTGATAATTTGGATAAATTCAATTCGTTTTTATGAATATTACCAATAAAAATGCATAGACAACTGTTTATTTATTTATTTTTTATTTTATTTTACTTTTTAATAATAAATAAAAATCCAAAGTTAATCCGATACTCCATAAAATATATTATTGTTTCTTTTCCTGGAAAACGTTGTTGACAATTAGTAGTAATTTTATATTGTTGTCTATACCCGTCAATGTAAAAAGTCGGTTTGATCAACATTCATATTTTACTTTAAATGCACATGAGTATAATTTTTGTTATATCTTTTATCAATTTAAAAAAAATAATAATTACAATTTTGTTTTATATTTTGTGCACTATGTACTATCTAAACCTCGTTTAGTCTTAGCCTAGATAAAATTAATTACATCCCACGAGAAAATATCCTACGCAAATAGTTTAAAGTGTCAAGACTAATAAATATTATGGTCTAAAAATATAAATATCAATAAAATATTATAAACCATCATGTGTATATTAAACATTTTAATTTGTACTATTGAACTTCCTTAGATTATGGAAAATAATCAAATTTTTTTGTTGAATAACATGATTAATATAATAGTATAGACAAATGAATAAATGATAACTATCGGTTTTTTTTAATGTTGGATTATAGCTTATTCATCGGATTAAATAACAAAATATTGTTCATTCTAAGGCATATGTATCATTCTATTAATAATACAAATTATAAACTTACCCAGTAATAAATAAAACCGTATTATAAATATTTGTTATTGTTATAAGGTTATAATATTATTTTGCTGTAAAAATTTAATAATCGCAAATAATTTCCACTAAAAAGTGAAAATTAAACGCCATAGACGCCATTCTATTTGTACAACTTTTTCAATAAACAATTATTATCTACTTATATATTTCACACATAGTTCGTATTAATTTTAACTTTAACTGTCAATTAAGCGAATAACTAAAATGTAAATAAATATTATTATATTATTATTAAATCGATAAATACCAAATAATTATCACTGTATAAAAACGTTCTATTCGATGGATTGATATGACAATGTTGGATGATTGGAACATGTAATATTAGGTCTTAATATAATAATAACGTATAAAGATACTAGAATGGGTGATCAATAATATATTTGAATTCGGCCGCGAATGTGAAATAGTAATAACTAGATTACAATAACAGAAAAACGAATATATTATATTATTATTATGCCGCCGGGTCACTATATAGTTTGTGTTTTTTTAACAAAACGGATGGGTTTTTTAGGTACATCCGGAGCGGAATATATATATTATGTATATAATGTACACATACACGACGCCGTGACCTGTCGAGGAAATAGGGGTATTTTTTAATTTTTTTTATTTAAAAATGTTTTTATTTATATCGAAACAATAAAGGAAACACGATGACCCCGGTCGCGGTATACGCGGTGTATATATATATATTATGTATGGTATATGACCGGAACCGACGAAACTACTCCGGCTGGGAAAGGGTTAAGTCGTGAAAACCCCCTAGAATCATAATATACGCAATAATACTGCAGCACAATAGGTACTATACCTCGAATATATTATTTTATATACAGCTTTAGGTACGCAGACTATAATATTCACTACTCGTTCGCTCGTTTTCCCATACGTCGGCGGCAATGAACCGCACGCGCGCGTATACGCAATATATTTAGTTGGAGAAACAATAACTCAAGTGTAACGCGTTAAAAAATAAATAAAAATAATTTGTTTTTTAGCGGGCACCGGTCGCGTTTCCTCCCTGCGATAAAGATTCATTCGCGCTGGTCACTTCCGGTGACAATAGTAAAGCGCGTACATTAGTGGCGTTGATTTGCATGGTCTGCGTGCATAATAATAATAATAATAATAATATTCGTCGTCTAAAACAAATATTGTTATTCGTTTATTGAAGTTTTTTTTAAAATTATAATACATTTCGGCTAGTGCATTACACGCATTAAAAAATTACGTATTAACATAATAAAGGATGAAAAAAACCTAACACAAAAAGCTTTTAAAAAGGAGAAATGATGGTGAACTGGAGATTTAACTGAATATTTGCGAATACCAGAAAAAAAAACGATGGATATTATATACGCTCAAAGGACAAAACTACGGTATGTTATTTTTACGTGAAAGGTATGAGAAGAATCACATTTAAAAATAACAAAGGTTTTCTGACGACTACAGTAAGGAAAATTATTTAGAAATAAATACAAAATGGCCCGGAAGAAGATTTTGATAAAAAAAAAGAGGGAGAGAGAAACGTGAATGAGAAGAAATGATTATTTCATATAAAATAGAAAGGTTGCGAAACTATGGATAAACTGAAATAATATGACACAATTTAGTTTGATAAGAAAATAAAAAGGAAACTGATAGGTAAACTAATGAATTTAAGGTATCATAGATGGGATATGATGGAAGAACAAAAGTCAGAAAATGATATTTTATTTGAAGCACATTTTACATACATTAACTTTAACTAATACTTTAATATTTTATTAAATAAATGTACGTGTTTTATTAAAAAGTAAAAATTGTATATGTGAAGTTAAGAATTAATTAAAAATTAAAAAAAAATTAATGTTGATAAATAATATAGAAGTGTATTATAGTAGAATAGATAAATATACGATGTAGGAAAACATAAAATTACAGATAGCTAATAATTATAAATAGAATCAAATAAAATTAAAAATTAAAAAAAGAATTTGAATACGTCTTGATTATAAAAAATTAGAACTAGTTTTAATATTCATAAGTATTATAATAATGCTTATATTTATTTTGCATTAACAATAAAGCCAAAGAAAAAATCGCCTGCAGATGTTTCGTAAAATAATTTGAATGTATAGTTTTTTATTTGATTCTATATAATAATAATAATAATAATAATAATAGTAATAATAATAACAATAACAATAAAAATCATAATAATTATAAAAATAGCAATATAGACACGATTAATTTTCCTATTTTAATTATTAAATTTAATATTATCTCAAAAAAAAATTACGTTTTTCAAAGTATTTTACTAGTTAGTTAACAACTATTGCGTAAATATATAAGTAGTGGCACAGTTTAGTTTCTCAATATAGATTAACTTTAATAACTAAATCTATAAAATAAAATTTATATTTAGATATAGGTATAATTTATAAATAGGTACCTATAAATTGATATTTGATATATTTATATTTCAATAGTTATCATTATCTTTAATATTTTAATATAATAATGAAATTATATCTTCATGTTCGAAAAACAGAACATGGTGGTCGGTAAAAAATAAAATGATTAATTAATATACCATAATAATACTTATGATGTAGGTATAAATTTGGTTGCAATAAACAACATAATTCAGAGTTGTGTTATACTTAGATACCTATATTGCTCGTTATATTTTGAACTAAAATTTGGTAATGTTTTATTTGCTATGAGATTTTAACTAATTTTACCAATAAATTATTCAACCAATTATTATTCGTGTAATGAATATTATTGTAAGCCTTACATTTAATTCGTAGACTAAGTTCATTGCTGAAGGATTCCCCTTCGGTATTGGTCGCTCGACAAGCGTATCTGCCAGCCACGTATCTGGTCACTCTTTGTAAAACCAAGTTATTGTCGCTTTTCATAGTTCTTGCTGATGCGTTCAAGTTCAGAATGTGACCCTGAAAATCAAAGAAACTATATTTAAATATTTGGCCAAGTTGTCGATAAGACGATAAGGCAACGGTTTATGATTAGCCAAAAAATCACAATAATTATTATGTTCATAAAATATGGTAACTAAAATAATATATATATATATACACAGGTACCTATATACCTGTAGTTAAAGATTATAAATTAGGGTACTCATAAAGTTCTATAATTATTATGAATTACCTTTCTACAATATTCAGACAATATATGTTGGTTATTTTGTTAATATTAGTAGATGGTAGACCTAAATTATTTGAATGTTTTTAAATCTATCAAATTTTTGAAACACCTCTGAGTACACTTAGAAAAATGGTTTCTCACTCCCACCCAGAACAAGTAAATAATCAATATTTCATATTTGCGTAACACAGAAATATTAATACCATCATAATAAATAACAGAAGGCGGAATATGATTAATATTTAATATACTTAAATAATGTTATTATAATATAATATTATTATGTTTTTAATTTCAATAGAGAAAACAATCTACTTAAGTAAGTATAGACGGTATAGTAAGAACTAAAAGCAAACAATAAGTTTTATATATATTAAAATCTATTGCATTCAACAACTCGTTTCCGTAGTGTAGTGGTTATCACGTGTGCTTCACACGCACAAGGTCCCCGGTTCGATCCCGGGCGGAAACATTTTTTTTTTTCATTCATTTCATTTTTCGTTTTATTATTAAATTTGTATTTTAAATATTATAATATTATTATTATGATATTGTTTAAGCTCATTATTATAAATCATAGGTTATAAACAGTAGATTTAATAATCTAAATGTCCATTAAAATTTTGGGAAATAATAATTAATAAAAATTACATATTGTTATACATAATTATTTTAATTTGTAATCATATTTTTGCATATTTTATATAATAAGAATATTGCATTGGAAAATATAAATGTTAGAATTTAAAAAGTTATAATAAAATATTTAAGGAACCATGTATCGTTAATTATTGTTAAATTTGAGTGTTGTTTATATATATCGTTACAAATTATTCTTTATGCCTTTTATAATAACATCGTCTTACATTCCCACAGTAAACTTAGATCACACTAGTCCTACAATTATCTGTTGATAACTGCTTACATTTCAATTATTTACACAAAAAATAGAATATTATATTATATATTATTATACATTTCTCCTATTAAGCGTCATATATTATACAGATTTATAATATTTAAAAAATCAAATTAGTGAAAATATCAATGGTTTACTTATAATGGTTATATTTAATTATTTATTAAACGATATTTATAAATATTTATTATTATCAATTATATAAACTATATACCTACCTAACTATAAATTATATTAAAATATACATACATATGTATAACTATTAACTATTAACTATATTAAACTTTTATATGATACAATTATAGTACAGGTAAAAAAATTACATTTAGTGATCAAGTTTAATAATTCAACGGCAATATGAATAACGAAAAATTAAAACTTTATGCGTTTCCCCATTTCTCTTAACCTAATTTATTAATTTTTTTTTTTTTCAATTATTTACTGTCAAATTATTATTTATTTAAAAACTATTTTTTTTTTTTTTAGTCATTATTTCAATTTTAAAAGTGTCTAAAATTATTATTATTTTTTTAAATTATTAAAGTTTCACCCTTTACTCATCCATTTGGAAAAAAGTTTTGCTTTATAATTTGCCCAAGCTAATTGCTATTTTTTCTCACGAATTACAGTCCGGAAGATATTAATTTTCTAAATAATTTCATTGTTGGCTCATGAACTTCTTTTGACTCTTCTAGTGACATTTATTATTATTTGACTTTTTTTTATATAATGTATTAAACGCAGAAAAGTTTACGTAAACTTTAACTCTGCATTAGTTCGAGAACGATTACATAATGCGACAATAATTCATGATATTGAACGACATGGAATACCATTAAAATATATTAAAAACCAAACAATTTAAGATCTCAATCCAGAAAAAGTTCACTGAAATAGTATATTTATATTTATAAATGTTATTGTTTTGTGTAAGAATCTTATAGTATGATTGATAATATTTTTAGAAGTAAAATAATAATAATAATAATAATAATAATATTAATAATAATAATAATAATAATAATAATAATAATAATAAAAATAATAATAATAATAAAAAGAAGAAGAAATTCATAATATTAAGATTAGATACGTCAAATGTATCGATATTTATGTAAATTTAATTCCTATATACGTTATTTCGTCGATTAATATATTTATTTTAGACTTTTAGAGCTATAAATAATACCTAAACCAGTAATAAAAATAATAATCATTTGTCAAAAATATAATTTCTTCTGGGCGGTAAAATTTTTACATTTTTGTACATTCAGATAATCATTATAGTTAGATAACCCGGCTTAATATTATGCATATTATTTTTATTGAAACATGTTTTCGTATAATATTTATATACCTAATGTTAAATTAAGTACCTATAGAAATTAAATGAATTATAATCTAATAAATTAATTTTAATACAACCGTTATAATATATACTGTTTAGTATATTAATTAAATGAAACATGTACAAATCGACCATTTATGTGGACTTTATACAATAAATTAGGATTAACATTTTTGGTACTCGTACAGTTATTAATGATACAAATTACAATTTAATGAAAAAAATGTAGTGACATTGTTTTAGTGCATTAATTGAATAAGACATCATGTTGTAATTATGTATATTTTCTATACAAATATTAGAGAAGGTATATCAGGTAATTTTAAAAGGACTGCGCATATTAATTTAGCTTAATTTGATGTAAACAATAGATATCAGTGTAAATGTATGCAAATCTATGTAGTTAATTGCATTTAATTAAGAATACTTTAAAACAATTCTAATTGTTTGAAATGTAAAAAAACAACATTTCCATTACGACATAATAATTAAAAAAAAGGAAGGGAAAAAAATAATGTTTATCTGAGATCGTACAAAAGAGATTTCCCTGCTCTTACAATAATTTGTCACAGTGACAATATGATAGTTTTTTCAGGGAACATAAATACTATAATACATATATTATTATTATAATAACACCACGCGCGATGTTTATGAATGTTTTTTTATGTAGTTAAAACAAAACGATATACCTAAAATATGTACATCTTTTCCACTTGAAAGAATACAAATGATCTTTGTTTTTGATAAATCGAAAGTAGGTTGGGTGTATCTCGCGTATGCGACATCGTTTGAAGATTTATTTTGAACGCGACGGTCTGATGATTTTTTTTTTCTTTTTTCTTTTTACAGTTTCCTTCCCACCGAATTTTCCAACAAAAACAACATCATAATATCGTCGTCGCAATTCTTTGTTTCGATAACAATATGCGCTTGTGTGAAGTACACTTATTATGTAGATTATGCATAGTGTGATGAATATACAGACTACCTATATTTATATAAAGTATATATTATATACTTATACTTATATTTATTTATATGTATCACGAAGTTTTAAAACGCTCTGTATTTATACAGATTTTGTTTAGTATTCATCTATGTACAAGTATATACAAAATAGAAGAAATTTACACAACAACTTAAAATATATACTTACGTTGTGATACCAAGTGAGCTTCGTTGACGGTGGGTTAGCTTTTACATGACAATCGAAGTACACGTCGTCTCCCTCTTTGATGTCGTTTGGGTCGATCGAGTTGCCCAGCCGAAGTGAAACGATCGGAGCGACTGAAACACACATTACATAATACATAACATATTGTGATATAATCACTCTATATAGTAATACTAAAAAAAAATTAAATGTTTAAGAGAAATTATGGGTTCTATATAATATAATATCGAATATTATACATAGTAAAATGACGTTTTGATTAGTTTGCGACTGAAATCAATTTGATCGCGATGTCTAGATTGAGTTTTTTCAATATTAAACCATGATATTATTCGATATAATATGACAATTAGTAATATATTATCAGAATAGCAGACTACAGCAGTAGTATTTTTTAGCCTAATTGACAAACACTTTATGAGTGTTTTTATTATTAAAAAAATTATATAAATACACGTTTAAAAAATATCCTGAAAAGAATTGATTACAAATATTATACATATAAGAACTTATTAATATGTATAAATAGATGTATGTCATTCATATATATATTTATTCTCAAAATGTGGTGTTCAAGTCGAAATTATGAATGTATCATAATATTATATTATATAATGTATAATATATAATGTAAAAAATGTAATATTTTGAGTTAAAATTAGATAATTTATATTAACTACGTACTCGGTTGAATTTTGTCTATATAAGTTATTATAACTTCGTACCTTATACGCATATCTATTATGCATACATTTGAATTATTCATTGGCAATTGAATTGGTCTATCGTTTCGGTGGTCATTCATAAATTTCGGTTCATAGAATAATACATAAATACAGGTTTTTATTTTTATTATTATGATACCCCACATATACCGAACACGTAACTCTGTAAGTGCCATATACGAAAATTTTTATGACGTAAAAAATGATAAACAACGTCAATAAAAATCGAAGAAATAATAAATGAATTTACAACAATGGCGCGTACGAAATATCAGTCTAGTCGTATAATAAAACCGCTTTTGTTTAATTATTGAAACCGTGCGTTTTATGATTGAAAACGCACATTCACTGATACAATCAGTATACGACACCGCCACAACCTAATATGAATGTTGTATTATTTACCTAATCGAAAACGGTAGAAATGATTTCAGTCGTAGGTATCTAGAAGTGAGACATGATGATGTGTAAATAACTTCTTGGGAAGCATTTTAGCTTTTAGGTGCCTACTATATTAACACATTTATTGAGTAACTATCAATTATAGTATTGATTATTAAGTCACTGGAATTCTAAAAATCACATTTTATAGATATCAGTTTTATTTTATCAATCCTAGTTTAAACATTAAAAATTTTTAAAGAAGACAAAGTATTAATACTTAAATACTTACTATGAATTATTTTACATTTATATAGACGTATAGTATGTATTAATAATGAATTTTTTTACTAAAATATGAGTATAACAACTGACAAATAAATATCATTTTTATCACAATGTCGTTGTAATGCTTAGATGAAGTATTAAAAATACAAACACTTTATTTATATTTATTGCACGAATACGTAATAATATGACGTGATTGATTATAAAAATAAAAACCTGAATTGAATCTTCGATCTACCTATAGTATACTTTTAATCCCTCGTTTTTGATCCAAAATAAAACACATTTAATGTATTTTTTATTTTTTTTTTAACTAAAAAACTTATCTTTTGTATATGATCACACATAATTTATTTAGAATAACATAAAATAAAGCATACATTGTATGACTTACTAAAATATTATTTACATATTTAGCTCATTATTTTTCGAATAACATCTATACAAAGAACAAAGGAAAAGGTTGTATAAAAAGTTTACCTAACATAAATAATTATTGTTGCTTTAAATTATTAACTAAAAATACGACATTCAATTTTAATCAATTTTTTAAAAATTAATATTTTACAGAATTATAATATTTAAACAGTATACATCTATTTAAAATTATTCGATAGATCGCATAAATGAAGTAAATTTAATTATCGAAATTAAAATTCAATATGTTTTGATACAAAATTTAATTTAAATTAGACTTAAATTAGCTAATATAATAATATTATAATATTTTATTTTTTATTTTTTAATATTAATACAATATTTTATGAGTGGATTCTGACTCTGAAGGAGTGAAGGATTTTTGCAGGTCAAAGGGTTATATTTTTTTTTTGTTAAATTGTCCACTGATTCTACATTAATATTTCGCATAGGTAATATGTATCATATATATATGTGTGTCTCGAAAAACAATATAAAATAAATAATAATAAGAAGACAATAGAGCATATTAACTTATTATAGTGGTAAAAAAATTATAGTTTATATACTGTGTGTAATTTTTAAGAAGATCAGCGTCAGAGTGATTATGTAAAATAAATAATAAGAGTTAAGTTTTGGAAAACAATTTTAATTGCAAATTAGTATACAATATATTATTGCTTGACCATATATGAAAATTGAAAATCATTATTATTTAAGACAGTTTATATAATATGTTTAAGTTTAAGTAACATTTCAACGACAATATATAATATTGAAATAGAATAATTTACTCCAAAGCCTGTTTAATGTGTTCTGATGGCTCAGTACCATTTTTGTGCATTATCTAGATAAAATACAGTTATCTTTTTGACTTATTTAGATAAATAAATAAATAAATAATAAACTAGATAATTAACTATTTAATCAATAATTTATACAATTTTGACATAAATTTATTTTAAACTGCGCTCTGTAAACACCATTTATAGTTTTAACTGAAGCATCAGATAGTTTATAATTAATAATAGTAATAATATTTACAAAGTAATCATGATAATAAAAACTATGGTACTATGAGTACGAACACATCACGAACATAGTTGGATCTACAATATTAAATATTAATTATCTGTTTTTTATCTAGATAAAAATTTTAAGTTTTATCTATTTATCTCATCTAGATAAATTTAATATCAATTATCTGTCATCTTACCTAGATAAATTATGGGCTATCTTTGTACAATACGGCTCAGTACTGCATTTGTACCGAATTCACAGTGTTTCACAGTAGTCCTGTCAATAATTGTCAATAGAAACGACTAACCATCCTGGTCAGTTGTCATGTTCATTTGTTATCAAAATATGTTTTCATAAATATCAAAATAATAATTAGAAAAATATAGCTTAGATATTACTGGCTACGTACGTTATTATCAAACATTTTAAATTATAATTATAATAAAGTCATAGAAGCGATCACGTTGAGAATAATAGATTTTCCAAAAAACCGACTATTTGTCTGTAATTTATTATCAATGACAATATTTTGAGAGTTATTTAAAATCGTCTACAATAATTAAAATGAGCTAATACCTAGCTATGGTTATTCGGCCGATTCTATGAACGTTGATATTTATCTATTCAAAGTGAGCATCCTACGCGTGATTAACTGTCGGAAAAAGACTAAAATCTCATCATCAAAAACATATCGTTAAGGATCATCGATATCAGTGAGTGCAAATACATTCATAATAATATGCAAAACGTATGCGATCTATACAAAGACTATTCGAATTGAGGATAAACGAACGTTTTTATCGGCGATTTATTAGCGTCACGCGCGAACGCTATACGAATATATTTCCCTGTTATTTTCTACCGATGAACAAACGGGCCGCGAGATAATTTGAGCAATATTATTTACAAATACGTTTCCTTTGGCTGTGCTACATATTATAAATATAATATACTATTAGTTTATAGAATGGTGGTAAGATGAATGGAGGTAGTTATCTCAATCAAAGATGAGTAAGCATTTTGCTTTAAGCGTTTCGATTTCGCAGCACTGATTTCCAATGATCAAGATACAGCCTGCGTATAATGTCATCAGACCTCATTTAACCAATCCAACATGTTATATGAGTGTACGGTGCTATAGTCATTATTATATTATTTTTAACAAGGCTATTTACAGCATTTTAATTTAAATTTTTTCCAATACAAGAAATTACAATTGATTGAGTCACAATAATTATTATTTTGCAATTTAATACAACAACGAATAACAATTGTATTATTTTAATTATTGCGTATTTTTGGATTTTTATTCTAAAGTTAAATAATTATTTTTTAAAGTTTTTTCGACAAAATACTGTACCATTGCTTAATTTATGATTTGAGAACCAATATCAACATGGTGATACTCTAGTTGAGTCATTTTTCAAATTCGATGCGCATTCCAATTTAATTGTTTAACGCAAAAAAGGTACAGAACTATAGACACATTTTCAGTAGGTACATTGTTATAAATAGTATGATATTATAATATAAATACCTAATGAAATAGAACGACTATTCCATCAACGTAAGGAGTACACACATAATGCTACGTATAGGATTTTTTTTATTAAAATTATAATTATATAATATTATAAAAATATTTATTTTATTTTTTTATTATCGTAATATAAATTGGTACAGATTTTTGTATCGTATATACATAATGTTATATACATTATAATAATACACGCGTTATAATATAAATTATATATTTTACTATACCAGAGACGGAAATGACAACTCGACGTGAAAACATTTAATATTATGTTATAATGTATTTCCTATATTTATTATTTGTATATTGGAATAATATGCTCTGAAGCAAAAAAATAAATAAAAGGGTGAAATACCTACCGAGAATAAAATATAAAAAAATATATAGGTACTTGTCAAAGTCATAATAATATTTTACGTTTGAATACCTATTTAATATACATGACACATACTTATCACAGGTTTGACAAGAGTATCGCACTTGATGAATTTTCCTTACTTAGTAACCAGTAACCATTTTTAAGGGTGGTAAACGGGCCAAATTCCCCTGACATTTATTTTTTTTATAACCTAACCTTCTTATTGAGTTTTAAAGTAAAATAACAGATACGTATTTAAAAAATTGATTATTAACATTAAAGATAAAATTATATAGATATAAATTGTTTGTACATTTTGGTCGTGGCGGGAGGAGTAAATATCAATTACCACTTTTAATCCGGTATTGTGTAATTTTATAGAAACATCTATCTTACATTATAACAAATTATAAGCACATTTTAGATATACGTATTATAGAGAAACAATTTTGGTAGAAAATTGTAATTTTGTTTTGTTCGAGTATGGGGAAAAAAATGGTCGTTTTGTAAATTTGGATATTAAAAAAAAAAAAAAAAAAAATTAGTTTAATATATTTACCAAATTCATAGCATTTATCAGATTTTTTTATAAAGAAGATAATGTTGTATAAGAGTTATAATTATATTAAAATCACTCTAATACAGATTGTGTAGAATGATAATTTTACAATAATTTTCATAATATCAAATATATTTCCGATATTATAACTTATATTAGGTAAACTATGTATAATATTTTATATTTTTTTTAGTTGTAAATTGTAATATTTTGCAATATAATCTATACTAGTAAACATCAACTACTTATATACTTATACCTACTTATTTACCTACAACCTAATTTGTTTTCACATATTTAAATAACAACACGTTATATTTTCATATGCAACAGAATGACAATTAAACGATTCGTATGATATTATGTTATATTAAACAACATATTACATAATATTATTTCGTATAGTTTGCTAAATCTTATCCGCAAGAATAAAAATAAAAATGCAATTTTAAAAATTCTCATAGCATAAATATTTTATTAACTATTAGTTTTTTTTGATTTTTCCTATATTTTGGCAGGTCAATCTTTTATTAAAATTTAGTTATTTTGTATTGACATTTTGTTAAAAAAAATGAATCACTTTTTTTTAAACTTTACTGCTGTACATTTTCAGAGTAATCGGAATTATTAAGGACAATAGCAAATTAATTTTTAAGCGAAAAATGTAAACGTTCTCATTTAATTTTTAAACATTTATCACGGGAAACCGCTTTAAGATAGTCTTATTATTAATATATTGAATTATAATTTGTTCATCAATTCATTTGTGAATATTTTTCAAACAGATAATATAATTTTATTTAATATTAGATTCTGAGTGGAGCGAGGAATATATTGTTTCTACGAAGATGTATGAAAACATTTTTTTGGGTAGAAATAATTGTCCGATTACCTCAAGTATGGTATGCTTTCGAAAGCAAATCATATCATCTTTATAAGACAGTAAGGTACTTTATAAAGTTAATTTTTCAAATTTCTCAAAAGTTTTTCCTTAGGACAAGAAAAACTACCAAAAAATGGCAAAAATCGGCAAAATTACGAATTTCGTAATGATTAATTCTTTATTTTGTGACAACTAATTAAGTTTTGATCGCAGGGACTTGAAATTTTTTCAAAAATATTTAATATTATCTGCAGTTTTTGGTTTAACAATATGAAATTTTTACAGAACCCTACTTATATACTATTTACTTTATTTAAAAAATATTTTGAAAATCGTTACTGAAAATTTTTATCATGAAATTATAACTCCTTGAATATTGATCGTAGAGATTTGAAATTTATTTTGCATATGTCCATATGTAATTTAAACTCGTGGTAAATTTTGGAATGGATTATTAGTATAATATATTATAATATATTGAGATTCGCTCAGAATCGTATTTTCTAATGCAATATCATTGCATTCAAATCTTAATAATTATAATAAACTCTAATTTATCCGAGGACCTAAGGAACGAAAAAGGAACATCCACAATGGACCTTCTCACTTTTTTTTTAATTTCAGATATTAAGATTTATAGACCATCAAAGACATCGTGGTATAGATTCTACGTAGTCCATGGTAAATGTCCATGACGACAAACTTATCAAATATTTACAAATGTCTAAAGTTGGACATTGAAGCCATTGACGGTTCAAAAAGTTTCAAAAGAAAATTTTAGAATTTAATTTTTATAATTTGTGTCTTTTTGTAAATGTTGATATATATATATATATTATATTACAGAGAGGCGTTATTAGCTATACCATTGAATTAAATATATATTTTTTTAGTAATTAATGTAGAATAATTCATTTATTAATATAATAAACAAAATTCAAAAAAATCTCCATCTTGATGTAGAAGTCAGCATATCAAAGTTTTCATAAAAATATTATCTTTAATTTAACTATCTTTAAATTTCGTATAATTTAAAAAATAAAAAAGCTGTATGTTTTTTTTATGTAATGTATTTTTTTAAATGTAATAAAGGTAATATATTATAGTCTGTTACCTACTTAATAATTTATAAAAACAGAATTTTAAAATCGTAATTTTTCGCAGAGATATTACAATTAGTTAATTGATCTGGGACACCTGTATCCACATTGCCCACGAATTCCATGTATATTGTATGAGACTGAAATGTTTTGTCTATATTTTAGAGTTTTTTTAGCACACATTTCAATTGCCTGAATACATTACCTATACCTCGGTTTCTACAATTACATTATCATTATGAAGAACTAAGAAATACAATTTTATGATTTGTGGGACACTAATGAGTTATACGTTATTGAATGAGAGTAAGTTAGGTTGTTCTAATGCACAATCCAATAAGTTTAATTAATCTTGTATGAAAAAAGTATATAAAGTTATTTATGATAACAATTTGCCACAGTATTACCAGTACTAAATACAGCCCTGAAAATTGCACTAACCCTTCCAGTTTCTAGTGAAAAAAATGAAATAGTTTTTTAAAAAAATCAAAATTGTTAAATCAAGATAAGAACGATCATGACACAAAGTAGTTAAGAACATTTGCTCATAATAAGTTGTGAAAGGGATATTTCAGACCATGACCGTGAAAATATACTGAAACGTTTTACAGAGGAAAGTTCAGTACTAATAAAATATGTGGTGTAAATGTATGTGCAATTTTTATTATAAAGATGATTTCTTATTATTAATATTAATTTTGGAACTAACCTCAATATATGTGTAAAATAAATTAAATTTAAAAAAGTGTGTATGAGTAGACCTTGGTTTCATGAAAAAAATCAACATTGATACATCATTATTTTGTATGGCACTGAAACAGCGTATGTGTTATAGTGTAAATTGATATTATTATACTACAATAATTCAACAAAACGCTGAAATATTTAAAATTCCTTATATTATTTTATTACACGCCAGTCAGACGTATCCTGTAATTGAATTTTACGAGAGTTATATTTTTTTTTTCGTGGTGATATTATTATGTCTAATAGACACACGCGTACGAGTTATGCAATGGAAATTTAAACGACCGTTGTACTTGTGAATCCGATTATACAAACAGACGGTTTTCCATTACATTCTTTTTTATCCATTATAAAAACATCGAAGGAGCAAAAAAGGACTAAAATTTCCATTTTTTTTTTCTATCACGTTCACCTACATATCGGACGTTCAGATCGATTTTGATCTATATAATATATTTAAATCCGTTGATGAATTTCGGTCACGTTTAAATATTATAGTTTGGTAACGAACGTATGAGATATTCATTTACGTAAATTAATTACCGTCAGCGTTCAAAACCTAATATACAGCTTGGTAATTTTCAATGGCTTTAACAACGACGAGAATAAACAAGTAAAATTTAGTAAAAATGGCCATAAAAAAAAGCTCAAAACACATTAAAAATATCAATAAAGGAATGCATTTATAATTTATAATTATACCATAATAATATTAATGATATGCAAATAAAAAAATTATAAGCATTTTTGAAGTACTTATATACATATCATAATTCAATTTTAAATTTATTATTTTACTATCAGAATATGTGTACAGCACATTCATTTTATCCATTTATATAATATTTCCTTGAGTCGACTTTATTATTGTTTATAATATTATAATTTTGTTTTTTTTTTTAAATAATAACATGACAGCGCGAAGCAAATGTTTCTCGCCCGTTGATTATTAAAACTGACGTATTGTGTCAATATAATATTATAAGATGTCAAAATAATTATTATTTAGTGCCACAACTGGATGAAAACACAAATTTATGTCAGCTAAAATATATTATTATGTTATGCAAAAACTAATAATTATTTATAATACCATAAAATTTAGATTCGATATTAAAATGTATGTACTTAATAATATAACTATTTGTATACATAATAATAGTAATAAAAAAAAAAAATGACGACTTACAGACGACTTTCAGTATGGAATTGATTTTTATAGACATACTAGGTACTTCTGGATTTTCCGCTTTGCAGGTGATTGACTTGCCATTATCATCTGTCGTGGGAGTAAACGTCATCTCACTAGTCGTCACATTCTCTTTGACATCATCCTGCTAAAATAAATACAACAATGAATCGTATTAAAATTATCTTGGAAAATATAATTTAAAAAAACCATAAAACATTTCACGAATATAAATTACTTTATTTAATTTTAGTGAAAAATAAAAACAATTGATTTTTATATGTAAAAATAAAATAATAATACTATAAATGTATCTTCTATTGTAAAATATTAATCTCTCTAGTTAGAATATTCGTTTTAATTAGTTTTTCTATTTCGGGGTATTTTACTTGTGAGGATATTATCAAATTCAATCTTATTTAATTTTTTACTTATTCACAAAATATTAACCTTAAAATTTTAAATGATACAAATTAAAATAGTAAATTCAATATTTTGAGTAGGTCAAATACATATTTAAATAAATATGTAACATAGTGTATATAGTATGTGGTATATAAATTTATACTGATAATCGTTATCAATCATTAAATATCAATTATATTATTTTAGAAAACGTTTACATTACACATTATATCTAATAACCTTAATTCAAATATAGGTATTTTTTTATAACCAAATTAGATGCACATCGTTTAAAATGACAATATTATGATAACAGATCCTAGTTATTAATTATTTCCTAAATGCGCATAGTTTGCATAGATAAGTATTGAATTATAGTAATAATTTGTATCTAAAATAACATGTATAACATTATAACATAATTTTGCATGTAGCCATGTATCGTAGATGTATAATGTAAATTGTAAAAACGAGTATGTTAAAGAAATAACGAGAAAATATATCGAATATTTGATAATTTGATATTTTTTAATTCAAATATTTGTAATAAAAATATTTATAAGATATATAATAATATATCATATACGGATATTGTATAAAACTTTCAGATCTAAGATCTCAATTACTTGATTAATCTTATGATAGTTTTATCAATTATTTTATAATGATTTACATTATAAATATACCATAACTCACAACTGTGTAGTTACATTAAATAAATGATCCTATGTTTATCATAGTTAATTTTGTAAATATGTTAACACCTGTTTAATGATAATTAATTTTAAATTATGGTAAAAAAAAAATATATTAAAGCAACATGTGTTTAATTGTAAATAAGTTTAAAATTAAAAATAATAATAAATGTAACTCAATTAAAACTGATTCATTACAATATATTTTATTAGTTCATTACAAAACCGTACAACTAAAAATACATTACTTTGTTGAACTTTTTTTTGAAACTAATATATATATATATATATTTATCACTTAAACGTATTTAACTCGTCTTATTTGTCGAATACTTTTTATTTGAACACATTGTTTAAGTTATATAATTTTCTTGGTACAATACCAATATTGCATTCTCCGAACGATTGTGAGAATAATTGTTATCCTATTGGTTGTGAACTCACGCGGTATAATCGTATACAAAACGTAGTTTAGAAAGTAAAATGTTATCCATTAAGCTTGTACAATACCCTTCCTAGAAACCGACTGATTACTTGTACACCACAACTAGAAGAAGACTTGACCGTCCCTAAGTCATCAGCTATTTGTCTCTTGTCTGTAGGAATGACACTACAGTGACTAACCAAGTAGGCGGACGTGTTATATATATTATTATAATTATATTACCCGGTTTCTGCGTCAACTTACTATTACTAGTAAAAGCCAAGTTTTACTAATCGCAATTTTAGTTGAAGCTAAAATTAAAATAATTATATTCATAGTTCAATGAAATCGTTAGATTCATAGCATCATTGGCATCATAGCCAATCATATTGGCTTTTGGAGTCTAATAACGAATTAATAATATAATACAAATTATTGTATATATATATATAATGTAATTTATGTTATCAAATTTCACTTTTTTTCTTAACTTGTTTAATTTTAAGAACTTAATTTTTTTGATTATGTATATGAAATTCAATTTAGAACTCCTGGGCCTCCACACGAGTCTTCTCAGTGAAGTCCAGTATTTATTATTAAATAAATTTATTATTTTAAAAAAAGTATAATAAAAAAAAATCACTATAATGACCAAAGCATAGTTACGTGACATGGCACGTTCCACGTCACGGATAAAACAAATGTCACGGTTTCAAATATTTAAATTAAATCAAAAACGATGAGAGAGTATAAAGTTATTTTATCCATTAACAACGGGTGATGACGTGTTATGGACAGTTGATGACCAGAAGGGGTTCCTATAAAGGTCAAAGAATCACGTCGTCGTTCCTGTGGGAAATATGTCAAGTCAATGGCGAAAATCTGAAAATGGGAAGGCTGCGATTTATACTAGTTGGATGTTGGAAAACGGTATGGCCAAACTTGCGAATATTTCGAGCATTGATTATAACCGTAGGTAATACAATTAATATTTGGTACCTACAAAATATGTTGGTGTACCCTCTTATCGTCACCAACACGGTTAGTAATTCCAAAATCCTTCCGGAATCCTTGACTAGTGACCCACTTCCTTCACAGGATTAAGAACCCTATATATTGCATAAGATTCCTTTTAGTCCTTAGGGAATTTTAAAGGTAGTTCCCTAAAGCTTATGCTACTATGTTTACTGTGGATAGTTTAGTTTCTCTGACATAGGCAAATCACGGTTAAAGTTATAATTTTGTATATTTCCCTAGACTTCTCTTCAATTATACCAATTCAAAATATTTTCAATTTTATAATTTTGATAGCTTCTGTTTAAAAATCGGTGATAAAAAGTTTTTGTACGTATAAACTTTATTTTGACTCTATGCATATTACAGCACTTTATGACAATTGAAAGTTTGAATTTTATAATATATATATTAGGTACTACAAAGTAATTTTTTTTAATTATAATAATAATAATAATAATAATTGTATTATAATCATTTAATATAATTTAGACCAATAATTAAATATAATAAAATGATATTGACACTTGTCACTTATGTTACTCGTGCTGGTCGTGAATTTTTCATGACAACAAACGATGTTTGTTTAAAGTTTCTAACTGAAAATAAGTATAATAAATATGCTGAACAAGTACATACGCGGCTCACTTTGACTTTAGCTGTTTCAATTTGTCTTTCGCGTGTCTTCCTTACCTCCAATTCCAAGTCATTATAGTATAATCATATTATGTGATTGTAAATATAATATAGCACACAAATAAACCATAACATAAACGATTATTATTTATTATTATCGAGTCAAATCGGTTAATTTTTCATTAAGAATATTACGTTTTTCGTCCTAACTCACTATCAAATCCAATTGATATAATGAATTTATATACATTCGCAGGGCTACTAACCCGTGTATTCACGACCTATTAAGTGTAACCTAATTTTATTGTCTCTATATTTAGGGCTGCTTAATAAAACCAATAATTTAGAACCGTGAAAAAATGTATGACTTTTTTGGGTGTCGAGTAACAATAATGTTAAAATCATTAGGTATATAGAAGGTACGTGACGAATATTATTTGAATGATTATTGCGTTTTCTATATAACAACCGAGACGATACCTCAAATTTACAGTGAAAATCTACCCCAACCTTATACATAACATAATATGGTCGGTCGTGAGGAATGAAATTCTATACAGAGCTGCAGTTATCGGAAGAGTGAAATGTAAACGGATATCCTTTACGTGGATAATTTTAAAAACGTCCAACCGTTCACCCGGTTATAACCATAAATCAGTACTCAGTATATAGGTATACTATTTTATCTCATATATAATATTATATACGTTTCTGTGATGGTATATTATAATATGCATGTACGTCATCTCAGAAACTACGCCTACGTCCATTGCTGAAGCTGGCGCCTCTGCTGGATAAGACGAATGTGAAAAGTGAAAAAGGTCCAAAAATATTTTGAATATAATTTATATTATCAAGTTTTTATTTTTTATTTTTTTATATGACGCCTTCGTTTTCTTCGGTTTTTTTTTATATATTACACACACATTGTAATGACTTTAATAGATTATAGTTGGCGTGTTTGGAACAGATAAGAAAAAAAAATATTTAAGAAAATTCGTCTACATTCGCGCACGGCATAATTCATCGAATATATCTGAAGACAAAATACTAAACATTAGTTTTATTAATATAATTGACTGTTATCCATATAATTGGTAAAATAATTTTATTTCATGCCTTTGAAGTTTTTAACTAATACAGACTATTTTTTATTTCTTTTTCATACATATATAATATAAAATTCACAAACGTATCATAACTATATCAATATCATTCGTCTACATTAATCATATAAATTATTGCCATATAATTTGTTATCAAATATATTTTAAAAAAATGTCATTCATAGAACATAAAATATATTTTATTTAAACTGGAGTTTAGTTATTTCAATATTATTCAATTATTCTAAACACATTGGGGTTTATAAATTTCTCAGTACCTTATAACACTTCAGTAATTTTCAGAAAAAGCAAATTTCCCGTCGGGGACTAAATAAATAATACAGATATTATCTTTCATATTTTTATAGGAATAAAATGATGCATTTGAAATTCGTTTAAAAATTCGTGTCCAGATATTAGCTTTGGGAATATACATTTATCCCATCAAGAACATCACATACCAGTATACCATGGTTACTTCATAATATTAAGAATTTAAATTTTATATACTTTGACAGCGTAGATGAATTTTAGAAGAACATCGATTAAATAAAAGTTGCTATATTATAAATATATCGATGAAACATTTATACTTCCATATTATTTCATTATAAAATATAGATACATTATTTTAATTTGTTTAATCTCTAATGTGTATTGTTCTAATATAATCGATCAGAAATTATAATTTCGTTTCTCTATTATTGTAAACGGAAATAGCGAATACTATTTAAAAAAAAAAAAAAAAAAAAAACGATTTTATCAAATATATATAATATAATTCATGGTTAAAACATAAAATAAACCAACCGTTGTAATATTTTTAATTTTGTGACACAGAGAATTATAGATTATATTAGGTAGGTCTATCGCAGTTGATTGAATATATTTATTTGGGACTGATCATTTTAGGGTTAATTGTTGTTTCAGTTATAGAACGAAAACATTCCAAAATCGAAAGAAAATTGTTAACATAAGATATACCTATTTCTACAAAATAATCCTATACAATCATCTCTTTTTACATTCGTTTATGTCAAGCCAAGATAATAATATGAAAGTATATTATTTTTTAAATTTGTATTTCAAACTTGAAAACGATGAATATAAAAATATAAAATCTTTTTTTAATTTCTAGGTAAATTTTTGAAATTGTCTGCTTATACTTATTTTGTAATCAGTTTATAAATAAAATATATAATATACGTAGGTATATTATAATAATATAATATGTTATATTATACCTATTATATTTTTATGTTAATTTGATATTATATTGTCAAATGTGAAGTATTTGTAGTTCTATTATGGTCTCAAAGATAAATTTTGAGAATAAAAATAATGTAGGTTTGTTGTATTAAAATATATATGAACATTTTAAAAAGCTTTCTTACTCTGCTCAAAATCTATGATTTATATAATTTTATACATAAAATTAATTTCAATTTATCGTTATAACTTTTAATGTCTAAATATTTATTACTGTACAAACCGTGCAAAAAGTATTATATATTTGATATATTTCAAAACTTAATTTGTGATAAGAAATTTAAAGTACCCACTAAATTATAAAATAGTAATTGAGATAACATTTAAAACGTATGTCATTCCCACTACTTTTAATCATGAAGTTTTGATTACCTTATTCGGTTAATATACCACTGTCACTTGACAAATAAAACAATTATTTTTTTTAAATATAATAATTCTTAAAGAAACTTACCAAAACTTACCACCGAAATTGATCACAAATGAACTTAGGTAAATCAAATTTAAAAGTTCAATATTCTTAAATTATTAATTAGTGATACTATAAACAATAAACAATTATAGAAAATCGCTAATATATTGCCCATTAATTTATAACTCATAACTACTATTATAGTTATTTGTCAGAGATATTCTATAGTGACTACTCTAAATTTAATATTAAAATTCAGGTTAGTATAATTACTAATAAAACATATTTTTTACTTATATTTACAAACATTTAATTGTGATGCAAAATTTATGAAATTTTAAAAAATAAAACATAACTAATAATTTTTTCATTTTTTTTAATATTTTGATATATTTAAGTATTAAGTACATACAAATATAAAATATGTTATAAATATTGTTATATAAATTGTGTGTATGAAACTTGCGTATTTAAATTGTTTGTAGGTATACAATTTAATCTTAACGCATAAACTAAACAAAACTCCACGGACTACGAGAGAATATAATAAGTATTATAAGATAACTAATGTAATTAACGTTTAACGACGTAATTTAGTCATAATATATAAAACTTTAATTTCAGAAATAAACAGCACAAATAATATATCTAGCTAACATTTCTACAACATTAAAATTATTATTATACGAAATTTTCTGAATATTTAGTTAAAACTTGAATTTCGCAATACATATTATGTTTGACAGTTATAATATATTTTGTAAAACTAACAAATACGAGTATGCCGGTATTTATAAAATATAAAATAACTAATTGTAATTATTATTATTGTTTAGATCAATTAAAAAGTGAAGATTATGAAGACGAATAAATTAATAGACCATTCTGTATTCTTTAGACTTGATTTCTAACAAAAAAGTGATAAATATTTTTGAAAAATATGCAAACATTCGACGAATGTGAAATTTTTCTTTTTTTTAATTCGTAAATTAAGGCAAGGCCACTGAAGAAGTGATGTCACGCTTTATGTTTTCTCTAGACAAACGTCTCACCAATTTCATATAGGTACTAAGAACTTTTCAGCGTAAATATATTTTATGTAAAATTGTAAATCACAAAATCGTGTACTAAAATTCCTCGAGACATTCCGCGATAAAATTACTTATCTACACGAGGGACATGTAAACATAATTTCATCCGAAGGCATGGTGACCGGTAAAGTGCTTATCTGTGTTGCAAACTAAGCTCATTTTAAGAGTTCGTCGTTAACTAAATGTAACACGTCGAATATACAATAGTTACCGTGTTTCGGTTTCAATAACGATTTGAACGAAATAATGATGATATGCGTACGAAATTCAATTTTCATTTCATAGAAAAATATGTATAAAGTATTGTTTTTGCGTGTGCAGAAAACGTGTAAAAACTACTAAAAACGCACATAATTTAATATTATTTCTAAATAGCACACTCGTATATTATAAGAATATAATGAGAGCTGAGGCGTAATAACTAGTTTAATACCCAATAATTTTCACGTTAATTCAATATCGAGAAATACAATAATAACACGGTTCTCAACCGCGTAAGCTAATGTTATTTTTTGTTTTGTATTTTTATGCGTTTTTGAAATGCTAATTTAGTCGAGCAAATCATTGATGTATTTTATTATTTTTATTATTATAACCTATTTTTTATGAACATTATTAAAATATAATCATACCTAATTATACGTCATTATAAATTAGGTACCTGCTCATAAAATTATAACTAGCTTTGAATATTGCCTCATCCTCCATCATATACATACAGGGTGTTCCACTCAATACCGTTTTAATTAATTCGTATTTTTTAATTACTCGTATATAGGAAAGTCACATTTAATTTATGTAAAATTATGTGTTTTTATCTTCATTAAAATTTAAAAATTGTATTGGGTTATTAAAAAATAAAAGTTGCTGGAATTGTGTAAACTTAAATTTTCTTTACTTTAAAAAATAAACTTTTAACTAAAATTTTTATAAAATCAAAACTTTTAATTTCTATTGTTTAGTCATGGACTATAATTAGTTTAGTCAGGGCATAGACGAGTATGCTTTGTAACTTTACTTACTATAACCTCCAGACTCGTCTTTATAACACAAATTATAACACTTCGAGTTTGTGTTTTAGTATAATCATGTACAAAATGATGTTCACAGATGAACATCTTAGATGTTTAAACATAACGAACACGTGTTTTTTCTGTGTATTAATTTTTAAAAAATCTAAAATAGTTAAAAAGTTAAAAAGTTACATTGACGAAGACAAACACGGTGGGTCACCCTGTATATATATATATATATTTATTTATTATAGTGATTTGTTACAGGGAAGAAAAAAAAACAAAAATAATATTAAAATATAATATTATCGTTAGTCGGCACATAATATTTAAATAAAATAATAATAATTTGGAGGGCGGAAGTGTCGTGACGGGATCGCAGTAATCAAAACGTCATTACTACGGTGAACGTAAACCGATAATATTTTTGATGTTAGCTGACCGGCCGAATGAGCGCGCGAGGTGTGGGACCGGGTGACCGATAAGATCTGACCCTTACTACCACCGCAGCGGCGTTTAGTAGCGTGTTTCAAGGCGTAAGAAAATATAAAATAATAATAATAAAAAAAAAAAATCCGAAAGTAACGCAACTGACATTCGATCTCTGCCCGTGCGTATTCGGCGTATATTATTATTTTCATTTAGGTTGTAATTTGAATCACACAAAAATATTTCGAAAATGATTGGGAGTACAAAATATTTTCATTTTTCAATTTTTAGTTTCACTATCCGAAATTGCGAGTAGTGCTAAACTATGGTTTGTGAATTGTTTTCTTTCGTAAGCAGTGATCATTTAGTAACCTAAAAATTATTAAAACATTTTTTTTTTTTTTGTACATGGTACATAGGTAGTGATTATAATTATTGACCAAAAAAATCCAAGGGGGGCCAATACCACTTTCTCCCCATGGACGGCCATGGTTTGAATATAATAATGAATTAATCAATTTTAAAAAGGTGTATTATCAATAATCGATTAGACGAGATGGTTGAATTATTCATAATATATAATAATCATGTCGAATAGGCCATTCCATCTGAATAATATTATATTGCGCAGATTTTTCAATCAACTTTATTTTTAGCGTATCCTGCGTTATAATGCTCATAATATATTATTGTATTGAAAATACAAATTTTAAATCACGGTCCTTTTTTTTTCTATTTATTATACGGTGGTAATCAATCATTAAAATGTGAAAACTAAAATACCATCAAGACCAAATAAATTTGTGTAACTTGTTCCACAATCAACTAAATTATGTACTACATCATGCTATTATTATATCATCATAATATTATACGTGGATATTATCGTATCAACATTTAGTATTTACCGAAAATTAAATATTATTTTATTGTTTTATGCAATTTTTATTTTGAATAGTTACTATATAAATTATTTAATAAAATATAATTTGAAAACTAGCAATTACATATTTTCATCGTCTGGAGTATAGATACTATATATATATTCAGTTGATACCTATTTAGTACTTATGTATAGATATAACAGTTGATGTAGAAAAAAAAAATGAAATATCGAATAATAAATATCAATCGTTATAACCGTATCGGAGATACTAATATACTATTTATGAATAATATTTGCTATTTGCTTTAAAGGTATCAATTGCAGATATTTAAAATTATAGAAATGCTATTTATTTTTGTTGTATGTGAAATATGATTTTTGTTTTATTAGCTGTCAGTTTTATATATTACAACAATAATATTTTATTTCTCTTAAATTAAAACAAAATATATTATGTAATAATAAAATGATGTACCTGCTATTGATAGGTTAAGTTAGTTTTTAGTTATAAATTCGTATAAGTTTTATGTATAGCGATCGGTTGGAATAATAATATATTTTAACGTGATATTGAACGTATATAATATTATATTTTGGAGTTACATTTTTGAATATTTTTTTCAGAAATAATATGTATATAATACCACTAATATTGATATCATGCTATTATATTGATAATATTATTGTAAATTTGAAATCCTAATTATTTACTTACCAATAAATAAGTATCTATTAGGCTATAATTTAGATAAATGCTAAAAACTATACATAAACTTTCAGCCATATAATTGATTTTAAAAATTATATTTGGAACATAATATGTTTAACGTTTGATTTTACAGCTAAAATAAAATATTCAGTTAAATCACTGTTTGATTTGTAATAAAACTAAAATTAATTTATATATATATTTACAAAAAATGAGGGATTTTGAGGTTTTGGTGGAAGAATCTTTTTTAGTTTTGATTTATTTATATAATTGATGGGTATTAAAAAATTTTTGAATTCACGTTTAATTTTTTCAATCATCTCAACACCTTTAGTTAAATCACAAAAATTTATCATATTATCTTACATTATTATATTATTATAAAAAAAAAATTAATATATTTTTTAATAATGGAAATAAATGAAACATTTATATAAACGTATTTTGCGTAAGAAATTATATAAACAAAATTTAATAAAAATACATTTCTCAAACAGTAAGTATTTAGAGACTAAATAACAATTCATTATATAATGTTTGCACTGTTAAATTTAATAATTTAAACTACTGGTACATAAAAATATGTGATCTAAAGAACATTTAAAAATATTTACTAAATATACTGTTATATACTATAACAACCATATTGAAAAAAACAAAAATATTAATAAAACATTGGAATTTGCAGACGTTATGTTTGTTACAAAGATAAATCATTTTAAAATGTATAAAGGTTATTAATTAGCATTTATAATTTATGTTCTGTTCTATATAACCTTACGTAAATTAAAAATAATAAATTTATATTAATTATATAAATTATAATGTTATTCTTATGAAGAGATTAAAAGACCTCGAATGATTATTTACAGGAAACAATTACTAAACAAATATACTATATGTGGGCAGTGTTGTGTGTTATCTAGATAAAATATAGTAATCTTTTTATCTTATCTAGATAAATAAATAGGCTATCTGAAAATAATCATCTAGATAATTATTCAATCAATGATTTAAAAAATTTTGACACAAAATTGTAAACACTCTCTGTAAACACTATTTATAGTTTTAACTGGAGCATCAAATAGTTTATAATTAATAACAATAATATTTACAAACTAATGATAATAACAACTATGGTTTATGCCGAGTACGAACGTTAGATCTACAATGTTAAATATTAATTTTCTGTTTTTTTATCTAGATAAAATTGGTTATCTTTTATCTCTTATCTAGATAAAAAATTAAATGTTATCTATTTATCTCATCTAGATAAATTTTGGGTTATCTTTGTATAACACTGTATGTAGGTGGTGATACAAGGTGACTTTTTAGACAAATTTTTAGACATGACTACGATCATAATAATATTACGTTATCTTAGGTTAGGTTCAATCAACGATTTTTTACTATTTACAATTGTGCATTAATTACCCTACGATTGTTGTTTTTTTCCGTCGCTTGCGAATCGCATTATTTTGTACAAACACACACGTCCGTTTAAAAATATTATTATTATTTTCACTATTAATAATTTATTCTATTATTATGATATTATAATATACACGAGCACACGAGAGTAGCAATCGCTTTGCGTAACTACGTATTGTATAATAATAACATTGATTATCTATCTATTATTAGCTATCTGTAATCAATGATAATAATTATTATTATTATTAAAAGTACTCTTTACGCGTATAGCATTTTATCCTAAATTATGCATATTTTTAAGTACAATATCTTTTGTTTTATATTTAAGTTTACTTAATATACCGACAAATGTTATCATCTAACACTTGTTTTATTTTAAATTATAAATATATTACCACATAACGATGTAATAATTTGTTCTTTAAATTCATTTGAAAGTACATAATTTTCTAGAAAAATTTTCTTCGTTTTTATCCAGTTAATTTTTCTAAATATGTTGATGTACCAAAATTCGGATAAGTAGTTGCTTAATAATTATTATTTCAAAATCAATTAAAATAGCATAAAAAAATATGCATATAAAAATTAAACACTTTTGGAAAAATATTAGATTTATTCTTATTTAGATTTAGATATTCCGTGAAACAAAAATTATATTATTTATATAAAATGTTTTTAATTGAATTGTCTGTGTTGGAAATTTATGTGATAAATTAAATATTTTAAGTATGTTGACCAACTAATTATGATTGTTTGATTCATATAATAAATATGACCCATAAAAGATATAACTATTTGGATTTAAAATATTTGAGACTGATCTAATAATATCAATTATAATAAATAAAAATATATTTATTAGAAAAAAAATTTCATAAATAAGGTTATATAATAACTATACAAATAAGTTTATATTGTAATAATTATTATAAAAAAATCGTCTATACTCTATAGCCTATTAACCATATTTCTTATATCCAATCGAAAATTAATGTATTATATTATAATAAATAAGTAAGGGATGCGCATGTGTATTTACCGTTTAGTATTAACAACGCTTCGAACAGACACAATTTATAATTTATAATAAAAACAGTAAAATATTGTGTGTAAGCAATAAAGTGTATATCTAAACGTCGATGTTTAAGTCCATACAATATTATGTATATCATTTTTATGTCATAAAGTATATTGTTGTTTCTGTGAAAAAAAGTTACTGTTAAACACTCTTAAGACCGTTTACTGATGTTGACGACGTCTATATAATAATATATTTTACGATATTCATCTCGGACGATAATCATACTATTATGTAATATTGGGTACGAGGCGTTAGGTTATAGTAAATCTTATTATAATAATATTATCGTTTTTGGATACGATCCATAAATAAAATAATATAATTTGAGCCAAAAATATAAAATGAAAACTATTTTACAGATATTAAAATAAATGTGTAAATTTGCTACAAATGAAAATTTATAAGAAGATAAAATATTAAACTATATATATATACTATATAAAAAAGTATCAATAAATATCCCAGAAAGATGAATTTATCAAGCTAACCGTTTAAAATATACGAACAAAATCGTTTTTTCATAAAATTTAAATATTATCTTAAAGTAATCATAAAAGTAAAAATATGGAATCGTAATATACAATAAGGGTTATAAAGGGATTTTAAATATTATATATATATATATATATATCGATTTAGTTAATATAAATATAACAATTACATTTTTTTTTTGATAGTTTGTAATTTGTATTGTTGAGTGTTAACAATTTTCTTAATATAATAAATATTAGTGGTTGTTTAAAAACTAGGATGTAAATAAAATTTAGTTAATTCTTTCGTAATATAAAAGGGAATAATTTTTAACATTTATATAATTATTTATTAAATAAATAAATTGAAGTAAAGTATTTTATATTTTAAATTTGCATAATAATATCTAGTTTTTAATGAAGAATTCTCGCTTAGTTTGAAGATTCACTAAAATAATTTAACTATGATACGTACATCAAGTTATAATGATATTTGAATAGATGTAATATTTAATATTGTTTAATAACGTTTATTATTGAAAAATATAAACTTGATTAATTTACACTGAGAATTGCGAAATTATGAATTACAAATAAATACAACTGCTAAAATTAGATAACTTAACTTTTTACCTTTAAAATACTCTTTGATTAAAGCGTTAATGTCTAAAGTTCATAATATTAAATATTTATTTTCAAACTCAACTAAGTATTTATTTTCGAATGTCAAAAATATGTTTAAATGGTTAAATTACTTCGATTCAAAAACTTTTTCAATTATTGCAGAAGTTATTAAAACAAATAACTTTTGGAAGTTTGACAAAAGTTATTAATTATTGGGAAACAAATATTGTGTTACTACTGTTAATGGGCAGGTTATTGCTGGAATCTCATACATTACTAAAATGTTTAGTGATCTTATTACAATTACAAAAAACTGGTTTTAGTCAGTAATAGTAAGAAAGAAATAAGTTGTATGATACCATAAAATGATAAATAATTCACCATTATTTTAAGTATATACCTAAAGTAACGTATGTTTTTGAGATAAACAGTCAGCTATGTATTAATATTTATTGGGAATAATAAAGCTTAATGAGAAGTTGCTGGTAAAAGATACAAGATTTTATTGCAATGTAGCGATGTTATATAAGAATCCATCCTCTGAAAGAAGCAATTTTTTAAAATATTTTTCTAAATTGCCGTTTTTTTATATCAGGTTTAAAATGCTTTAAGTTTTATTTAATGTTTTATAAAATCTCAATAATCTATCAATTTGAAATTTAATCTATATATTTAATGAATATTCATACAATATTATGAACCATATTAAATTTCTTTTTATTCTCGTTCACGTATAGGCAGAATATTTGGCATTACGCACAACATACATATCTAACTGAGAAGCGTTTCACTCAAGATTTGAATCGATGTTCTATTCAGAGTTCAGACCATCACAATTTAGTAATATAGGTATTAAAAATTATTTAATTTAAATATAAGTGAAAAGTAGTGATTACATAGAAAAATGTTATTTAATATAATATAATATATTATTATTAATATAATATATATTAGTAAATATAATAAACAGAATAGACAGTACACAGTATATATGCTGTACCATTTTTTGGGGACACAAGAAACTAGTGATAGGATATTACTGTTTGAGGAACAGTATTCTTGTAAAACTTTTTTAATGTGAAAAATAATTTGTGCAATAAAAATTTTACCGAGAAATAACTTGTTAACGTAAATTAATTAAATTTATAAGCTAAATATGTATAATAAACAATATTAGATTTTCTTTATTAAAAAAGTATAGGAATTTAATTAATACTCGCGTAACCAAAAATACTACAAAAGTTATGTAATTTATTTAATTACATATTATAGTAATATTTTTAAATAAATATTAGAAATCTGGAATTAAATTTTTCAATCTATTACTGACCCCGTGTTAAATTTAAGAATAAATTACCAATATGCAGTGAATAAGGTATAAGAGAAAATTGTATTTAAACATTTAGAAGGTACCTATAAGAAAATACGATTAAACTACTTATAATAAAAAAAAATAATAATAAAATATTACGTACCTATTATACTCTCAGTTACGTACATTTTCTTAATTATATTATTTAATTATAATTTTTATGAAATAAAATTGAAAATATACACAACTGCTATAGTAATAAATGTATATATATATATATACTGCTATAGATATATATATATAAAAAAAAATTTAAGATATTAAATTTTACTAGAAATTATATAATAATTGAATCTGATTTCTGTGTTGTACTTATCAGGTGCGTTTAGCACGTTTTCCTCCCTACATTATATGCCAGACGGAAAAAGGTTTTAAGATAATTTTTACAACGAAAATTTATATTCCAATTGTTTACATAACATGAAAATCATTAAAGATTAAAATATTCAATTATAAATTTTTTCCAACTAATTGTATATGCTTTCATAATTTGTATGATTGTATATTTAATTTAAAATATCTAATTACAGAATTATATATAAATAATATTTTGAGTAGTTTGCCTTTAGTTTATTTTGTTATTCATAAAAAAAGAGTGGGAAGGCCGATTGTGGACGTTCCTCCTTCATTCCTTCGGTCTTCGGAGAAATTAGTGGTTCATTTTAATTATTAAGATTTAAATGCAATTATATTGCATTAGAAAATACGATTCTGAGTGTATCTAAGTATATTACAATATATTATACTGATAATCCATTTCAAAATTTACCACGAATGTAAATTACATATGTAAATATGCAAAATAAATTTCAATTCCCTATGATCAATATTCGAGGAGTTATCATTCCTTTTCAAGGAAAAACTTATGGGAAATTCAAAAATTGAGCTAAATAAAGTACCAACTAGATTAAATTCGCTATAGAGAGGGTACCCTGTTTGAGATAATCGGACCATTATTTCTACCCGAAAATATATTTTCAAACATCAAAAAATAAACCTATAAACATTTTGAAAAATAGTTATCATATGTATATCTGAAAAAAGCCTATAAAAATTGCTGATTTTCCGCTTTTCAAAGAAAAACTTTTGGGAAATTCAAAAATTGAGCTAAATAAAGTACCAACTAGATTAAATTTGCTATAGAGAGTGTTCCCTTTTTGTGATAATCGGACCATTATTTCTACCCAAAAAAAGGTTTTTATAGATCAGAAAAAAAAAAATAAAAAGCCCATAAAATAATTTGTCTGTTACGATTTTCTAAATATTTTATAAAAAGATTAAGTAATATAGTATTGGACTTCTATAAAATTTTCAAACAGATAATCCCAAAATTGTAGGTAACATTAATTTTTTTTGGGAAAACATTCAAACCTCTATATTTTTTCAAATAATTAATTATTCTGTTTTAAAATTTTATCACGATTGTAAATAATCTATTTTATTACTAAAAAAAATTTTCAAGTCCCTACTATTAAAACTTAATAAGATATCACGAAAAAAAAATATAATGAAAAGAGTATAAAAAATTGACAATTTTCCGCTTATTAAGGAAAAACTTTTGGGAAATTCAAAAATTGAGCTGAATAAATTACCAAGTAGACAACATTTGCAAGTGAAGAATATGCCATCCGTGAAAATTTTCCCGAAAAAATATTTTCATACATAAAAAAAAAAAAAACATCTTTGTAGAATTAATACATTTCTTGCTCCGCTTAGAATCTAAAATTATAAATTATAAATTATAAATTATATTCATATTATTAAATTTTGAATAACTTATCTAGCAGTATATTGTAAAATACGATCAAATTATAACATTATATTTGTTATATTAGATAAGGGATAATTTTAATATTAAAATATATATAATTATTGTGTATTATTTGTTAATTGAATCTAAATATTTGAATATACTTTTTTTCAAGTTTACGTTATAAATATATCAATGTAGCCATAAAAAAAGATTTGATTATATCCAAAAAATTCCATGAGTATATAATTATATTCCAAATTTCTAACAATTTGAAATATAATATCAAAACCATTAATTATAAGTATTGTAATTGTAAATTGTTTTTGACATTTGGGTAAATAATGTTTCTATTTGTTTTAATTTCATAAGATAATTAATTGAATCCGATTAGTCAATAATGATTATGAAAAAAACTAAATTGATTATCTAAGAAAATATTCGTATATCCACGCACCACAAATTATTTTATAATTGTACACACTATGGTAAAAACCGAAAGTCTGCATTTAAAGGCCGTATAAACACGCGTATATACTCCACTACACCACTACTAAAATCTGTAGTGAAAACTTACTATACTAACATCATTTTCTAGTTTTATTTTAAAATGGATCTCTATAATTTACAGAAAATTAAATTGACAGTACATTTAACACTCGAATTGTTCTATACCAACACTGAAAAAAGTTAAATAAAAATAATTAAAAACAAAAATTTACAAAAAAGGTTATCATATTTGTTTAGTATTAGTGATTTACATTTTAATTCCCGTATGTTGATACCATTGATTATATATAGTATATAAGTATCTAAAATTAATGCTGATACTAAAATAATAGGTACTAACATTCGATGATAATATAATAATAATCGATGATAACCCTAAAAAAAAATATAAAATATCTACTTATTAAGTTATATAAATATAAATTACTTACTTTCGAAAAATCCCGAAATATGATTTTAATTAACTAATTTAGCATTTGTAATACAAAAAAAAAAAAAAAAATTATAAAAAATCATTAATACAAATTTAATTTCTATTATAATCTTATATTTTATCTATTATATCTTACAATATAAAATTGATATTATCAATAGTCAATATTATATCATTAGTAAATGCTACAAATAAATATAGTTATTAATAATTGTAGCTACGTGATAAATAATAATTTCTTGAAGTAAATTGATAGCTGATAATAATTTTAGATATTATTATATTAATTAACAATTACAAAAAATGACGTCAGAAAAAAATTTTTACAGTAAATGAAAAAAATTCCTAAAAAACAATATTTCATATAAATAATATACTCGTTAAATTTCCATTAAAAATTTCACATTACTTTAAAGATATAAAGTTATTTCATTAGATTCTTTTTTTTTTGGAACGTTTATAACAAAAAAAAATAACATGGATTAAACTATAGCTAATTACTTAAATACAATTTTTATAAAATGAATATTTCATAGAGATATTGGAATCTATATACCCTAAATATATTATCTATAAGTAAAACGCAAAAAAAAAATTTGTTAATATATTTATGTTGGCATAAAAAATAAAAATAATTGTTATTGTCACTGTTTAATTTTTCTGTATATAAAAATACATACTATATAATATTATATGTTAGAGAAGAGTTATCATAAATTTGTAAAAAAAGAATTATTGTATACATATTTTAAAAGGTTTTTTTTTATAATTTAAATATTAGTCTATTACATGTTTATATTTATGTATATTAAAACAAATTTGTAACAATTAATGGGTATAAAAAATATGTTCTAAAATGTACTATAGAATAATAAATGATTGATTTTTTTATTTAACTATCCATTATTAAAACAAATATATAAAAATAAATAATATGTACATTTATCTGTATATTTACTTTACGTGCAATCGATTTAATCAATTTACAATATAATACATTATGTTAACACAACATAAAGTATGGTTATTTTGTAATTGAAAACGTTATAATTATATTATATTGATTTTATTTTATTTTCATCTATTGTTTAATATTATATCAGCTGTAAATTAATTTATTTATAAAAAAAAAAAAAAAATAAGCAGTAATATAAACACAGAATAATGCATTTTAAATGCATTCTCTCCTTAAAATCGAACGTAAAAATACACGAATATGGCGAATGTTAATTTTTATTACTAAACGAAATAATTAATAAACCTGAAACTACATACAAAGAACTTGAATTTTTCTAATTATTGAATAAAAAAAAAAAACAGTTACTATTTAAAATCTCTAAACAATTTACGTAAACAAATATACTTATATATTAACCATATTGGGAATGTGTTCCAAATTAGTCATATAATGAAAAAAAATACACGAATATCTGATATTATAATCACGTGCAATAATAAACTTAAAAGTAATATAAATTTTATCTTTAATAATACGTTGTTATTTTCATGGTAAAAAATAATGATATTGCATATAAATTTATACATTTGAAAATAGCACGTTTTAAATCCTGCGCTCTAAATTATTTATACCCTTTTTTAAAGATATAGTTATGTAGCAGTTGATTTAGAAGAACGCAACAATAACCAAAAACCAATGATGGTGGCGAACGAAACGTGCTAGGATTATTGGCTCAGAAAAACGCCAATAACGAATACCAAATTAATGCTCATATAATTTTTTTTCTTTTTATAAGTCTTCGTCATAAAAAAAAAAATAACATTAACATATCCGTTTTATTTGCGTAAATTGTTTTTTAACTCTTAATAATTTCAAAATACGCTATGTATATATTATTTTATAATATACGTGAACGCGAATACCGTTTGTAAATAACAACACTATTAATTTTACCGATTTTATCTTTTTAGCAGTGGCGCAGAAGAGGAATCCATTTTTTTTTTAGCGAATCCCACTAATTGTCATAAAAATTGTGTAGTTCAATATAGAAAATATAGTATACAGATTTAAGTAATGTGTACTTGCATATAAGTATATACAAATATTTACTTATTCGGTCAAAAATTGTTCATCAAAATATACACAAATAATATATATTTAATAGTGAAAAAAAATATTATTGATAAATTAATGTTTTTTTTTTATTATTATTACTTCTATAAAATTGTTTAATTAAAAAAAATTAATGTGTATATAACAATACATTAAATTGGTAATCCAGATATTTGTTTTTTGGTTATCTTTTTTTCTTCTATTTTTTAGTACCTATTATGTATTTATGTATAAGTACCTATTATAGTAAATGCTTTCCGGAGGTAACTGCAGTATAGTGTTATATTTAGTTTTTATATTTGTGAATATTACATAATAAACAATTTAAACATTATCTATTCAATTTTTTTTCTAAAAAAATTAAAAATTATAAATGTACACTTTTATAACTTTAAAGTGTTATTTTAGTTTTGTGTAATATGTTTCTTTTAGTCATAAACATAAAAATAAATATAATGCAATTAAATTGATTAAGTGACTTATTTTATTATAATATACTCTTTCAATGTATATTTAAAACAAATATATATATATATTACGTTTTTTACGGTAATAATGATGCGTTTTTTTGTAAAATAAAGTATAGGTTAGAAGTATTGTTATTTTTACGTCGTATATCCATTGTTTTAAAAATTATTTTGATTCCTTGTCAAACAATACTTCACTTATTGAGTATTGCGTAAAACCGAACTGCCTAGTAATACGCTTGCATACTATAACAAATGAGTTTGAAAATAGTTTTATTATTTTGAATGACACGCCTATATACTTCCATGTAATTATGTTATATATTGTATTTTACACTGTTAAAATATTACTTTTCGGATTATACTTTGAAGTTTATATATTGAAATTTTCCTTTGCAATATAAGCTATACTTGTAATATATAATTTATTAATAATATTTTAAATGATATTGAATTAAAATTACCTATATAGGTATTTCGGGCTAAACAAAAGACAGGATTACGATTAAATTGGCTCTAATCAACTTCAATGGAATTTGTTAATATTAATTATTACAAATATTTAAATTGTGTATGTCTTCCAGGCCAGTTTTTCATACAAAATTATTCGACTAATTACATAAGTTATTTGACAGATAAGGTTTAATCATTGTTTATATTATTTAATATCTATACCAGTAGTGTAGCAATGCCTGTTTTTTGAGTCCTGTGCCTTAGAAAAAGTGAATGTGTGGAACAAAGATAGATGTAAAGCAGTTGTCAATTATGATTAGGTACCATATTATTAATTATTAGTATATTTTATTATACTGTAGTTATATTTAACGAATTTTGTTACTTGTGTATGAAACTCACTCTCAATACTTCTAAACACATTTTTTTCGATTGTTTAATTTCGATTAAATTTACACATTTTATACAATTCGGTACATTTGGAATTATATAATTTTACTCAATGTTATGATAAATATCCATCGAACTAAAGTATTTATTTAATAGTTACATCTAAAAAATAAAATAAATAAATACTATAAATCGATCACGGAGAAGTATATTTGAATAAGTAATTTGTATCATAATTAACTATATTACTATATTATATTATTATTGTTCATTATTTACTAAGTAACTTTAATCTTTAAATAGAATAAACGTAATTGCAAGATAAATTCACGTTGAAAAATACTAAATTTTTTTTTTATTTAGTTTTTTTCATGAATAAATATATATTTGACAAATTTATTTATTATAACCTTTTTTCGAATAAGATGAACTAATTGTAAATACAATTATTATCGAAATAATTTTCTCCAAATGGCCATGTTAAAATTAAAAGCATTAATAATTGAATAATATTATCTTGATATATTATGTATAGGTACAGTTAATTTAAAATTGTTTAGTTTATACTAATGTTATTTTAATTACTCTAAAATGTTTTGAATATATATTTATATAAATGTGGTAATCAAGTGTTTTTTATTTGTTGTAACCGTATACCATTTAAAAATAATTAGTGTTTTATCGTCTAATATGTTTTTTTTATCATCAATTATTTGATTAAAAATATGATTTATCAGTTGTTATGACTAGTATCAGTATATTATATTCAAATAAATATATATATACTATTTTAACATAGTGTATTTTTTGTATCGTTAAAATATAATTGTAAATAATAAATGATAAAGATATGAAGTTAAATTAAACGTAAAAAAGTATTTTGTTAGTAGATATTATTGATATTTTAGTTTTATTATTATTCGTTGCACGGGAAAGTTCAAACAACATTGCTATGAGCTGCACGAAACGTCTATAAAATATTCTAATATTTGCATATTATTTTGTTTATTTCGAAAGATAAAATATAAATATAGTTCAAAAGAAACACAAAATTGATAACGAATTAAAAATGATTAATTTTAGAAGGTGTATTTTTATAATATTCTATACACCATACGAGTATACCAAGATAACACGATATAAAGATAATAATATTATTTCCTTCCTATTTGGTATTAAAAGTACGTTTGAAGTTCAAAGTGATAGCGATTAATTCGAACAATAATAATCAACAACATAATAATTATAATGCGTCGTTAGTATTGTGTATTATACAATCAAAGCAGGAAAAAGATCGTTCACGAACAATTGTTCGGTAATCGTGAAAAAAAAAAAAAAAAGGTCAGAACCTGGTCATGGTGTATACTATTATTATTATTATTATTGTATACTGTTCGATGACAAATGGACGTCCAACAGATGTTCGAAATTTCGTCAAATCGTCAATAGCCAGTTTATTTATTGAACAAAATAATAAACTATATATCTATTTATTATATATTTGGGGTGGAATGAAAAAAAAAAAAAAAAAAGTAAAGAATCCTTTAAGCCACGGAAGTATAATAATTTCATTGATGTTTTAAGGTGGCTCGTTACGAGGGGCGACCCTTTTGGCGGGCTGATACAACCGGGAAACCGACATTTTCGCAGGGATCAATATCATCCCTCGCCCACCCCTCACCGAGTCCGAGACTATACGTTCTCACTAGGTTAATGTTTATCCGATTACCCCGTCCGTCCGGATCCCGTTGTTTCCCACCGGAATTCTGAGTGAATTATCTTCCGGGGTTTGTTTTGCGCTCAACCGCTCCTCCGCCGGAATTCCATTGGGCCTTTCCTATAAAAGATTTAACGTAAGTCCTCCGATCCGCTATCGGCCCATCGGCGGCAACGCGTTTTATTATATCCTCACTATTTACTACGTATAATTTGCTCTGTTATTCGAAATCGGTCCGAGTTCCGAGGAGACCATAACCGTGGCGGTACATTTTTTCATTAACTCAGCGAAAAATAAAAAAAATTACTATTATTTTCTAGTTAAACGTTTTTATTTGTCGTTACACCCGGGGCCATATTTAGACTTTCACCGTCCCGTATCACGATTTTGCCGCCTAACCTGTCTTTTAAAAAGTCAAACAGAAAAAAAAATGTGTTCTTATTTCTATTCAAATATAGATAGAAATGTCTATATCATAAAATCATGAAATACATAAAAGATTTAGGACACATAAAAAACTATCAAAAAATACCATCAATATTTTTTTTTTTGTAATTAAATATCGACTAACGATACGTTAGTCTTACATAAACAAAAATATATATTGGATGAAATTGTTGGTCTAGTAAATATTTGCTGCCCTATCAAAAATTGTACTTGGAGGCAATACGGGACCGTTGCCCCTCAAAATTCTAGCTAATACTACACCGTATTGTAATATATAACTATATAATATTGTATTGTGTACTTTTGACCGATATACATAATGGTCTAAACTTATTGGCGATTGGACCTTGCGTTATTTTATACATTGGAAATATTTGCAAAGGAAAACATAACCTATTATTATAATAATAAAATTACGGTTTTGAGTGTGAAATATTTAAGTATTTTAATTTTCACGAATTTAATGGAAAATTCAAGTATTTAATTTTATATTTTTTATAAACTAATAACAGAATTTCAATTTATAAACGAATATATAATAAAACTGTGCATCTATATATTGAAATGCCTAAAAATCCTGAATTTTTTTCGATTAAAACAAGGTTCAAAAAATGGATAATTATTATTAATCACAAGATGCACTTTAATTAGTTTATTAAAGAGTGTGTAATTAACAAATCTCAGAGGTGCAGTATTTCTGTAACTATAAAAAATATTTTAAATTTGTTTAATTTTAATATTTTTTCCACTGAAATAAAATATTAAATACAATTTTTAAATGTGTACACAGTTAGGCATTCACTTTAAATTATTCAATATTTAAATCAATACGCTATCTTGTGAGAAATGTGTATTGCATACGGATATTCGAAAGGTTAATGCATAATATCTGAAATAGTTTACAATTGACTTTGGAATGGATTACTACATAATACATAAAACAAAAGATTTTGTCTTCAAAATTTAATTCACAACATTTGACTTTCGTTGGACTGTTGTATGAAACAATCTGGGGAATTCGCAATACTAAAACAAACAATAGAATACATTTGTTGCAAATTCATTCATACTCCTTCGTCTATGTAGATAAAATCGTGTATTTTTTAATGTACCAAATTTTGTATATAGCTTATTAAAATAATATAATCATTTTAAGGTATTTTTACAGTAAAAAACTTTTAAAAAACTATACATAAATAAAATTATTATACCCCTATTATGATATGTATAAATTTATAAATTAGTCAAAATTGAACAACGTACCTAATATAATTAAATTTAACTGATCTGTAAATATTTAACTTGTGGGATTATAAATTCTAGAAAATAATTATACTTAATTTTATACTAAAATATTTTAAAATATTGTAGTTTTTAAATTATAATAAATCGATACATCCAACGAAAAGGTAATAACTCAATTTTGTCAATTGTTCAGGAGGAGCAAAATAAAATTCAAAGTTCACTTATTATTCTATTTTATTTTTTTTATTTTAATATTATTTTATTATCTCTTTGGAATGTATGGAAATACAATAATTTTTGTGATTGATAATGAAAAAAATCCTTTATCAGAATGCAGTGTTAAAAGTCGTCACTCAAAAACGAAAAAAATTGAGTTACTACCTTTTTCGTTGGATGTATCGAAATATTCAAATTTACCTTCGCCAACAATATTTATTAAATAATTCATTTAATGCTTTAAGATTTACTTGTTATACTATATTTTTAATTACAATTTTATATATTAATTATCTTGATATAAACTAAGTGTTATGAATTATGAACAATTACTTTTGAGGTAGATATAATTATTAAAGTTTCCTTGATATAAAAACATTTGTTTTTTAACTTTAATACAAACAATAATATTAGATTATGTAACATAAGTTTAGTAACTTAATATGCAGATATGTGTCTATCACGTGTATTTTAGTCATGGTTATTGATTACAAAATATAATATTATTAATAATATAGTTAATAAATTATAAATTATTTTAAAAAAAAAAAATGTTTTATACTGATTGAGTACTAAAATATATTAATCAACACAATAACAGCGGTGCGGTCTAATAATATTTGAAATTATTTTATAATTAATGCCAAAAATTATTTTTACACTTAAAACAGTGTTGTATCTAACTTAATATTATATCACCTGTATATTAATATTAATACCTATTATAGATTTTGAAAATAACTTACCTTGATTTTTGGAAGAGTTTCATTATTTCTATACCATGTAATTATAGCTGACGGTCTAGAACCAGCGGAATGGCATAACACATCGTAACTTCGTTCAGCTACTAAAACTTCATCGAGAACAGACAATTTGACAAGAAGCGGTGCCACTGAAACATTTACAAAAAAAAAAAAAAACACAAATTCAAATATTACTTTCAAAAATTAATTTTCAATACCTAATACGATAATATTTTGTTATGTAATATATCATGGAAATCCATTTATTCGTTTGATTTTTTTCAATTTTATGAATATTTATGTAATATGTAACAAATTTAATGTAAAAAGAATAATTTCTATTCGTAGTTTGATTAATATCCCATTAGTATTCCATATTGACGAATAAAGATCAACCAATCTTCAGATAGATTAAATTTCATATTTGCGCGACAAATTTATTATCATAACTCATTGTATTACCAACTATAACTCACTAAGTATTGGTGGTCGTTCCTGTTATCAAATCCGACTAATCTATTATCAATTACCGATTGGTCGTGATTTTTATCAATTTATGAAATCACGACTAATCCAACTAGTCGTGTATTTAGCCACAGTCATATTGTATAAAATATTAGAATTCATATAAATATTTAATATTTATTGTATTTTAGTTTTAGGCCCGTATTATTTGGGAGGGGTGCAAGTGTTCCATATTGCCCAGGGCCGAAAATTTTTAGTTTCTTAAAGGGGTGAAAATTCTTATTAATTATTGTAATTTGTTCGGTTATTTTTAACACCCTCACACTTTTCACTACACAAAGGAGCAGAATTAAAAAAGTGCCCCAGGGCCCCAAATTTCTAAATATTACTCTGTTTAGTTCAGTAAAAAAAAATGTAAAACTTAAATGTTCATATTTACAATTCTATAATCTAACATATTATAGATATCTATCTAATTGATGATCTATTTATTATCTATTTAGTAAGTAACTACTATAGGGACCTACCTACTATACATAATAATTTATATTAAAATTATTCTTTGAATCATTAATACAGATTTTTTTTGTTAAAAAGTAGATTTGTATTGTAATGAGAGTCATTTTTTAAATCACATTTGAAAAAAAAACTGTCATAATTTTAACACATAAATTATTTAATAATCCGCTTAAGCTTTACAAAAAAAAAAAAAATCAATCATAACTTTAATATATTTTTTATTTTATCGCTTTGTATATTTTTTTCATTTTCGTATATTTTAATGTACCTACATAATATTATGTATGTATACAATATGATATATTTAATAGGTATTATAGTATATTTTAAAATAGATAGGATTCATTGTGTTTTTCTTTATCGATATATATATATATTTTATTTTATCGTTTCTAAATTCCAATTTTAATGTGCCAAATCTCTGTATCTTTTAATAATTTTACTTATTGAACTATCAATGATAATATTATCCATATTTAAGAACTACTAAATTACATTTTTTTTTTTTTTTTTTAGTAAGTACTAATAAAAATAAAAATTATATTAAATTTGTTCATATTTCGCATTGGCTATTATATCTGTGAAAAAAATTGACAGTCACTGCTTCTAGACGAATCTTGTTCCTTATGTCCTCGGATTAGATAAGTAAGAATATTGTGTTGCATTATTAGTATGGTTTGAAAATAAAGATAATATAAATCATTGTATTTAAAAAAACGATTCTGATCATAAATCAGTCAGAATAGTTACTAATTATTATTAACTTTATTTTATAATCTTAATAAAGTTATTATACATCTATGAATATAACCAAAACAAAGGTATAAATTCGTATTTTTAAATACTTACAGCTATAGTGTAATTGATCAATAATTATAAGTAATTACTATAATTAAGTTATATTTACATTTATTAAAAAAGTTGTATATTTTTACAGTCTATGAAATAACACAAAGTATAACATATTATATTCATAACTCATAGATAAAAATTATAACTTTGAAGTCTTAAACAATTTTTTGAAAAATAATTTTACTGCATTTAAGTTATATATAATTAAGCTTGTATTAAACTATCTAACGATCTATTGCAAATTTAAACATTAAATTAAATATTAACTAAGATAAAACTCGATATTTCTAAAGTCTTAAAGTTATATATAAAAAAATATTGGGATATTTAAACGAGCTTAATAAATTACCAACTGTATACAATTTCTAACTGGAACTTTACCCCACTTGATATGCTCAGATAGTTATTTCTACCCTAAAAATTGTTTAAATACATAAAGAGAATAAATATTAAAAATAATACTATCTCCTTTTGGTTAGAAAATAAAAAGTATATTTTGTTGCTGAAAATAATTGATTTATAAATACCATACATATAGTTGAGATTTAAAATTGTTTTATTAATCTGTTTCGAAAATTTGTATGATAAAAATACAAATATTGCTTAAAAATGTTACTCGTTTTCCTCGTGAGTTTCTTTTGCGTTTTAAATATTTATACTTGATATATATTCAAGATAAATATTATTAACGTTCATCGTCAAACTAAAACTAATCACCAAAACTCAAATTCCTATAGGAACGAATAGCTTGAACGAATGGCTTTATGAATAATAATATAAATTTCAATTTGCATTATATATTACATTGTATTTGCATAATGTTACCCACATGTGACATGCATTATGTAAGTACCTACATATGTGTGCTGTTTCTGATTGCATTATTATACGTACTTAAACTAGCTAAAGTCTAAAGTATCTAAATTGACATATTTGTAAGTGTGAACCTAAATATCAAAATATAATCAAGATAATTCGAACTGTGAATTCTATTAGAACAATAATAAATAATTAAATTCTTCGAGCGCCAATTCACGTTTAGTATTTTCTTATAAACTATTATACAATATTTTAAAACAGGTAATCTTTAACTAATTCTATTAATACAATATATTATTGTCAAAATTAACATTAGAAATATAATATAATAATCATCAATGATTTATATAATTGTTTTAAGACTGTTTGAACCTTATTTTTTTCTCCAAAACTGATTACCTAATGACATAACATTTAAATTTAAAATTAAATATAAATTTTCAATATAAAGTGAATAAAATATAACATAATTCTATAAGTTTATAATTGTTACATTTATAATAGTAATGACGAATGTTACAATAAGAAATGTAATCTAATCAAATTTAAAGTACAACTAATATTAATACTTATAAAACGAGCAATCGATAGTTATGTTCTTAAGTTTAAAAATAGAGATTTCTTATTAAATGTTTCAATTTCATTTAGAGAACGTCACTCGTTTATCTAACGAAGAAAAAAAAATTACAGCAACGTAGAAATTAAATATTGTAATGATATGACCACACACCATTTAAAAAAAAATACGTCTTTTAAAATAACACTCATACTACACACACATATTTTAACATTAGTAAAGAACATTAATACATGTATAATAAAGCGACTCTGGCGCCGTCGGAATACCGTCACATTTACGTACAATTTAAAATAATCTCTTTTATTAAGACTATCATGAACTAATATAATAAAATAAGAAACATAATATTTGGCGTTTAATAGAAAACCGTGAAATCAACACGTTCGACTTTCTACACGTATTAAATTCCTTTTATCGGCGGATCATAGAGTCCCACATAGTCGGCATACACTGTTAGTTTCTTTATTCATATTAAATGTCCCTGCCGACTATAGTGTCGTCGAATCCCATTCATTAGTTTTAACCAGGTAGACATTTTTCAATCGATCCCCCTGGATCACATTTTTCATAAAAACCCTTTAGTCAGTCGTACAAGACCAGCGAGTCGCACCTGACCAGTCAGTCCAACTAGACCAGATAGTCCAGTAAGACTCGCCAGACCATCCAGATCGGACTTCTTTCTAACACCAGTCTCCGTGCATATCAACAAAGAAAATCCAAACGATATTCCGACGATATCCAGAGCATTCCAAACAAAGTTACATAAAAGGTGTTTTGATTTCTATCCTTATTGTAATATATATAATAGTGGTGTTCCATAAGGAAAGAATCACTTTTTATGCTATGTTCAGGGTCTTTTCACTAATTTAAGAAGTCCGCATTTTAATACTTTTCCAATAAACCCATAGCCAATAAAATTATATTTAAGTTACTAGTGGAACACGAGTCCACGCTTTGTATAATTTTAGTGGGTTAAATTGGAAAAGATAAAATTAAACAATTAAAATAAAGAAACGGAACAAGAAGTCCGTATTTTAATACTTCTCCAATAAACTCATAATCAATAAAATTATATATAAGTTACAAGTGGAACACTAGTCCACGCTTTGTATAATTTTAGTGGGTTAAATTGGAGAAAATAAATTTTAATAATTAAAATAAAGAAACGGAACAAGAAGTCCGTATTTTAATATAGTTTAAATAATTAAATTTATAAAAAAAAATATTTCAAATTTCAAGCGGAACACGAAGTCTGTACACAGGTATAGATTCTGGATACTCTCGAACCATTACCCCAAAACCCTTCTTATATAAGGAGGAAGGTAAAAGCACGATCCTACAAACAACACAACTCCTCACTCACTCCATGCCCTACTTCACTCTCCCCATCTTTCCATTACTCTTTTTACCGCTTATGTTCAGATTTTTTATATTTTTCATTTTGTTTTTGATTGTAATTTTCGTGTTATTACAATATCTATTAATACATTTAAAGATTAGCATATTTAGAAGGAAATGTCAATACACTGCGTGGTGAAGAAGTTACAGTGTATTAAGTTTTATATTTTCTAGGCGATATTTTAGTAAACGGATATGACATTTTCTCCAAAATGTGCTTTTATTTAAATTTCCTAATAGATGTCTTAAGCATCACAAAAGTTCTTTACATTACTATGATTTTGCTATATTCCTCGTTAGATGGAGACATAACATGCAGGTATGATCTCTTTTTAATAGGTTAGTCTTAATATAAATATAAGGACAAAGAGAAAATTATATTTGTACTCGACATTAATATAAACACATATATATACCAAACAACACAATAATCTTTTGATTTTGTAAAATCATAAATATTACCAATATTTTGTACAATTAATTACGGTGATCGATATAATTTCAATAACATGATTTATAATCAGTTTCCATCATTGATCACTATATAAACAATATATATAAATATAAAATAGGTACTTAATAGGTACACAAATACAATCAAATGTAATATGATTGTAATAATATTACAATCTATCTCTATATGTCTCTAACAATAATTAAGTGGTTATAATGTTTACTTACAAAACGTAACTATTAACTAGAGTACCTACACAAATTCATGTTATATTCGTATTATGTACTGAATTTGCTACGAAAATGCATACTAATTATTAATGTATAATACATCTGTTTTGATTAACGTACAAATGTAATTTATTTTACAACTCCATTCTCATAAACGTATTTTCGTATTCACTATTCTACATACATTCCTAAACAAACATAATAAAATAATACTCTAGCTGAGATTTAACTGGTAAATTCAACAAATAATTTAATGGTAAAGTAGCTAAAGTAAATGTCTATCTAGTATATATATATATTCATATTATGTTGGTACCTTGTCCTCATTTTGTTTATTAAACGACTTTCAATAATATTAACAAACCAAATATAAAATAATAAAAACAATAAAATAATACAAATTATATTATAGGTTAAAATTATTATGGTATACGATATTCAATATCAAAGGAGAAGATGTAAATTGAATACAATGATAAAAATAATATTTTGTCGTAATAAGAGATATGCTAAAGAGGTTTGACAATAGTTTCAAATAATACGTGTCCGATTATTATCAATTTCATATAGGTACAACAAATAACATAATTTGAATTCAATAAAATAAGAAAAATATAAAGGAGTTATAAAACTGAAAAAAATTATATTTATATTATTTTAAGAAAAAGTAGTAAGTATGCATTACGATGAGGCCGTAAAATTACTATACATACATGCTTTTATTAAAATATCCCATCGTTCATAAATACCAAATTATATTTATATTTTACTAGCTTCATTCACAAAGCTGGATTGCACCATTTCGCGCTATATTAATGTATAATTTTTACTGTATAATAATATAATATAATTTACTATATGATATAAACATGATATTGTACAGACTATAATAGGTTTTTACCTAAATGAATTTCAAGAATATTATTTTAATATTTTTAAGAATTATATTTTTATTGAAATTATGCCAACTTATTTTTACTAAATATATTATTGCAATTTTGGTTCAAATAACGATATATTTTCAATTGAAAGTACTTCAATAAAAATATTATTTTATCTAGTGCCTATAATGGCTAATTGTATGACTTGAAGATGCCCTTCAAGATTTTCTCGACTGTTCGATCGTCTAATTCAAGTCTGCGTACCCAGTTGAAAATTATATAGGTACTTGTTTAGTTTAAATTAATTACATTTGAATACAATCCCGTAATTTTGAACTAAGCATGTATTATAAAACAAGATCATAACTATATATTTTTATAGAATGCAAATAAAAAATAACACTTACCACTCATCTTAATGAACACTGTACAGTATTTCATATAGATAATATAGATAATAAATGAATAAAAAGATAAAGATTCTAATATGATGAAATAATAATATATAATTATACTATTTAAATCAGTGTTACTCAACCACTATCCAGAAGTGTGTCAATAATTCAATTGTATATACTGCCAATTAAATTAAATTATTAATTAATAATTATTTATGATAAAAATACAAGAATATATTATATTCATTTATAACTCTTCTTAATTTTGAACTTTTTTCCTTATTTTATACATATCGTGTCGTAAAATATAATATATGTTATAAGTATGTTGTCGTAATACAAATATTGATCTAAAAGACTGATCTTTATAGACACAATTGAGTATAAAATAATATATGTTATTATTAATATAAATATATATATGACATAAGTACCTATAATATACTTATAACTTCTTATTTTTAAAGTTTTGAATAAATTATAATTTATTATTGTATTTAATTGCCACAAGAAAAAAAATGGTTATGATATCTAACATCACAGCGTAATTTCACGAATTATTAGAATGTGAATTATACTTTCTAATAATTAAGAACTAAAAAACGGATCAAGTGACATAATATTATAGTTTTTTTTTTTTTAAATTTATTTCATAATCTATAGCACATGTCTAAAATTGTGTAGCATCTTCGTTGTTAAAAATACAATGATATATATAACAATTGTTTTGTATAGAAATTATCGTAAATCTCATTATATTCCAAATAAAATAATAAAGCATAAACAAATAAAATTAATTTAAATTTTTACAGTTTTTAAAAAATATTTGATGAACGATTAGTAATGAGGTAAAATATAAACAATAGAAAGTATATATTATATTACCTAACTTTCATAAAAAAAATAATATAAGTAAAAACATCATCATATCTACTGTGAATCATTAGAATTTGTCGTAAATATATTTTGAAAGAAATTTTATAAAACAATCAATATTATTTATTCAATTAAAAGTTTAAAAAAATTAATTGATATAAAGGCACTTTTTATATTTGTTTCATAATTTTAGATTCAAAGGGAAGCCAAGAATATATTGGTTATGGTATAATGTGTTGAAAATGAGAAATTTGTCAATTGCTACCTACTTTATTTAGCTCATTTATTAAATTTCCCAATAGTTTTTTTAACAGAAGAGAATTTACAAAAGAAAAAAAAACTGTCAAATTCATGGAAACTAATTTTTAACGAAATTAATTTTCGTTATAATTTAAGTACTTATCAATTTTTTTAAGGTATCCTAGTCCTAACCTATATAATAGAATACTTGAGTAAAATATGTTAAAAATTAGTTTTCGAGATATTTACTACTTTTTGATAATTTTTATATAGTTTTTCCTTCCTCTTAGGAAATTTGAAACATGAGCTAAATAGAGTACCAGTACTATACTCGTATTTAACCAACTAGACAACATTTTCTACCTGAAACTTGACTATTTATGATCGTACATTATTTTTATCTAAAAATAAAAAATAAAAAATGTTTCTACATACATATAAAAAAAACAAAACATGATTATACATTCTTCGTTCGCTCAGGATGAATAATATGAATTAGGTACACAATTAATAACCCAGAAAAAAAATGATGAGATCATTATGTTTATGAATAGAAATATATTATATAGTTATACATTTAGTTATACGTATGCCACTACATTTTATATTGAATCCTTTTATTAAAAATCAATTTCAAAATTTAATGTTGTTTTTTGTGTCATACGATTCTGTATGGAATCTATAAAATTAAATAAGAATATTTTATAAAACAATAAAAAAAATTATTTCTAATATTATACATGTATGTATTTGTCATTTTAATTTTATTTAAAAATAGAAAATTAATTTTAACAGTCGACAAATATAGTACAACAAATATTAGTAAGAAATCGATATTATTAATTATGTACAATTATAAACGAAATTAATATTCAAAAACACGTAGGAATGTTAAAACAAAGTAATTCAAATTATATATATATATCAAATTATTATAAATACAGAAGGGTTAGTTTAAATTAATATGAGTATTATAAGACGTTCATATTATAATAAATTGCAACGAAATAATATGCTAATATAATAATCTCCAGAATAAGACGAGTGTATAAGAAACTGTTTTATTATGATCACGTCATATTATTAGTAAACTTAAGTCTTTACCACATGTGAATTATGAATACGTGCTTTAATTACTCCACGCTTTATATTATCGAATATTATTATTCATTCGCTCGTATTATTCAATTATCGGTTCATGATGGGTATAGTTTCAATTATTTTAAAATTACTTTCAAAATTATAATAACAATTGCGAATAATATACTTAATATTATTAGTCAAATAGTTTATTTTCGACAATATTTAATAAATTACAAACATTGGAAATTTTCTGGTTAACATGTTGGGTACGCAAACCAGCGAGTTTTGTACTAATATTATAATGAGTATACTATATGATATCATAATGAATGAAAAATAAATTTTATTCAAGTATAGGATCGTTAGTAACGAGTATAATAATTACACGTATTATGTTTTAAAAACAAAGTGATGAGATACATTTTATGTTACAAAAATAACGAAGACGACATTGACACCGGATGTAAATTCCACAGTTTTTGTAACACGAAATTTTGATTACCCAATTTAAAATTATATACGCTGCGTTCAAAAAGTTTTAATCGCTGCTTTGTTCTTAGTTTGCGACTGATAAATATTTGTGTTATTTTTTATTTTTGCTTATTATATTATTCTATATTCAAACTTCTTGATAAGGGTAATATATGTATATATTGTTAATACAATATTCTATGGAATAATAAAAAAATCAGATGTAATCGCTATTACTCTCTTTTCGTTTATGTAAGTACAAATGACATATTATATTAGAATGACAACCCGATTTTCTGAACGCCCTGTATACTCATATTTAACACATATAAAAATGTATAATTTATGTTAAAAATTAATATAAACGTTGAAAAAGACGAAGACCGATATAAGGAATTCACAAAAGAGATTGTTCATTTATTTCATTTTAAGATCATTAGTAGTTTATTCTTTTTACACTTATTCTTTTCTTTTTTCCGTAATTCCGACGTCCAATTAAGAACTTTAGACCGACGACTATGCAACATTGCTTAGGTTGCCGTCAGCGATATACACCATCGGGATTATACCGGTACGTACATTTAATATTTTAGTTGAGTTTTAATTAACCACCTACAACAGCGGTAGTATAATAAAAATACGTTGACGATAATTATTTTATGTTTATATTATATCGTTTTTTATATTGGTCTTAATATCAATTACTTACGTCTCAGATCTAGGGTGAATGTGGCTTGTCTGGGTTCCATTAATTTGGTATTTTCTGCCTGACACGTAAACTCTGAATTAAGATCTTCTCGACTGACATGTGGCCAGCGCAATCGATTTTCGATCACATCGCCGGCATTGTGTTCGTACTCATCGTCAACAATTTTACCGTTTTTGAGCCATACAACCAACGGCGGAGGATTTCCTATGAAACACAATAATAAATATCAGTGATTATGTTATTAAAATGTAAAAAAAAAAAATGAATATTTATACCATTGTTTAGTCTACAAAATTATTTTAGAGAACAAATTTTAATATTAAAAATAATCAAATTCTGAGCAGGAGACGACTCTAACTCCTGACAAGTACATGCTATTTGTATTAATTAGGTTAATTTACACAAATTGGTAATAGTTTAATATTCAAAGTTAATTGAACCGTGTAGTTTTGTTGAGGATAAAAGATAAATTAACAAAATTGAAGTTTATTTTTAATAACCGTTTTAAAATAAATATTTAATTGTATCTAAAATGAACATGAATGTTAATTGTATAACATGAGTGTAAAATGTATAATTGATTAATTATAAAATGTATAATTAATCAATGATTATTATTAAACGAAAATAATTTTGAAAATTTAATAAAATGATACACCCCTCTGTATTAAAATTAACATTCATGTTCATTTTACATACAATTATGTACTTATTTTAAAACAGTTATTAAAAATAAACTTCAATTTTGTTAATTTATCTTATATATATAAATATTCCCTATTTAATATTTCTTGTAATATTTTATAGATTGTGGAATATAAATTAAATATAATATATTATTATTACAATGTTTATGCATAAGTTAATTCTCACGTTTTATCTAAGAAATATTTTTGACTTTATACATATTTATATATATATAAAAAAAAAAAAATAATTAACTGTAACGGAAAATTGTTTTTAAAGTTGATAAACTCTGTAAAGTGAAGTCCATTTTACTCATTATACCATTAAATAATATAATTTGTATTATCTATGAAAAATGTTTTCTTCTAACGCCATAAAAAATATTAATATTAATATAGAATTACAATACTTAATTATAATAAGTTATAACTCATTATTCAGGGCATGTTTTTAATACCAACTAATTAGATTATAATTTAATTATATTAATATTGATGATAATACACTTATGTGTCCGAAATAAAAACTAAAAAATAATATTTTAGTTACTTATTAAAATAGTAGTAAAATATAAACATACAGTTTTAATGCGATTTCCATATAATATTATACACAACTAAAATAAGGTTTATATTTCTATACAGTTATCTAATATTTATTTATAGTTATTTATAGTTATGAATTTATGATCATTATTATTGTCTTATGATATATCTGTTGAAAATCAGTTAATAACAAATAAAGGATATTTATATTGTTCATAAATAAATTCGTTTTAAATTTTAATATATTAGATATTTATATTATGTATTTATTTATACGGTGCCAGATCTAATTTAGATACATCAAATTAATTATAAATATAATCTATAGATCTTTGAAGATTTCTGACATTTCTGGAAAATATTTTAAAAGTAAAATGAAATGAACCTTTTTATCTAACAAGATAAAATTACTGTACCACGTGTCTCAGCTGTTGCCACGTTTCGATGGAGTAAATAAGTAGGTGAATTAATATCGTCGATGAAAAGGTGGGCATTAGGAATTGGACGAAAATAAAGGGAAACCAATGAAGTTCATTCTCAAAAAGACCCTAGAAATTGGATATTTAGCTTATATATAGACGTTTTGTGCTTTATATATTAAATGCAGTTCATTTGGACAGACGATATAAACATTTTTTTTTATTTATTCAAATCTATCCATAAGATCCATTCATCATTTTTTTTTTTTTTTTCATTACTCTTAAATCCATAGACAACTTTTTGAGCAATATTTATGATATCAGTACGAATGCAGTAGGTCTACATATGTAATACAATATGATACTGCTCGTAATATATAATCTGTACATAGAGTATGGCGTAAATTTGCTCCTACGATCAAATATCTCAGAATTAATATTCCATTCAATTCAAAAATATAAGTTCAATTAAAATTTTAATATTTTAATGTTGTTGGAATTTTCAATTTCATGTAAAATTCGTTGGGGTTACCATATCAATTCAATATAAGACTTATATTTGTATCGTATAATTTATATTTATACTATAATCAAATTCTAGAACATAATAAAAGCAGATTTCAGATTGGCGATTACTTTTTTTCCCAAGGTTACTCAAGTTTATGCAAGAAATCATCATAATATACACGTATTGTATTCTAATTATTTAATATATGAAAATGAAAATTTAGTTTGAATTTTCGTTCGAAAATAATAATTAATTGAAAACTTTTTTTTTTATTTTGTATGCTTGAATGTTTTGAACTGTCACTTGTATAATGAACATATAGTACGCCAATATTGTTTATAACTAAACTAATATTGGGTGTGCTTATATGCTAATTGTGTATCAATATTACTAAAGTGTATCTAAATAATTTAGGAAAACCGCATTGATATTATGGATGCAATGGATATTAATTATTTTATAATATTATGCTATCTGATAGATTTATCCGGTGATAAGATTAATAATAACTCTTCATCTGTGGCGGCGAACAATTCGATTTTACATCATCTAAATATTCGACAGTTTAATAATTTAATATAGATTATACATATATTATTTAATAATATATATTTAAATAAATATATATTACTTAATATATAATAGCGATTCGAATATTGCGTATTAATAACTATTATTTTTGTAACATGAAATCCACAGCACTATATATACAACTTAATTAATTACTCTGGAACGAAGTCTAGTGGCCGTCGCCAAAATGATGATTAAAAGGGAAACAGCTCGAAGGGTATATAATTATATTATATATTATGTAAAATCTGCTCAATATGATATAGTTGTCTAGGGCGAAAAGTTTTAAAGCGTGTCTACGTGTATTTTATGCCTTTGGTGAGATCTAGAGTGTTGAATTTCGTCGGTCGTCATCGCAGGCGGTTGTGGTGGCGCATTGGTCGGCAAATGCGGAGTTGTGTTACTATAATAATGGTCGACCGCGAAACAACAATACAATATCAACTATAATGTTAATTTTATGGTGAATATAAACATGGCATAATGTGCTAGTGGTGTTTACGTGGAAAGGTGCAATGTACGCCCACTCTACTGGTCGTCAAATATGTCTACATCAATGTCATATAATATAAACCGATATTGAAACATAGTGAAATGTCGTTCTAACTGAATAATTTTTACAATTTATTATTATATACGTACCTACGTTTTATACTGAAATTGAAATTATTTCAAAAGTTGTATTAAAAAAAAATATGTTTTCTAAAGACATGCATTGTAACAAATTAATATTTTATACTCTTCTCCTTTCATAACCGATATTTTCATATGGTCGCATTCAGTTTGTTGTGTCGGTTCTTCAATAAATGCATTTATTTGTTATTTTCTAACCGTTTATGCATCATTCAAAAATTTATTTCTTATAAACCAATTGTATTATAAATTTTTAACAGATGACCGATCATTTATCTAACCTTTCACTTATGGTACTGAGCAAAATGTTTATTTTCCTCACTTGGTTTAATACTTCTAAGTTGCTATTTATTTATTTCCAGTTAACTCTTTCTTTTCCATTAATTTTAACTTCTTATTCTGTATCATACGATGGTCCATGTTTTACAATTATATTACAGTAATATGCACTAATATTTCACACATATCATTTGGCAAAATTTGTTTTCATAATTTGTATCAATTTTTCACAAGTGAAATGTATAAATTCTATAAAATATATTTTATCACTATAGTTAACGCAATTTCCAAATACATCAATTTTTGGACTTGCCAATACTTATTTTAGATTTTTTTTTTTTTTTAGATATATTAAAACAAAAATGAAATAATTACAACTACAACGTCAACGTATTGTTGTTATTTCGGATTGAAAATCTATAAACGGGCAAACAAACATATAATTATTTGTCATGTGTCTGATGTTTTTATATGATTCAGACTTCAGTATAATGATAAATCCAAAGCATCTACTTGTATTTCCATTGAAATAGAAAAGAAATTCTATTAGAAAAGTGTGCGTGATGCGTAAGTTGCATACTTTGTAGATTGCTCTTTTCGAAAAATTCCTATAATTTAATATTTTTTTTTTGTAAAGTAGCTATAGAAATGTAATAATTTGAAACTTATAAATATCAGTTTAATTAATTTCAATTAATAAGCACATAATATCAGAATAAAAAGAAATAAAAACGTTTTATATTTAATGATATTAATAAAACCACTTCTATTATTCAAAAGAAAACAAATCTGCGTTCTAAGTTAAAAGTAAAATGTAATTAAAACGAACTCAACTCAATTAAATATAGGTAGTCTTGTAATAACTATATTTCATACTAAATAAAACCAACTAAAAGTAAAACATTAAAGTTATTGAACTATTGAGATCAATCAAATTACAAATAAATATGGTTTTAAGACTAAAATAATTTGTGGATAGGAGATAATTTATTTACAATTTTAAGAAAAATATATTTAACATAAAAAAGTATAAAATCATAATTTATTAGTGGATTCAAATCTTGTAAGTTCTAATAATTCTGTCCACCATATACTTAAATTTAACTCGTAAAGACTATTCCATAAAAATAAAATTTTTATTTTTAATTCAATAAAAACTATGACTTGGATTATTTAAATACAAATATTATAAGTTATATAAAGTTATAGTAAAATACATTATATTCAATTGTTATTATTAACAATTAAAAAAAAAAGAAAAAAACTAAATACAAAAATATTTGATTAACAACTAAATTCATAATATCTATAATGAATAAAAACATCTTACTGTGTAAACCTTTTACATAATGGTATTTCATATTTTTCATATTGCCTACCATTATTGAATAAGTTTATAATTTATTTATTATAGTTTTTTTTTTTTTATACATATACATATAATATTACTTTGAAAAGTTTATTTTTACCAACACTAAGAACATTTTCATTTACACGAATAATAAAGCAAGATTACATTCAATTATTACATTTAAAAACTGCAAAGTTTGATTATTAGTTTTTAAAATTAACGTAATACTTTTTTTTTTTTAATTTTAAATACAAAAAAAACGGTTATTAGTTTTATAACATGATTTAATATTTTTTTAAGTTCTTAAGGTTTAAGTAATCCAATATTTGTTGATAGTTTATCCATAATAGAGACATTGATGTTATATTTAATGTTATCAGTAATAAGATAATATCAAAATATTCATTGAAAATTGTTCCTAATAAAACATACCAGGTTTACCCAAGAATAAAATGTATAGCTACGCTAAATAAAGTTGTTTTAATACGTACCCATTTTTTTAGATACTTCTTATTTTAGTAAATTATATTATTATCATACAATACAATTCGTTTATCAATAATATTGAGAATTCTTAAATTTTCTATTTTTAAAATGCAAGTTTTACAATACATAAATATTATACTACAACTCACAAAACAATAATTCTAGTGGTATATCGAGGTACAAATAATAAAATCATTAATGAATTTATACCCAATTATTTATTTGTTATGTGAATGTAAGAAAATATTTAACGAGTTTTACAATATTTATGTTTAATGGTCTAACGTTTTTAGATTATTCACAGTAAAAAAAAAAAAAAAAACCCAAAATAAAAAAATACCATTAAACTTATAAATAGGTATCTATAACATTATAATATTTATGCATGTTTTGTTCGTTCATCGCAACTTTTGTTGACATGGTTACTATACTACCGATGTTGATTATTTAAACATTTTATTTGGCCTAGAACCATAGACGTTGAATTGACTATGATATACTCGTAAGGGTAGATATAAACCAATAGAATTATTATTTATTTAATTAAAATATCTTCAACGTTAATTTTTACATTATTACCGCAATCAGTTAAATTTATTGCGAAATTCTGTATTTTGGTGGTATCTATATTCTATATATAAGTAAATAAAAGTACATTATGTAAAATATAACCAAATTTTTCTGGCTCAATTGTATTCATTTTTAAGTAACTTAACTCCCCATAATGTTATTTTAATATATATATATATAATATGTAACAAATTTAAGCAGGTGTCAACCAATGCCAGGATTTTAAAATTGAGTAGAGGGGGAGGGGTCAATGGCAAAATATTTTTAAAAAAACCCTCAACAATTAACAATAATAATTTATCGGATACACAGTACGTATAATATATAATAACATATATTACACTAAATATTTGTCATAGTTAAAATATTTTATTTGTATTATTTTATAAATATAAATTGATTAACTTAATTTTGACCAATTTATTAATAGGAAACTGTCAACTAATAGAAAGTAAGTAACCCAGAAAATAAAATAATACATTTTCATACAACAAATTCATCACATTCATTTTAATCTAACAACTATAACCAAAATTATTAATTCATGCCCTACAAATTCTAGAAACATGAGACAATATTATAAAATTGATTATGAAATAGATAACTAGTATGAAGTATTTGGTCATTTTACCTATAAGTATTTAGTATTTGATCCCACTTATACAACTGAATCACTATAAAATATAACCAACATAGACAACAAAGTAACAGATTTATTCGATTTATTTGAACATAATAATGTATAATTTCCTAATCAATGCAGTATTTTATATCAGAATGTTACCAAAATAAATTACAATGTAATATTAATGACTAAATTCAATTACAATTTTACACAATTGATTAAACACTTTATCATTCAGAATTAAAAGTTAATAGTATATTATAATTCGGTTGATAATACATAATTAATGTATGAATAATACCACTTATTACTTACTTATTATATTTTACTTAATGAAATCATAGTATATTACTATCCTTTCGTTAAGATTTAAATTGTTTGACCTTTGAGTACTCATGAAAAACTATATGAAAAGATGTACCTATCTATAAAAATATGTTTATTTCTGAAGAAAAAATATCACACTCTTGAAATATAAATTTATTGTTCAGGTCAAAAATTCTAAAAAAAATATATATTTTGAATTCTGCAGTAAATTATAATCATTTAAACTGTAAGAATAACCTATTCTTTATAAATAAAATGCATATAAATAGATTATGGTTTGTATACAGTCAAAGTCGTAGCTAACAAAAACATGTAGAGGAATTTTAATTATTTATTTTGACTAAAAGAAATAAAACATAAAAAGCTAAACAAAAATTGTTTGATATAATTTATAATTTTTATATATTTTATTTTTAAAAATAATTTATTGGGTATTTGAACCCTTAAATCACCTCCTGGCTATAGCCTTATGTACTGTATTATTTTTAATTTTATAAATAATATATATTATTTTAAAAAGTTTTCAAAATTGTAATTGTTGTTATAAAATTGAAAATTTTTATACAAAACAATATAATGAAAAAAATAAATAAATTTATAATTAATAATAGACTATAGGATAGTTTTTCTGATAATAACTAACTAGCTAAAATATCTAACTACTGCTGTACTATAAATTAAAATTAAAAATCATTTTTTTACGTATCTTATATTCAAATTATATATTTTTTAAAATAAAAATAAGCGCACGCATAATATAATCGGGATATGAGCATGAAAATACATATTTAGAACGTTAAACTGTATGAGAATAATATAAAATACGTGATGATTTGATATTTATTTACATTTAAGTGTAAAAAATATTTTCCGTTTTATATCGGAACATTTTTTTAGCAGCTCCTCTTTTACAGTTCTAAATATTTTATGACTTTTTTTAATTTAATTAAATAAATATAAAAATAATCCGAAAAAATATATTAAAAGTACGTTACTTCTGCAGTTCTATATACAATTTATATTAAAATCGAAGGAAATTTAGTTTTGTATTACTAAAAATTTGATACGGTGATATTTTTGTTTCATATAAGAATAAAATAACGTATGGTTATATATTTTAATCAAAATCAATTAATCGATTGTTATGAAATTAAGTTAGTATAATAATTTTAAATACTATGTAATATTGTGATCTAATACAATCAACAGAACTTTATTTTTCTTTTAAATTCTGAGCAAAACGAAGAATGTATTATTGGTTTTACAAAGAAGTTTTTTTTTTTTGATGTTTGAATAAATTTCTTTTGGGTAGAAATAACGGTAATTATATGATAAATAATGGTCTGATTACCACGGATTGGGTATGTTTTCGGTAGAAAATTACTTTTAATTGGTACTTTGTTAACTCTTTTTTCGAATTTCTCAAAGGTTTTTCTTTGGTAGAAGAAATTCAAAAAAATGACGGAAAATCGGTAAAATTACTGTTTCCGTTATTTCGATTTTACATATTTCGTGATAACTAATTTAGTTTTGAAAGTAGAGACTTGAAATTTCTTTTGAGTATTCACATATAATATAAGTGTTCTACGAATGAGAAAAAACGGATTTTTGGACAGATTGGTTGATTTTCTGACTAAATATAGAACTTTAGAATTTGTTCTTTAATTTGTTATAAAAAACCACTTCGTTCGAAAAAAAAAAATCTCCGACTACATGAATCTAAGCATTAATCAATAACACCATAACGTCTTCGGATCTGATATACAAATTTAATTATATAATATAAATACACGGTCATACTTATTGTAGTTTATCATATATGGCATGTTAATCGTTAATTAACTATTTGAAATCGGCGCTAGAAAATTAGACCAATCAAAACAACGCCGTTCACAACAATAGTCATGGCCATCAAGTGCAGTAAAAGTGATGCGACCGATGATCTCCACGATGAGTCGGCTGATTGTACGATACAGCCAGTTCGCCACCAGGTCGTCATCGTTCACTCTGTTAGTCGATTCACTATTCAGTTTGCTCATCCACATTTCTAATATATTTGCGTGTGCTTACATTTTTTGACGGTTTCGCATATTTTGCCGCGTGTTGTCGACCATCGGTAATATTTTGTACCTGACATTGTTTTTAAATATAAATCGATATATTTGAAATACAACAGACTGATGCGTATTTTTGCCAAAAAAACTATCGTTAAAAACAATGATGGTCGTCTGGTCGGGTTTAAAATTATATGTTGTACGACAAAAAACTTGATAAAGTTTTTACATGAAATACATATACGACGTATCTAAGTAGATCGAAGTAGTACATACTACATAATATAAACCGATTTTTTATTTGGAATTCAGCACATTGATGCGTATTTTTGCTAAACAACAGTCATTAAAAATCAATAATACTGAAAAATAATTTTTTCACAATAATATTCGGACTTAAAATTAAAAGTTGTATAACAAAATACTTGATAAAGTTTCTATATGAAAGACTTGTACGACATATCCACATAGATCGAAATAGTATGTACCTATACTATGTAATATAATATATTATACTCTCAGACGTAACTGCAGTTAGAGTGTGCTAATTCTTAATACAACAGTTATTATAAATTAATAATTTACATAACAAATTATTTTGAAACATATTGATATTTATCTATTAAATTGTATTTAATACATAATATGTTCCCAAAAAGTACATTAGGAGATGAAAAATAGTTGATACATTAGATTACAATAACCAATAAATCATATACCTAGTTGAAAGTGAATTTTATTTTTTGATAATATAAATATACAGTTATATACATGATAATTAGATTGCGTTTTTTAAAATGAGTGTAACCCCCCAAAAAACGAAATCGATTAGTTTACTATTAAAATTTTTAGACGATTGTGTGTAATTAACGTTCCTATTATTCGTTATAACTTATTAGTATTATAATATAATAATTTATATTATTATATAAAACATATCACTCTATAGTATACAGTGTATCAGTGTCAAGTTTAAGTTTAAGTTAGTATCGAATTTAAAATTTACACCTCATGGCTTATATACATTCGTTGTAATTTGACTTTGATTTGTGAACAACTTAGATTATCTTTGATGTTATAATTCATTTATAAATTTTCATTATAACCTTATTTTCATAATACCTATATAATTTATATCTGGTATGACTACCTTTTGATCTTAAACGACCATGCCTCAAAGCGATGGTATTAATATTAATACCTTTGATTCGCATAATATTCATTCGTGTTTAATAAAATTACTATATTAAGAACATATATATCCTTAAGAACCTATAAAGTTATTAAATAAATTTATATTTATGATAGTTAAACTAAATAAATAAACAACTATTAATATTTTGCAAAAAATTAATTTAATAAAAGCTAATATCGAATACTATCCCTATATGATATCAAGTTTATACAGGAAATATTAAATAAAAATATAAATTTTAATTGTTAAAAGTTTAATGGACTTTTTAAACTAAAGTTTACTGCTTAAATGATGATAATATGTTAATTTGAATTTTACCTTTGATAAAATATAATTAGATAAATATTATATTAAAACTTATTTTTGTTCGATTAAATACTAATTTTTACATCAACATTAAAATAATTTTTCATTTATAAAATTAATAAAACATAACCTACAATATTATATTGGACAAAAATTAGACAAAAATGGTATTATTATGTTTCTGAATTTAAACAGAGTAGTAAGTAAAATTAGATGCAACGTATAGCATAGCAGTACCTAACCACTAAAAACTCTTAAATATTATAAATAAATAAATAATTCTCAATTGATCTTGATTATATTTTGTAAAATAAAGCAAGTGGAAGCTTGTGTTTAAAAAATGTCTGTGACTGTTATAAACTCATAATTATAATCTGTGATTATTATAAATTGTAAACACTGAGAATTAATTCAGTGCAATAGAAAAAAAATTATTATTTTAATATTCATTAACTTGTAAATATAAATTTACACATGTTAGTGTATAATTTAAAATTATATGTATAATTATTAATTTTTAATTAAAACGAGTAGTTTTTTAGTTATTATAATATATTATTTAAGGATAATAATCTGTTATAACCTTTGTTGAACAAAATACGTATAATATTATATGTATATCTTAAATACCTCATAAGTTTTAACATTCATATTAATAATAAAAATAATATATTTAGTCAAGTACCTACCTACCTACTAATTGTAAATATTTACAAATTATAAAGTTTGAATAGAATAAGTAATTAATATTTGTTCGTTAAAATATCTAAAATAAGTATTAAAAAGTAAACAATATTCTTTTGTTTCATCACGTTTTTAAGTACGATAAGAAATCATATCTTATAAGTCTACGACCATTATTTTTATTTGTTATACAATAATTCTAGGCATATAAATTATACTTACCAAGTTAATAAACTATCTATCAAGATTTTTACATATTGAAAAATAATTTTTAAAATAAAGAGTTATTTCTTTTAGAAATAAAATAATTTGAATAACCAAGATATAGTATTATTTTAATGAGTACAAATTGCAAAATCATATGTAAAATTAAGTGTTTAAATGAGGTGAATGTGTATAATATGTTATTATTTGCTGTGTAAAGGTTTTTTAAGTTCAAAATTTTTTATCAAATTACATAACCACTAAAGTTCGAATGATAATTCGTAGACCTTAAACATTAACTGCTCACTTCTTAGATATGGCATATAGAGGATTGAATAGTTACAAATATCTCGATATATAAACTACTCGTAGTTTGATGTAAAAATAACGTATTAAAACGAATCGGAAAAATGTTTGTGTACGAAACAGTTGTGTAAAGTAAGTGATGCGCATGAAAGAGAAGAACATTATAAGATTCCGAATGTAAAATCGAATAAGATGTGTGCCTCGGGACGATTTAGATGCGCGTTCACTCGAAAATAGAGAGTTCGCAAACATTGCTCGGTAGGCTGCAGAGAGATTCAAAGGGAGAGGTTATGAAACCGCAAACCTTAAAATGGTTTATACCGTAAAAGTCTTCGTCAATACTATAATAAAAAAAAATTAATTAAATTAATATTTTTAAAGCCTGATAAACAGTATAATCTTATATGCAGAATATATTATATCTTATGTAACGTGATTGTTAATAATATAATTATATAATAGAAATGTATATTTGACTTATTTGAGCTAACAAAATATTTTGATAATTTGTTTAATCGAAGTCGATGAAAATTTCAAGCTGATTATCGCGCAGAAGTAAAATATTACTCTTTGTCAAACTTATTACACATTTAATGTTTATTCTACAGAGTATTAAGTAGATAGTAAAAATACATACATAACTGTACATAAACAAAACAATTCGAAATCAAATTGTTTGATTTTACTTTTTTTGATACTATAAAAGTAAATGACCAATTTAAGTTCAGCTCTACATTAAGTACTTACTTTAATTTTAGATTCTGAGCGGAGCGAGGAATGTATTAATTCTACAAAGATGTTTTCTTTTTTTTTTATTCACGAAAAAAATTTTTCGGGTAGAAATAATAGTCCGATTTTCACGTATAGCATATTCTTCGCTTGCAAATGTTGTCTACTTGGTACTTTATTAAATTCATTTTTAGAATTTCCCAAAAGTTTTTCCTTAATAAGCGGAAAATTGGCATTTTTTTATAAACTTTTAATTGAATAACAATACCTATTAATTATTGTTAAGCCAGAACTCAGTCGTTTGTTCTTTCCAACTAACAACGAATTATATTATTTTATAGTCCTAATAATAATAATAAAATATATTACCTATCTTTATTCCCTTATTCCATTTTTGAAATAAAAATTCGAATATTATAAAAATCAATAAGTTTCGTAGTATACCAATTTAGCGGCACGTGTGATATAACCACGGGGAACACGACGTCGAATGTGGCAACAGATGTGTGACATTGTAATAATAATAACAATATACCGCCGACCGCGAAGGTATCGCGATAAAAAAACAAATAAACCTAGCTATTATCATTTTCAATCCATATTATTTCACATGATATCGTATAGAGAAATGATTTTTATTACATATTATATTAATAAAAACATTGACATAATAACTTGTTATTTTAATGTTATAATATAAATATATTTTTAATGTTAATTTTAATCGCAAATAACACGTTTAAAATTCTTTATTTATATAATACAAATTAAACACCAATATTTTTACTTATCGGCATTTTATTGTAAATACAAAGAAAACATAAATGTTAAATCTGATGGAATTAACATTATCATGTTTTACTCTCTTGGTTTTATCTATAAATAATATATAACATAATACGGTACAATCTTTATTTATGTAATTTTTCAACACAATAAATGTATTCATGGCTGCTTCTTTTGTTGTCATAGCAAAACACCTATGTAAAAAATGGAAATTCAAAAAAGCATAATGCCAACTATAATATGGATCTGAACCAATCTTTTCTTAAAAATATACTGTAATAATAGTAATATATCATACTTAATTTTGTATAAACAACTGATAAGACACCTATTGGCTTATTCGTTATTTTACGATGTGTGAAAAATTATATAATACCATTTTAAATGATACCAATTTGTTAACAATTTTATACAAATAATATTTATTCAACATTCAACCAAATATACAAATATATAGTCATGTAAGTAAAATATAAATAATAATAAAATATTGTTAATTGTTTTTAAAATATTCAATATAAATATTACAAAACTATGAGTAGAAACTCGTATATTAATTTTAAATGAAACAAGCAAAAAAGTGTAAAAATATTAAATAAGTACTAAAAATTATTAAAAGCATAATTTTAGAAATCATTATAAAAACTATCATACTTTTGCATTAGGAGTAAAATTTAAGAAAAATTGATTTGCGATCAAATGTATATATTGCAATAATAATAAATATAGTAACAATCACATAAGACATCAGTTATTAATGTTTTAAAAAATTCAAAGTATAAAAATAGACAGTCATTTATTATATTATTGTGATACGCTGGTAATATACATATTATACTATATTTAGTTTTGAAGGTATGTGTTATTTTATGTACACATTTTTATTATGTATCTAGAAGTATCTAAGTAAATATAGAAGTTAAACTAAAATTTAGTTATTAGTAAACGTTATTTATTTTTTTTTTTTTTAACTAAACATTTATAGTTTCTGTCAAGCATACCATGTTTGTTAAAATTAGATTTAATAGTCTTGAATCTGTATGTTCAGATAAGGTTGTGCATAATTTTATATCATTTTTCTTGGTCAAATAGCGTATATACTATAGTAAGTTCTGATAAGTAAAAAAAAAAAATGTATTGTACTCAAACATCATAATATCATTGTTATCTTATTCCATTGTGGCCCATGATTTCTGAGGACCATCTTAGGAACATTTAATATACTCTACTAGAGAATTACCGTTTACGACCCGTGGGAATCCCTTGAGTTTTGTACAATGAATGTAATTAAATCATTTACAGTTATTTGTAGTTATCATGAAATTAATAATTTATCAACAATATCAGATGTATAAAGAACGATAATGCCTGTATAAATGATATATTTATAAATTTAAGTCATTGAATTTCTAGGTAATTCACTAATACATAATAATTGGTAATTATTATTATCATTTATGTAGGTAATGCATAATTCAAAACTTATTTTAAATATTTATTATTTATGACTAGGTGATAATAAATATTGCTGTTAGAATAAAATAATAAATGATAGACATTCGTGTAATTATGATTCTGTTAATTTGAATTATTAGACGATTGTTTTAAATGGGTTTAAATATGCCGAGAAAAAAATACTTAAAATCAAACCAAACTCAAAATAAAATAAAATACAAGTGTAAAATAACATAATAAATACTAATCTCATAAAATTATATAAATATATATTAATGCATTTACATAAAAGTATTTTTATTAAAATAACTTTAGTTTAATATTTATCATTTACTTAAAATTAAATAAAAATAAATTTTATAATTTATATCATAGCCAAAAATAAAAGTAGTATCAATTGAATGCATTTTTATTGCTAAACTTGAACTAAATAATATTGACACATTAATGATTTATACATTTATGTTTATAAAATATAAGTTTTTTTTTCTATACCAATAATATTGGTAATAATATGTTATTGAGCAAATATTAACGTTTACGTATCTAGTTATAATTATCTACTCAATGTTATTATAAAATATATTTATTATACCTATATACAAAATTAGTTATTATTTCCATTTATCAATATGAGAATAATTATATTTTTTATCTCTTAATTAAGGAATTGTATTCGTTAAGTTTTAAATAAATACCGAAATCGTAAAGAATATTGTAACAAAAAAAAACATAAAATATGACACAATTTTTATAAATATATCACAGCGATTAGGTTAGGATATGAGGAAATCCATCGAGAATCTTACAATTTTCAAATAACAATGTATAGTTGCGAAATGTATATATTTAATTATAGTTGGTATATATATTAACCAGTCACTGCTTATACTCAATATATATATATATATATTTTATTTATAAAATATGTATAAAACATAAGTTTTGACACTGACGCAGTGTTATTGGCAGTGCATTAATACAAATATTATAATACGATTTATTAATAAAAGAAATACCTATATATTAAAATAAAAAAATAAAAAATGAATAACGAGTAAAATGTTTTTATACAGAATTTATTCAGTTATTATTAATTTTATAATATTATTGCTTTTTTTTCTATATATATAATAATAATATAATTCAATACTACTAAATATGCTTAACTAAAGTTATTCAATAAACGATGATGACCAAACATTTTTAAATTAAGCCGATTGAAAGAATAAATAATAATAATAATAAAAAACATTCTAATATTGTATTATTTTAATTTATTTTTTTTTTATTGCTACGAACAAGCGAAAACGTATTAAAAAAAAAATATACACACGAACTTGATTTTTCATTATAATCGAATACAACAAACTTTACACAATGTTTTCCCATTACATTAATCTTTTGGAAAATACCACAGACCCAGCATAATAATAATAAAATATAAAAAACACAAGAAAACTGCGAGCATCCCAAATCTAATCGATCACTTACGACGGTTAGAGGCTGCAAAGTTTTTGAATAACAAAACCTAATGGGAAATATATAAGAATAAAAACCATGAGTAATATTAAACTAATATGGTAATCGTTTTTAGGTAAGAGAAAAATTTCAGTCTATGAGTCTAAGTTAGATTATCTAACTATAACTCAAATATTAGTTACACCGAAACAACAATATATTCCTATATGATCATTCAATACACAAACAAATATAAATAATTATAAAATAAATATTATTTCTATAATGTTGTGATATTGAAGTCGATATAAAAACTAATGAATATTATATCAGTGTACCTCTTAACTATTACTGTTACGGTGGCGGTGAAGTGGATATATTTGAAAAACAGTCACCTCTGAGATTTTCAAATGATAATGGGTGATAATTTGGTACACTATGATGAAATATTTAATTGTATTTGAGAATATTTTATGATCAAGGTACTTTTAGGTCAGGTGTAATAATACATGCTTATTTTTTTAGAATTTATAGTTACTAGTTATATTCTATAATGCAGAGTTAATTATAAATTAAGTAGCAAAATATACTTCTATACATTATGGTTGATAATTTTCACTGGTATCAAATATAAGCTATAAGTTTCGGTTATTATTATTATTTTAATAAACTTAAAAAAATAGAAACTACAAATTAAAAATGTGTTATCATAAATTATATATCGTAAAATGTTAATGAAACAAATGTAATGAAAGATTTTTTAATTTTATTAAAATACCTAAATGACAATTAAAATAAATGTATGTTTTATCTATCTACTATCTACCTATAAATTATTGAAAAACGTTTCCTATTATTCTAAATAAATTAAAACAATAATAGTATTATATATAAAAAGTAATACTTTACGTTTATTAAATATACCAACGTAGTTAACACTAATAGTTTACTAATTAGTTACTCGAGAACTTACTGTAATAAATTACTAAAGTTAATGAATTATTTCAATAAATTATTAATTATACCATGAATATTATGATGTTTAATAATTATAGATATTCGAAAAGTTATTAACTTCAATAAGTTACTAGTTGTTGTTGAACAGTTTTAAGTCTAGTAACTTTTGTACATAAACAGTGAAATATAATATTATTCTCTATTGTGTTTTTCATTTCATTGTTAGGTATATATTTAGTTTCAATAACATGTGTTAAAATTGAAATTGATATATCTTGTATCTGATGAGGTCTTTTTTATAGAATTATTTAGTCTAACTATAGTGTATTTAAATAAACTAAATTAATTCTACGATGAATGAAAAATTAAGAGGAAAAATTAAATTTAGACATTTTATATACAATATTTTAACTATTAAATTAAAAATAAATTAAAATTGTATATGCAGTGTAGATTAGGGTAAGTTAGTATCTAATATATATATATTTATTTAATTAAATGTAATTATAAATGATAGATTTCGAAACTGATAAATAAATACGAAAATTTAAAGAAACCCCATGTTTTGTTTCAACCAATATAATATATATAAAATATTATATGTACATATTTGTATGAAAAACTTGATTATCAATTTATTATTTAAACTAAAGTCATAAAATTATGTTATTATAATAAATACTACAATACAACACAAAAATAAGACATAATTTATTTTAAGAATAATATTAAACGCCTTATTCCTAATAGTGTATTATATTAATTTATAATTTATATTAGATTCTGAGCGAAGCGAGGAACATATTGGTTTTATAAAGTTGTTTTTTTTATGTATGAAGACACTTTTTGGATAGAAATAATAGACCGTTTATCACAAATAGGGTATGCTTTCGGTAGCAAATTGTATTTAATTGGTATTTAATTTGACTCATTTTTCGAATTACTCAAAAGTTTTTTCTTTGGAGAAAAAAAGCTATCAAAAAATGATGGAAAATTGGCAAAATTTACGGAAATCGTGAAATTGATTTTAGATTTTTCATGATACCTAACTAATGCAATTTTGAACATAAGTACTTGAAATTATTGAGTATTCCCATAGGTAGTTTACACATGTGGTAAACTTTTAGAATGGTTTATTAGTATAATATATTGTATTATATTAAGTTTCACTAAGAATCGTATTTTCTAATGCAACATAATTGCATTCAAATCTTAATTGTAATAAACCACTAATTTCTCCGAGGACCAAAGGAACGAAAGAGGAACGTATAAAATCAACCTTCCCGCTATTTATGAATATTTAATCTTTAAAATAAAATAAAATATAATACAAATATTAATTATCAACATATTAAAATTAGGGCATTTTAATCAATACAGTTAATTTAATAACTATGCGAATTGATTACTTATTAAATTACACCATATTATTTAAAAAGGTTAATTGCTTTAGTTAAATCGATTTATCACCATAAAATTGCATGAAAAACGTATAATACAAATATTAAAATTTCCACAGTATTTTATTTGAGAATCCATTATTAAATTTAATATTTGACAAATGTTTTATATTTTATACAGTATACAAAACTAAAAATAAAAACAACACAAAATTTATATCAGTGATTTAAGTCTAATTTCTATAAGTACACCTACTTGTCTTTTCAATATTATTTAATTTCTATTTTAATTACGTGACATAAAATCATTAGTTAGTAGCACAATTTTATTAAATAAACTGATATAATAAAAATGCAATAGTACATCATATTGTAATGAACTTGTTTTGTAAAGAAAAATAACATTACCGAAACAGGAAAAAAGCAAAACACTTACCACCGATGACACGACAAATGAGGGCGACGTCGTCACCCTCCGTCAGTGGACCGACTGTGTGGTTCAACTGCCTTCCCCAACTGTCGAAGACGATCGGATGTTCGGGCGGAACTAAAACATAAAATAATACGAAAACCGTTAATTAATCAATTTACGAATCGTGTACACCTATAAGGCTATACAACCATAGTTTTAACGTACGCGGAACCGCGGTAACAACAACGACCGACACGCGGCCGCGATGGATATGAACCGCGGTGATAAATATTAAATCATACACACACAAATCCGCGTTTCCGTCTCCGTCGACCAAAAACCGGCGGAAATCGATGCGGTGGACAAGTGTCGGTGGCCGGCACGAGGGGTAGCCTGCTTCCCGCGACCGGCGGACAGACACGACAATTATTGTTCAGCCATTGTGTGGACACGGCACGGTTTCCCTTTCCGGCCATTTCTTGGACCGGAGCTATTATGTTACCACAAAGCCAACCTCTACCCCACTCGCCGCCGTCCGTGGCGATGTACCGGCAACCGATGTACTATTTTACCAGTGACGTTGCGCCACCATTGTCTCTCAACCGCCCGTAACCATACACCGCTCGTCGCGCGATCGCGGTATTTACCACGATTCGGATTTCGAACAATGCCCTCGTTGTCGTCGCGCGACAATTCTCCAGCATCGTTCGGACGGAAAATCGTATCGAACGCGATCGCCGCCTATTCCGGCGGACTTAATCAACCGGCAGCGAAATATCGTCGTGAGCTTCGTACGAATTGCTGGAAATGACTGCGTATCTTTGTTATTGAAACAACTATCTATTACTCTTTGTGGACATCTCGTAATATTATGATGTCGCAATACTATTGATTTCGTTTCGTTTCCAGCTTCACTAATAGATAACTAAGTATATCTTCGATTTTACGATAATAATATACTATTATTATAATTATACAATGTTTAGGTATGTTTTAATCTTAAAAACAGTATAAATAATTAGCCAATGACGGTCAGATTCGAGCAATGATTAAGTTTTTTTTTCTTTAAATTCGCCATGCTCACCATAATATCATTATAAATTAACGCCCTGCACATTATGGCGGGAAATGTAATTATTGTTATTCTGTCACCAAGGTTTTGGTATATTGCAGTAGACGAGGATGTTAAACCAATAAATGAAAATTCGAGTTGCGGCTTGAAGGGAAGATGTTATTATCTATATATTATGGTAGGTAGTGGTAATTATTTAATTTAAGTGTTTCTTTTTTTTTTTTTTTTTTTTTTTTTACGCAAATATTTTAATAAATAATAATAAAAATCAAGTTTTTACACTATTAATAAAATCATACATAAATATAATAATAAATATTTAAAAAAAGGTACCTAAATTAAATTAAATTTATTTTTATTTTCTGATCCACTTATAATAATACATAAAACCATATGTAGTATACATAGTATAATTATTGTTGTATAAATGATTATACATAATCCTCCGAAAGGAGAAAAACTACACAAAAATGATGGAAAATCGGCAAAATTACAATTTTAAATATTTTGGGATAACTAATGCAGTTTTGAACGTAGGAAGTTGTAATTTATTTTTAGTATTCTTATAGGTAGTTTACATATGTTATAAAATTTTGGAATGTATTATCAGTATAATATCAATACATTCAACGAAAAAGGTAGTAACTCAATTTTTTTCGTTTTTGAGTTACGACTTTTAACACTGCATTCTGATAAAGATTTTTTTTTTTTATCGACCACGAAAATGATTGTATTTCCATCTATCCTACAGACATAATAAAATAATATTAAAATAAAAATAAAAATAGAATAAGAAATTAACTTTGAATTTTATTTTGCTCCTCCTAAACAATTGAAAAAATGGAGTTACTACCTTTTTCGTTGGATGTATCGATATATTGTATTATATTGACTTTCTCTCAGAATCATATTTTCAAATGCAATATCATTGGATTTATATCTTAATTATAATAAATTAATCATTTTTCCAAAGATCGAAGAGACAAAAATTGACTTTCCCACTTTTATATATTATTGAATTTGAGGTGGGTGGGTGGGTGGTTAAAGAAAATGTCTTCTCCGTTTGTTAAAGTAGTTCGCTACGCCACTATAGAAATTATAAACATTATAATATAATATAGTATACTTATTAGTTTATTTATATATACACGCGTTAAATTATCTTTACATCGCAGCGATTTTCTCGACTGACCATTAGCATAGTACTCTCGAGTGAATTATGCCAGCAAAATGCATGAAACAAATTCGATTGTTTCATCACAACCTTTACGCTGGTCGGCGTGTGGAAACGAACATTAGTACAGCGAACTCTTGCGATAATTACAAGACGGAAACTAACTGTTTAAGGTCGAATTTCCGTCTTCGGGAATTAACGTAAATCGAGAATGTTGCAAATGCAGATGCAGTGTATCTAAGTAAACTAAGGCGAATTCCTATTTTAATTCGTAATATTTTATATTTAAGAAAAAAAACCTAAACAATTTTTTAAAACATTGATCTAAATATTATTATAATAATGACTTATATAAATGACTTTTTGAAAATAAAGTAAGTGTAAAAAGTACTATATCATACTCTAATTTAGTAATTCGCTCTTGATTGAACGTTTATACAACAAGGTTCTTTAGATTCACTGAATTTATCCTTCATATTAGGCATTTGCCTCATGATTATACTCCTGTTCCTTTAAAACTTGGCCTGGAATCATTAATTCATTGTAGATATTTGATAAACCTAAAATTTCTTGAAGATTTACTATCTAGAAAAATGTATTTTCCTACTTTTCTGTTCTTAATTATAATTACCTATCCTAACCCAACGTTCCAATAGATTTTATGCGTCTTTCTTTACACCTTACACCACCACCTATCTAATATTATTCATTAAATGAATCGATAAATTGTCTAATGAATATTGCCAATTAAACATTCTAATGTTATTTGTTCAAATTCATTATTCTCATTATAGTAAAATATATAAAATAATTTATGCATTTTTTGCAATCTTATATTGTATGTAGTTATTTGTGGTAAAATTTCTTATTTTGTTAATATGTAATATTTTAAATGAGTATTATATTTAAATATGATTTATCCTGTGAAATAAGTGCATAAATATTAGTATAAACTGTGGAATTGAGGAATATTTAATTTTATGACAAAATAATATAATTAATAATTTAATATGATGATGAACGAACCTAATTATTTTTGGTTTTCAGACAGGTGTCGACTCTCATCGTTTTCATCTAATATTCTATTTGGTACCAGGAATTAATAAAGTAAATCATTATATATCCATATAACACATTACGACGTCTATTACACAGATATATCATTAGCGTATACACATTATATTTCGAAGTTCAACTATATTCGAAAAGCACTGGTTATAATTGACGTTTGACCGCAGACAATACGTCGGTTACCAATATAGTTAAGGTTAATAGTAATCTATTAAAACCTTACCAACCTGGTAACAATATTTTTAAATTATGCAGAATTCCGTTGACTAATTTCAAAATACTTCTACTTGCGTAACAATATTATAGTTTATAAAAATGTATAAAATAATAGGTATATCTATCGTATTTTATCATGTATATTACATTAATATTATAACGTTATATACATGCGGAGTGCAATAAATGTACATTTTCGAACATTTATAGACTATAGTGGTATATTATGGGCGTTGTCCTTATAATTATTTATTACGCGTGTGCGGTGCTCAACAATAACGATGATGCACGTTTTGGTCTTTCGGACGATAAATGGTTAAGTTAGGTCATCAATATTGAACCACACGAGTTTCCCACATCGGTAATAAATAACAACAGAAACGTGTCTACCGCGACAGCCCGCTATTATACCGCAATAATATTTTAGGTACTGTAATCTACTGTATGGTACTAGACCCATGATTATTGTTTTTCGCTGTTTTTTTTTTTTTTTTATATTCTGATTAGTGATTACATTTTTACGTCTCTCAAACATCACGAAACTCGTCCGTCCATCATGCAGCGCTCAGATAAAGCGACAAATTTCGAACAAAAATTAATTTTATTCGATTTTAAATATATATTAATGTTACGTCATAGAATAGGACTTCGTTGTCAATTATGCATAACTGTTAGAACAAGGCCAACTCACGACAAGAAAAAATATAAAAAATAGGTATTAAATAAAAGAATAATAAAATGTCGGTATACAGATGAAGCACAATATTGAATTATGTTAGCGTCTCTTGAATAATAATAATAATGAAAAAGAAAAAAATATGTATAAATCGCGCATGCACCCAATTACCTTAAACAAGTAAACAGGGCCACGTGTAACAAGAAAAACCATTTTTTTTAACATTTCAAAGGATCACGATAAAAAACGAAATGTCAATAAAAATATTTTAACATGTCGTCAAAAAAATAAAAAATGGGCACAGCAATCTTATATAATATTATCAATATTGTATCGGTTCACGGTATAAAGTGTGTTTTTTCTCATTTGTCTAATTGAAAAATATTTTGTTGGTAGATGAATTATTTGGGGCGAATCGAGTTTTTACCCCTTCTTCTTCCGCTGCTCCATCTTTACTGCCATCATAACAGCACTAGTCAAGTAGTACTTTACAGCGAATTCCTTAGTTATTTTCTCCTGTCGAGAGACTGAGAAATATTCAATTACTTTTTCAGGGCGTCGAAAGAAATTGCTCTGATGCGAACGAAACAAGAGCGAGACCCTTCGCCGCCGATCACTCATCGTTCTCCTTCATCAAACACCTCTGCCACTCATAAATGTGTGTATAAGAGAAAATAAGAGAGAAAAATCCTTGTATTTTCCCCATAGATTTTAATAAACATCAAATTGTATTTATGTAATATTAAGACAACTATATTATTTAGCCTAGATGAGTCTATTTATATCTATAATTATAATCAAAGAAATAAATAACAAATAATAAAATTAATTAATATTATTATAGAAAAAAAAATATTATGCTAATTTAAATATTTTTATTTAATATAAAATAACTCGAAACAATACTTTACTGTTAGTAATAGAACACAATAAAGTGTAAAATAATATATTACATTTTTTTCTCTATATATATATATAAGATTAAATAAATAGACGAATTACTTGTGTGTGTACGAACACAAAAAATCAGTAATTACTATAATATTTCTATTAATTATTTTCAAATATTTTATTAAAACATATTCAGTATTATTTGGATTAAATTAAAAAAAAAAAAAATTGTACATATTTTACATTAAAATATGGAAATAGAAATAATAGTATTATCATTAAATATTAACATTAATTATGAATATCGTTATCTTTATTCTATGATACGAGTATATAATAGGATAGCAGGTGTTTCAAAATTTAACTTATACTTTGTCTCAGCTAACAATAAATAATTACGTTGTCTCAGAATGAAAAAGGTTCTAACGTAATACTTTAATTGTTCAGGGGAGCGTTTTTAAGTTAAAAATTGAATAACTTTTTTCGCCATAAATACTAAATTTCGAAAATTTAATGCGATGTCAAGAATGCTCTAAAGAATACATTTTTAATTGAAATTTGTTATTCTTCAATTATTAATCGAGTAAATAATAAAATACTAAAATATTAATATTAGAATCAAAAGTTTTTACCTGTAGAACTTTTTTATTCTGATTTAAATCATTTTTTTACTATTCAGTGAAACAAACTTCAAAGTGTAAATTATGTTAGATCATTACAATAAGTCATAAACTAAATTTGTATTATTTAATACAACATAGCATAGGCACCCGGAATAAAATATTTGGGGGGTCTAATTTTTTTACATATTCACCTATAATCTATATAATAAGAATCATAATTATTGTATGTATATAAATCAATTATCAGTACAACACGTTTAAACTTTAATAATTAAAATTAATTTCGTTTGAAAACTAAGTGGGCCGCTGATCATACAAATATGTTTTTTTTTTTTTTATGTATGAAAACACTTTTTTGGGTAGAAATAATGGTCCGATTACCACAAGTAGGGTATGCTTTCGGTAAAAAATTATATCTAGTTGGTACTTTATTTAGCTCATTTTTCGAATTTCTCAAAAGCTTTTCCTTGGGAGGGGAAAAACTAACAAAAAATGGCAAAATTACGGTTTCTGATATTTTAAATTTTAAATTTCATGATAACTAATTGAATTTTGATTATAGAGACTTAAAAATTGTTTTGTGTATTAACATAAGTAATATACAAGTGTGGTACAATTTTGAAAAGGATCGGTTGATTATTTGGCCAAGTATAGAACTTTGAACTTTTTTCCAAAAATGTTTAATATTTCCGGCAATTTTTGGTTTATCGTTTTGATTATTTCGTCGAAGTCTCATCATCTTAATCTTTTTAAAAAATATTTTGAAAATCATGACTGACAATTTTTTTTTTATAGGCTTTTAAAATTAACATTCCCGAAAATCGGCAAAATAACGATTTCATTATTTTAATTTTTTTAATTTTGAGATAACTAATTGGGTTTTGGTCATAGGGACTTGAAACTTTTTTTAAGTGTCAACATAAGTGTTATACATTATAGAAAAAATTGTTGAAACGATTGGTTGATTTTCTAACTAAGTATTGAGCTTATAACTTTTTTCCAAAAATGTTTAATATGTTCTGTAATTTTTGGTTTTTTGATTTGAAAATTTTATCAGAGTCTAATCGTATACAACTTAATCTTTTTACAAAATAATTTTAAAATTGTGTCTGAAAATTTTTTTATTCGCTTTTAAAGCTAAACAATCGAAAATCGGCAAAATTATGGATTCTGTTATTTTAAAATTTTTATTCCGTGATATCAAATTAGGTTTTGACTGTAGGAATTTTAAATTTTTTTTGAGTATTCATATAAGTGTTCTTTTTAAGAAAAAAAAAAAATTCGAAACGATTGATTGATTTTCTGACTAGGTATAGAGTTTTGAACTTATTTCCAAAAATGTTTAATATTTCCTTCAATTTTCGGTTTACCGATTTGAAAATTTTATTGAAGTCTTATCATATACAATTTTATTATCATTTTATAATATATTTTGACTGACAATTTTTTTTAAAAGCTTCTTAAATTTGAATATTTTTAGTAGAGTTGAATATTATATATATATATTTTTTTTTTGATGTATGAAAACATTTTTTTGGATAGAAATAGTGGTCTGATTACCACAAATCGGGTATGCTTTCGGTAGTTTTTTGCGTTTAATTGGTACTTTATTTAGCTCATTTTTCAAATTTCTCAAAATTTTTTCTTTGGGAGAAGAAAAACTATCAAAAAATGGCGGAAAATCGGCAAAATTACGATTTCTGTTATTTAAAATTTTAAAATTTCGTAATAATTAATTGAGTTTTGATCGTCGGGACTTAAATTTTTTTTTAAGGTAAGTAAAATATTGGAATAAATTATTAGTATAATATATAGTAATATATTGAGTTTCGCTCAGAATCGTATTGTCTAATGCAATATTATTGCATTCAAATCTTAATTATAATAAACCACTAATTTCTCCGAGGACCAAAGGGACGAAGGAAGAATGCCTAAAATCGACATTCCCACTTTTTTAAAAATATCATGTTTCACACTCATTAATTTACAGGTAAATTCTTTAACTTAGATACAAATTATTAAATCAAATTAATTAAAATCAAATATACCTAATAGAAACAACTAAGAAACCCTTTTTAAACTCATTAATATAAATAATATTAATTATTATCATTCTTATAATTTTGTTTATTTATATTGTCATTATAATAAAATACGATGATATATGAAACTATAAATTGTTCATTAAGAAAAAATAAATACCTATTTACAAAGTATTAATATAGTTTTTGCGTTTAACAATATGAATATATAATATAGTCTATTTATGGAGTACGGACATGCGGTATACGATATCAGACATTTTATATTTATTTGATATTTATGGGATATTATGACAATATAAACCACATTATATACTATAAGCGAAATAAAAATTGGCAGGAAGTGCAAGGTGGAATAATATTTTATTATGGCACAATATTATTTGTATCAATGGTATTATTGAATTATAGCAGTACCTTTTCATTCTAAGATATTACGTTTAAGATCATTTAGAACTATTTCATTCTTAATTAGTGTTTAGAAGGGTTCTAACTGATATTTCTCAGTTTCATCCTTATCATTCATATTTGTATGAGATAGAACTTTTTCATTTTGTCTATCTCATTAAATAATCAATGGATCGATACGATTTCAAGATAAAATTATAAAATAGTAAACATTAACTATAATTATGAAAAAAAAAAATTGTTTTTAAAAAATTGATTTAGAACCTTTTCATTCTGAAACGACTATTGCCAATAGGAAGCATAATATATAGCTTGTCCGTTCAACAATTTATACGGTTGTTCTTGTTCTGTCATACACAGTTATTTACGTAGTGACATTACTTTAAACACCTTTGTTTCGGGATTCATCTGTACAATTCGTATAAGAAGCACAATTTTCTGATAATTTGATTTATTTCAAACTAAGTCATACCGTCATCATCTAACTGTACGGTCTGACCAAAAAACACATTCAGCAAAATAGGTTGGTTATATTATTATCTCACTGTTGTCACATATACGACATTTTTGAAATCCAATAAAAACACACCTTACAGCGCCATGACGTTACCAATTCTATTGCGCGGTATAGAAAAGTGTAAATGTTTAAAAATAAAGAACAACAGACTATATTTTCGTCTAAAAATACAAATTGTATAGCCATTGAAATCGGTTGCTACGGTGAAATACGATGATAAAAAAAACAAACCTTAGTCGTATATACCTATCTTCGGGTAAACAGTTTGAGATACAATAACATGTAATGATATTATTATTATCCGCATTCCATACAATTTTTAATTATTATCTCAATCAAAAGTTTATTGTTTATATTATTTTTCGTACTAGGTATGCGGAAATATAAGTGGAATGAAGGAAGGTCAAAGTTAAAAGTGAAAAACTATGGTTAAAACTAAATAATTTATTACATGTTGTAAAAAAAAAAAAAATTAATAATTGCTAATTAAAAAAAATAATTTTTTAAATTGTCACTGAAAATAAAGTTGTTATTAATTTTAATAGAATTAAAAGTCGTAAAAAAATGTACTTCAATAAAAATATACTTTTTGGAGGCATATAGAAAAAAAAATATATGAGAACCGATTTTTAAATAGTTTATATTTATGGTTTAAATAACATAATATGAATAATGAACATGTAATATATTTTCAAACTTTTAGCCAAAAATTTTAAATTGAATTAAATATTATTCTAAAAGAAATTATAAATTTTCAAAATGTCCCAAGTTTTTTTATTCGGACTAAAAGTAATTTAAAGTTTCAATATTTTATCAGGTATATAAAAATCTATATGTGAATACAAAAATAAAATTCATATTCTTATCCTATATTAAATATCCATAATTATAATAAACGAAAATAAATTTTTATTGAAAGTTTTACCGCACTTTTTTATGCACTTTTAAAACACAGTAAAGAAATTTAAAAAATGAGTCAAAGAATCCACTAGATAAAACTTTCTATTTACCACATAAAGTGATCTGATTATTATTTCTATCTGAATAAGTATATATATTTATATAACAGAAAAATCTCATATAATTAAAAAAAACAATATATTCCGTTCTTTGTTTTGAATACAAAAATAATCATTGATAAAATATATGCGAATTATCTAGTTATTTAGTATATTTGTGTCAAATGTAATTTAAGAAAGATGTATAAATATAATTTAAAATTATGAACCTACTATCTATAAAAATATTGGTATATGCGTTATTATATAGGTAGATATTGAATTCTTGTATGTAATACTAATACGCAAAATCAAAAAAATTCAATTCCATTTTTTCATTTGAAATGAATATGATATAGATATTAAAAGATTTGTTATATCAGATTACAGTTACAAATTGCATTATTTAATGAAAATATTTATTTTTAAATGATGTTAGTATAAAATCGCAGTGGCTATTTTTGTGTGTAATACATTACTACGACACACTTTATGCACTAAGAAATCACAAATGTGCTCTACGAAAAATAAGTGTTCACCTGCAGTGATTTTAATTTTAGTATTAATTGTAAAGCTGCATAGTCGTCGAATTAATACTGATACCTATCTTATTAAAATATGACACCATAGTATTTTATCAAATAAATCACACAGTGCTATGTAAAATATCTGATTTTTTAATATAATATTATAAATTTATAAAAATAGCGAAAAAATCGTGATAGTTTGGCAATAAATACTATAAAATATGCTCTTCATATTAAAATTAATATGCAGACTTTAAGTCAATTCGATTTACTATCAGTCACAAAATTATAGCTTTAAAAAAGACGCTATAATAAGGTACTTCCAGAAGCCACTAAACTAAGATGGTTTCCAGGTGTTTTTCCTACACGATGCTGAGAAATTTGATAACAATGATTATATACCAAAATACATATTAAAAATAAGTTTTTAATTTTGTATAAGAAACAAAATAAAAATGGATTACATACCTAAATAAAGCAAATGATCGTTTTAGAAAAAATTTCGATTAGAAGTTAGAAATAACAATTATAATCGTTTTTTCATATATAATTTACAAAATATACCTATGTAGGTATATAATATATAAAATGTGGAAACTAATTATAAATTCACCATTCGCCCTATAGGTACTATTTACGATTAAGTTTAAATTTAAAAATGTTAGTGGCATACTTCAATACTTGGGCTCTTCATTTGTAGAGATGAAAAATTTATTTTCCAATTTCTTTCATAATTTTGAATACTAACAGCACTGCATATTTCACACAATATAAAGACTTGTGAAAATACCTCAGTAGAATCATTCCCCCAGCAGGTATTCCACAGAAAAATGTATACTATGGAAAATTAAAATAAATATATCTACTGATAAAACGTATAACTAATATTAAATAAAAAAAATGCATAAAACTTCGCATTGAAAGTGTTTAAAATAATATAGAACTTAAAGAGAAAATACTTTTCAAATAATTCTACAGTCAAATTTTATTAATCCTTTACAGTGACGCCGAAACCTATTTTGATGTAGAGCGATTGCCCTATATATAAAAACCGATGAGTGGGTCGATGGATATTTAGTTTTAAATATTGTAGTTATTTTAATGTTAATAAATAATAAATAATGTAATAATTAATTTTAAAAAAAAAATTTCCTCATGAAATTGATGGGTGATGGTATCTTAAGTATATTCGCCCTACATATAATTATAGACTTCAGCGCCACTGATCCTTTATATTGAAATCTACCATTTTTAATTAAAACTATGAAGTATGAATATTGAATGATAGGTACATCAAATACTGATTTTAGGTGCAAAATATATATAAATGCATATTGATATTTGAATATTTATTTTTATTAATCGTATTTACTATCAATTTTCAATTATATTATATGTCACAAAAAACTTTTTAAATATGCTTACTACTTTTAATAGTGTTGGAAAATCAAAAAGCACTCTAAAAATATAATTTAAAAACAATAATTGCTTTTTTTCCATCTATTAAAAATTATTTTTTAAAAAATATAAAAGTATTTGACTGTGAAACGAGTAATGATAAAAGTCTAGCACGCTCTCATGTATTAAAAAATACATCTTTTTAATTAGGTATATTTTAATTTTCTATGACACAAATTTCAAAGAATTCGTTAAATAACAATAATAACTAATATTATCGATTGAACAATAATAAATCAATAGTTAGGTCAAAAAATAAATAATTATTTTCCACGTGATTAATTTAGTTCTGTGTCAACGACGTAATAATTTAATTTCTGAAATGTTTAAATAAACTAATACCTGTACTGAAATAGCTTAGGTCTTTTTATAATTTAAAATCCGTAACAAATAGTTAAACTTTTTTTCACAATAGTTATAACTTACAATATATATATACAATGTATATGGATGATGAATAGCGGGAGGGGAAGTGTACACATAAGTTGTGTGATCGATCGATTGACGATCAAATAGCGACAGGTTAAAAAGTATAAGTTATATCGTCTTCTTCATAATATGTACCTGTCCATCGAGAAAATAGTGATAGAAATCCGTTAACGATCGATTGACGATATGATGTTTGGATGATAAATAATAGTTAGGTTTTGAAATTCAAACTTATAACAGTACTTAGTATAAGATGTAGAACAAATATTGTTTTAACTTTTCAAGTAGACATTACTATATATATGTTATGAGTTGTATGAATCCATATAAAAATATTAACTTACAATCTCAGGATCGTAGATGTATGAAAATATATTAAGTATGTGACGACTTAGTATAACACATTGGATACTTGGAATACTTGGATACTATATAATAATTTAACATATGAGTGAATCGTTTAGTACTAAGCATATTAATGTGATAACAGCCTAATTATATTACAGTATATTAAATTATTATTATGTTGTATAACAACTAATAGAATATAGTTACACAGAAATTATGTAATAATATAGTTGAAGGCAATTAAATATATTAATTGATTGTCGTAGAAAGTATTTCCAGTGTTACGAGATCTTAATACGCATGCGCGTGGATTCTTGTTTAAAATAGGTAAAATGGGTTTATAGTAGTAATGGTTAGTAACGATGATAAATCGTATAAATAGATAAATCAGTGTTAGTGTTTGATTGACGATTGACTGCCTATAAGGATATTTGAAGAAAAAAAATGATAGGGGTTGATAAGTTGAAAAGAAAAAAATATAAGTTACATCATCGTAGTGTTCATGTTTATATATAAATAAATTAGTGATAGCACTCTGTTAACGTTCGATTGACGATCGTCTGAGGGTAGGGTGATAAATAGTGGAGGGGTTACAGTACTCATTAGTTGTGTGATCGATCGATTAACGATCAAATATCGGTAAGGATAATAGATTGATTGGCAATGTGGTCGATGATAGAATTATGTGTACATCGAAATATTTAATATGTATATCATTATATAACTATATGAGTGAATCGTTTGGTACTTATTAGTATAGAAAGTATATTAATACCATGATAGTATAGTTCTATTATAATATACCCGATTCTGGGTCGGGGGATCCAGAACACCATTTTTTTTATTACTCTAGACCATTCCTATCGTATGAAGTAAAGTTCGCAAAAAAGAAATAGGTACCTATTAAAGGAGGGATTTATCATTAACTCTTTATTTTAGTGATTAATAATAAATTTAAAAAGTGAAAAAAAAACAAACAAAATACATCAGACTGTATCACTTCAGGAAAATCAATAAGACGGTTCTATCTACCTGACCGTTTCTATTTTATACAAATATAACCTGATAATTTAGATACATTTTGTATAATGCAGATACTTTGGAATATTAAATTATTAATTGTAATTTTAATAATACTTAATATGGTATAGTGCATTTCCAGTGTCAATATTAGTTGGCCATTATAGTTTATATTATATTATTTAATACCGTTTATTAAATCATTGAAGAACTTTCATAATATATCAGCTATAATATTATTTTATAATATTATAATTATCATAATGTCATTTATTTTTGACAGTAGGTATTCATCCTAGTTGTCACTTTGTCTTCTTGATGCATTATAATAATTATATTAATTAATATTTAACCGTATTATGCGTATTGGTTGTGTCTATTATTTCAGATGGTTATAAATAGTTATTATACATAATATTAAAATATAAGCCATAATCAGTACTTACTTACTTAATCAGTATTTACTATTGATAATATCAATAGTACATATTATATAGTATTTGTATGGTATATTAATTATATTAATCCATATTATTATATAGTTTTACTATGTTTGAGTTTAAGACTGGTATGGGACTATTATCTATATTATACAATATATTTTTCTGAGAATACAAGAATAGATTGTAGATAATATGGATAATGTCTGAAATTCAAAACTTTTCTGATAGACTTGTATATTATACAACTGGAATTAACAAACTAAATATTCTAATATAATATTTATTATTGTACCTTATGTTTACGATAATAATATATGAAATATTATTCTTTATTATACCTAATTAAACATTTTATAACGTTTTTGTGGATAAGATAACTACTACAAATAAAAAAGAACTAAACTAGCAAAAAGCTTTTATATAACCTATCCTATATTCTTTTATATAAATCGTGTATTCTTATTTTAAAAAGTAAAAAAATTATCGTATTTTTTTTCTACAAAATCTAAGAGAAAATTTAAAGGAAGAAGTAACTAAAGTAACCTTTATTAGTTGAACAAGAAATTGTAACTAAACATAGAATAATTGTGTAATGGCTTTAAATATTGATATTTATTATTTCCTATTTGTTTTAATCAGAATGTTCAGAAAGATAAATCATAAACTAAAAAATGAAACTATCTTTATATATTTCCATAATTTACAAAACTCTAAATTAATAATGTCTTTCAATCAAAAGATTATTTTAACACGCATGTATAGATTTGTCTTCGGGGTGGATTTAATCAACAACGTCTTAAATTTTATGTTTTAATAGTGGATGATGTTCAACATTTTGACATTCAAATACAATATTACTAACATTAAAATTAAAATTAAAATAAATTTAGTAAGTAAGATTCCAAAAATGAAATTATAAGTATTTCATGACTGTATAATACATTATAGAACATAGATGTATTAATATTACGTTTCATATTAGTTTTACAACATCAGTACGAGTCTATAAACTTAGTATAGATAAAAAAAAAATATAGTCACTGAAATAGTGAATTTTGTATTTTAATTTTACTGTGATAATGGTTCTTTATTCATATTTAACAAATTATAAAAAATATCAATTATGTGAATAATAACTAAATAATCCATTATATATCCTGCAGAAATTTTTCAATAACATTCATAATTTGGTTAGCTCGTTCATATTTTCTGAAACGATATTCCAAGACAATGGAAATAAAACTAAGTTTAAAATTATGATGGTACTGCAATAGAAGAAAAGCAACACGACACGGACACTAATAAATGTAAGCTCTTACAATCCAATGAGTAGAAAAATAAATCTTAGGCCATTATCAAACAATCTGCGATTTCGTCTGAAGTAAATTAAGGTTACAAGAAAACGTGAGCGCGCACACACAAATACACAACATGATACTCAAAAATAAATATTGGTCTAAGAAGAACGTTATATCTACATGATTTACAATAATGTGGTATCCGTCTATCAAAAGGGGAAAATAGCGAAATCACAACGCAAAACTAAAATTCTAATATGGCTTAAAATTACGTGATAACTAATTGATATTTTATGGTAGGGACTTGGTACTCAGGGAAAATTTTCAGTATTCACATAGGTAATTTACACGAGTGGTAAAATCTTGGAACGGATTGGTTGATTTTCTGACTAAATATGGAGCTTTAAATATAATTCCTAAATAATCAAAGGCTTAAGATTATTAAATTGTTAGACTATTAAGGTTTAAAACAATTAGCTGATCTACGGGAATTGTGTAAGGTAACTTCAGAGGGAACTCTTGGTACTTAAATACAGCTATAGATCTATTCTTCGATAAATTTGAATATACTCACATAAACAAATATCCACAATAAATTTTCAAGTTTTTAAATAATATGTAATTGTTTATACGTTTATTCGAATAATCATCATATTTTACTTTTTAATTAATAAAACTCGTTATATAAATGCCACGAATATAATAATTGAACACTGATTTGTCTTTAATGAAACATTTTTTATTGCACAATATGTGAAAAATAATTATTATTAAAAAAATTAAATTTAAACTATTTTAAAGTGCCTAAGTATTATTTCAATAGTATGATTGTTATGGTTGCCGTTACCCAATATTAATTTTTATATAGCCTTCATATTGCCATTATAGAGGGAAACTTTTTGTTGTTTTAATTAGCGTAGCAATATTGCTAATATATATTATTAGCTTTGAATATTCGATGTAAAATGTATATAAAAATAAAATAAAACACTCGAAGAACAATATATTATAATTTGTATGTAGAATGTTGGCGCAAAAAGTTCAATGGACAGTGTGTATAGTTACAAGGAAATATGCAGCGGGGTCTAATTAAAAAAAATAAATATATTTGTTCTGCAAAATTTAATTTGACTATTGAATGTGATAATTAAAAGCAAACGACGACCGTAATAAAAATAAATATGTATGTAAAATGTACAATAGGTTATAAATTTATAAAAAAAATAACCCGTATAAATTGAAATGAGGAAAAATATTGAATGTATAATTGGCGATTTTCGTAAGGGATATAATTATTATCAAATCGTATTTGTTTTCATTTATAAAATTTGAAAAAAAAACGTGTATTTAACTTTAAGAATACATTACCAATAAATAGGTATATTTTACCAACGTTATCAGAATATTATATATGTAAGAAAATATAATACTTACAAACAGGGATGGAAACTAAAATATATTTTGCAGTTTTTGTTTTGGTTTTAATTAAAATTGACAAAAATTGTAAAAACTGATTATTAACCGGTTTTAAAATGTTTTTTTAACATCGGTTTCCATCCCTGCTTACAAGTATTATATCTTTTTCTTCCGCTCGCCATACACTCCTAAAACTAGATAAAGGCAGTTACTCTTATACTTAATCTCCATCTTCTACTTCTTGTTCATTCACAGCATTCACACCTGCTATCTTCATATCTTTCTCTATTCCATCTATGAACTTTTTCTTCAGTCATCCTCTCATCCCTTCTAACCATCTATATTAATTTCTAATAACAACTATCACTACTTCAGAATCATCTCTGCTCAAATGTTTCCAAAGAATCTTAGCCAATTCTCTCTCATTTCCCCCACAATAACACCTATAGACTTCACTTTAATTATCTATTTCTTATTCTATATATTCTAGTTACTCTACACATTTATATTAGCATTCTCTTCTATGCTACACCATCCTTTATTTTTTATCTTATTTTTTTTATTTACATAATATCTACTATTTACTTAACTTTCATTCAATCTTATCACTAGTATTCACTCTCACAATATACTCAACGCTTCCCTCCATTTTATCCATCTACACTTTTTTCATGTTCTCTTTAGAAAGTCAGAAATATCATTATTTTTCATTACCGATCCTAAGTACTTAAATCTATCAGTCTTACACACTGCATCATTACTCATTTTCATTATAATGCCTTGCCTTATCTATTTTTTATCACCTTCTTCACAATTATACACAATTGCCTCAATTTTATTCCTACTAATCCTTAATATTTTCGTTTACCTACCTACTAATATTATATAGATAACATAAATTGTAGAAAATGATAACACATTATTTTTTTAACGAAAAACTCTATTTATAATTAATTAACATATAAAAACAAACATGTTTTAGTAGGTATAATAATAAATAAATAAGAAAATAATTAATTATAATCCCTATATCGCACGGGTATTTAAATACGTATTAAAAAAAATATAAGTATATTTTTAACAAATAATTAAACTATGACCTTACATTAGAATTTTATATCTGACAATATGTTTCTATAATGTACGTAACTAAAATATCTATTTATTTTTTTCAATTTTTCGGTACTTTTGTGTGATTTTGTTGTTGTCTCGACTTTTCATAGTAGCATTGTCGATATTTATAATAGCTTCAAACGAGTTGTGGTTTTAAAATTAATAACTTTCCCCCTCGAAATTGTTATATATATATTTTTTTGTTCTGTTCCTTCATTTTATCTGTATGTACTTATATATTATATAATCTGACGATTATTGTATTAAATTTTGGTATTGCGCGTTATCTATACAATATTGTCCGACAAAATGAGGTAGGTGACATAAAACAACGGCCGTCACTTTAAACGTGACACTAAACGGATTACTACGAGGGGGCGAAGCACTGAGCAATATAACTATATAATATTATTATTGCACTCTGAGGACGAGACGAGACGCGACGGCGGCGGCAATAGCGCGCGTGAAACGATTAAGGGCAGAAAAGTTTTCGGCGTGAACGAGAAGAGAAACGACCGACGGTGATGACGAGGGTTAGTGTAGAAAAAAATAATATATATATAATATCTCGTCTCCAGGAATCGTACTTACTCGTTTTTACGTAAATTTCGCGTTGAACGACATTCGCGAACGCATAATATTCCCATTCGGAGCAGTTATATACCGTAAATCTCTAGCATAACAGTAAAATAATAATAATAAAAAAAACATTTAAAACAAAACAAAAAGAATCGCGAAAATCTGCGAAATAATGTATAATATAATGTAAAAATACGAAAAATAATTCAAACCGATAGTCGTTAAAAAATTTTCATTTTAAAAAAATGGACCTGGAAAGGACGTGAAAAATATGCAGTTTGTCATGTGTATATATTATGTGTCTGGCGGTACCTTTATTATAATAATAATAAGAATAAGAATAATAATATTATTATTATTATTATTATTGTAATAAATAATAATAAGAATTTCTTAGTATTCGGATTCAAGACTGTGTATACGATTTTCCCCAAACACAATTATAGGTATATAATATTCTATATCATGATAAATACAAAATATGATTTATGTTTGTCGAGTAAAAACGAGGTAAAAGTCGCTATTAAATGTCTAATGATATAGGTAACGAATTCGTGAATCCTCTTAAAAACTTGTCTTGTGCAGTACTTAACGTTTTTATTTTTATTTTGTATAAAAAATGATAATACGACTATGACTATAGTGATTATATTGTTTAAAAGGAAAGCCTTATGTCTTAATGAAAATTTATTTCTAGAATTTATTATTTTATTATTTTTATTGAATGCAACAATTAATTTTTTTTTAATTGTATAACAAATTTGAACCAATTTATTTTTTATGGAATTTGGATTTAATTTATGTATTCTTAAAGAAATATAATTGATTTCCATTTTTAATTTTAAATTTTTTAGCTCACCAATATTTATGGTTATTCACAGTATTTATACAAAACTATATATTTTTATCGGAATTAATTTATGAAACATTTTTATTTTCATAATAGGTATATTATATCCGAATCTCTAATAAAATATATTTTAGTAATCTGACGAGCGATTATTTTGTCAATTTTATCTAAGTGTTATAGGAAAATATCTCGTCACGTTTTCATAAAACTATAGGCAAATCGCATCACCGTTTTAATTTAATCTTATAAGTGCACTGTGTCCCCTATATTATATTATAACCGCTTTCAAATCTTGTTCTCTGAAATTCCTTGATAATATGTCTTGTAGTCCATATAACACCACACTCGCAAAAAGGAGAATCCATTTGTCCCTACATGTCCCATTTGTGTAATAATTTTACAAATTATAAATCATTACACTTTATTGTTTAATACATATATATGTTTCCGCTTACCTACTTAATAATATAGTATTTTACGTAAAAATGTATTTATATAATTGAACACTAAAACTTATTAAATTAAAAATATAAATTGAATTTTATTGAACTATATTTTAAATCTACTACTAAAAATATGTGTTTTGTTAATATCGCAAAAGATTATAAAACACATGCGAGGAGTTAAATACTTTAACTAAAAGAAATTTAGAATTATTTAGTATTATTTGTACATTTATTATAATCTAAGGAAAAAATATATCAAAATTATCCACAAACATAAATGTATATCCTAACCTAACCTACACTATATAATTGCCTTTACTATTATTGATATTATATTGTTGTTGTTTTTTTTTTTTTACTTTTTAAATAATACATTTAAGAAGATATGCAAATAAACATGCATTACATTAGAACATCAGTGATATAAATTATGTTATATATTTTAATATAAAAAATAACAACATTATTACTGGATTCACAAAAAACACAAGTAAATAAACAAAAAATAACAAAATAACAAGATATACAATTATTATTACCTATGTAGATACTTATAATACTTATAAGTAATAATATATAATTTTATAATGGATTATTCTTTTTCTACCTTTATTATACTTCTAACTAGATAGGATCAGCCACCCTGGTTTTATACCTCTATAAATATCAATCTCCTACCATTCGTTCACTTAAACCATATATATTTATATCACTTTCAACATATACTTCGGACATTCTCGCCCTCTCCTTTTAATATTCATTTCCACAACAAATCTTATTATCCTGTTCCAATCCTATTCTCTCTCATTTAACCCTCAATTGATAAACTGTACCCTTCCCTTTATGAGTTCATTTCTTATTCTATCCTTTCTAGTGATTTATTTAAAAATAAAAAAATACATCTTATCTAATTAATCATCATTTATTAAATTATTATTAATATTATTATCTTATATAATATCACGGAAATAAATATATAATTATAAATAAATATAAATAATTATATCAACGCTAATTACAAAATTGTTATACCTTTGTACAATTATTTATAATAATAATTAGAATTATTATTATTTTATAAATCTGTTATTTATGTATACTATGCATTGTATAGTCATTAGTCGTGCATTTTATTTTTGTTATTATAAAATATACTTGTTTTTAGTATATTAATTTTGATATTGTACACATTGACACGTAGCACAATAATTGTACGGTACGATATAAGTATCATTAGAACAATAGTTTTAAACCATTTGTTTTCCTCGACTAGTGATGACATAAAGATAAACATATAAATTATATTAAAAAATAAAACCATCGAATATCTAATGACATCAAATAATTAAAACATTGCGCTTTTTAATATTTTTATTATTTTTCAATTGTCTACCGTTTATAATTTGGACCTAAATAAAGACATATTTTATTGTATTTGAGTGAAATACTAGTGTTTAGTTCTAAATATTATAAAATTACTTAAATGACCTATATTTAATGTAGAATAAAAATCAAATATCTTCCAATTTCTCCTAAAATGTTGTGTTCAACAATTATGAAGTAATGACACTAGTATTCATCACTAGTATTCACTAGTTATCATGTGAATTTAATCATGAGTTAGTTTTAAACATAGTGACATTCAAAGACACTTGAATGACTATGTGAAAATTGTATTTGCGTCAACGCGTCGTATATTAAATCTTACTAACGAGATCAGCATGACTTTGATGTAAAAAAAATTCTGATTAACATAAAATTAATGATATTACAAAAGAACAGTCTACAGCATAAGCTACAAATTGACCTTAAAAAGTCAAGTATAAACATTAAAACGTATCTTTTTCAATAAAAATAAATAAATTTACATAAAAAATAATTACAATATTTTTGTATAATATTTTATTTTTAATTTCACCTAGATAATTCAATTATTATAATATTTATAATTTATAATAATTATGTTATAATGAAAACTGGAGTATCACGATATTTTTGGACACTGTGAAAAAATGATAATTTAAAAGCAATATATGTTTATACTATCGGTACTATTTCCTTAACGAACTTATAGGTAGTTAAAAAAAATATACACTGACAAAAATCGTGTGCGAAATAAAAATTTATTTTTAATATTTGACAAAATTAAATACGTAACAATATTTCTTATATGGGCTAATTATGATTTTTTTGTTTAAAATCAATTTAATTTAAACTATAATTCGGATTGATATTAAAAATGATGGGGTTTCACTATTAAAACGTTTCATCCAAACGTTCGTTTGTAATCATTCGTGCCGACAATTATTTTGTGCTCAGGGTCTTATAAATTATAATTTTGTCTACATTAAACAGTAAACAATAAAATTCAAAATAAATAATCATTATTACACCATATTAGACATATAATTTATAAATCTAATGTTTAATGTTTTTTGCATTACACTTAACAGTTGTCGTCCCTTTATACCGGACATGTTACGAATATATTTTTAACTACCAGAATACAATTTAATTTATGTTAATGTAAATATCTATTTTATTCTCGTATGTTTCCTGTTTTTATTTAATTTATAACTAGCCCAGTTGCAATACATTATACACGTGCATAATTTAATTATAAATTGATTCCACTATTATTATTAGTTTCAATGTGTAATATTACTTTAATTCATTTATTTTTAGATCATATAAATGTTTTTTTTAAAAATTTAAATCGAAGCTTTAATGATAAAATAAAATAAATTTATCTCTTCAATTAAAAATTGATTATAAACTATATAAAATAAACGTCATATTATTGACAAACAATTTTAACAATTAAATTAATTTCTTGGCAAAATTTTAAAAAAAAATTATTTAACCAAATGTGCATATATTAAATAAACCAAATCATTCAAATAGTATAATACAGAGGTATTGTAATTTATAATTATATTTTTTCTATTTTACTTAATTTATTTTAAAATCATTCAACGGTTATTAATTAATTAATATTGATATAATTAAGGATTATTATTCATTAGCATATATTCGCTACCACTTTCGCTAACGCCTGAATCTCTACCCCATATATTTTAAATAAAATTGTGTTTAAACTTGTTTTAAAGAAATCATACAATATAGAATCATAGAAATATTAAAACAAAGTTTTACAATGTAATAATATGATATATTATTATTTACAGATAATTTTTTATCACAATATTGGTAGTACCATTTGTAAATATATTTACAAATAATAATCATCAATATTATTGGTATATTAAATTTGGTTAAATTCAAGGGTGTTGGGGTTGAGGGTTCAAACTCTTCCGAAATTTAAAAACAGTTTTGTTTATCTTTTATGTTTAAAATTTTTTAGTATAAATAAATATTTATAATCAAACACCCCTGGAAAAAAAATAAATTTTATGCTGGCTAAAGACTTGGTTAAATTAATAAACAAAATTATGTACAACTTTAATATTGTAATTGTAATACAATATTTTTACTAACAAAAGTACCTATCGGTGCATTCTACTCATATTTAGGAGCAAAGTCGTGCTCCATATTAAGAGAGGGGGAAATATAGAATTTTTTTAATATATATTTTATGCACAGCAAGTTCTAATTTTTGTGTAGTTTACCTTTTGTACTTTTGTACTTTTGAAGGCTATATTAAGACTATATGACCACTTCAAAAAATTTCAAAATATCATATAAATTTAGTAAGAATGTACTAGATTTCGCTTATTATTTTTTTTAAGCATTTACATGATTCCGCGTTGAGTAACTTATTTTTAATATAATATTATATTGATATTACTTATAAATTAACCCATTACTAAAGTGTTTTTGTTTCTTTAGTAAAAATAATCCATATTTGGACTAGATTTGGTCCAACCTATTCATTATCTTATTTCTATTAAAATATTTCAAGCGTGAGGTTGAGGAGATTAAATTTATTATATTATTAGAGATTATTATATTATGTAATACCATTCCTTATAGTTTATAAATACTATTTACTCGTTATCATAATAATTATTAAAATATCATAATCTATAAGTACATTGTATATATATATATATATAGGTATATACATATGTTTATGATAACGATATTCAGAAGTATGCCTTAAATAGACTATTTACTACGTACCTATATGACATATGCAATAAATTATTATTGTGTATATGTAAACAAATAATTCTCACCAAAGTGATTTCATACTAGGGTGACAGTATGAGATTTGCATTGAATAACGCGAAAAGCGTTCATAAATTTGGTCGAAATCCAAGCTTAATGTCAAAAGGTAGACTAAAATACTAGAGAACTTCCTAACTCCATCTGAAATTCCTTATATAAGGTACTATAATAATACAATATTTGACTTATATATATTATTATATTGCGGTATATCTTCAACTACTAAACGAGCATACCATAATAATGTATCTATCCACGTTAAAATATAGGTTTTATAAACAATAAATAATAATTATTAAATTATTTTTCGCCAATCAATAAAATTATTTATATTTGCAAATATTTAAGAATTTGCATGTACATATTACGAAACATTTAATTTATATTATAGAATGTTCTTACTAAATAGTACTTCAATAGCCATTACAACTTTCATATTTTTAGTTGATAATAATATAATTTTAAAGTTAAAAATCAAAAAATTGTTTGTACAATATAATATATAATTCCTTAAAAATTATTTCTTTTCCTAAAATATATCGCTTTTGAAATAATAAAATGAGGCAAAAATAGATATTAAAAATAAAATAAAATTGAAATACCTATTTTTGAATAAAGCCATTAAAGCGAACTTCTATGATTTGTATAAAGAAAAAAATACCTATTTATCTTTGACAAATATTCGTCATATCATATGAACTATATTTTCATATACTATACAATATAATGAAAATACCTAAGTAATAATTAAAGTATTGTTATTGTCTCAATTAATTGCAATAATTAATTTGAATATAAAATTATATGTTTATGTACAATAAAGATAATATAAATACGTTTTTATTTTTCTGGTGCCCAAAGGCATTAATCAATTTTAATGGTCGAACAAATATTATGGATTGTAAACAATGAATAATTTCTCTATACTGTCAATTATTTTGCTATTATTCTTTTTTTTTTTTTAGATATAATGTTCGATCAACAAAGTGAATATTTATTCCATTTATAATTCAGTCTTAGTGTGTTTGTATTATTGTAAGGTTAAGTATAGTTAGCTGTTTTATACACACTTCAGCTACGGTAAAAACATTCTTTTTTTTTACTACCCGTCCACATTAAAATAAAAGTACTAAACTAGATAAGGTCTGTTTACACTTTACGATAACATCATGGAGTAAATATTACGATATAAAAAAAAAATAACTTTACAAGTCACAAAATTAGTCACAAAACATAAAAATATCAAAAAATACGATTAGGTACCAGGATATCTACAAATAATATTAAATATTGACATAGCTATTACTCATATATTTTTTAACTTAAAAAGTTGGTTCGACCATTAAAATTTCAAAAAGAAGAACACATGTAAAAATCATTTAGAAAAACCAGTTGCCATTAAAAAAAAAAAAAAAAAAATCACGATACAAAAATGTGTTTATCAGAAATATAACTTTCATTTAATAATAGTATGGAGATTTATGGACTGATTTCAGTTAGATAATTTTTACAATAATTATTGTTTTTGTTTTTTATTCGTAAATATGTAATCGCCGGAATCCAAAATATTATTATTAGTTGTTAATATTTCGTTGTCCCATTAATGTAATTCTAATAAAGTTATTAATATTATTATACATTTGATTTTTTTTTTCTCTACTTACTCCCACCTCGTATTCTGACAAACGCCAAAATGTCAAATACCCGTCACTTGCACTGTCAAGCACCCGATCAGTGATCGGCCGTGTTTGAATATATGATACGAAAATTATAAAATATTATGACAACGTATATAACCGCCGGCGAAACGTCTGTTTTCATTGTCCAACTGGGTTATAGTTATTACATCATCATAATATTATTATTGCATTATAGTCTGACCAACCGTCAATCAGTCGGTCGCGGGGTTTCGATATAATCGTAACAGAAGCTCGCCCCCGGCGATTATAATTAATAACAAAATAATAATATATATCCATCCATAGTTGTCCTCGAGGCAATATTTTGTTATAAATATAAATATATATATATATATATATATGCTCTGTATATTAAATACAACATTGTATTATGTCTGTCTTTCTTTCCGCGTACCCATTTATACGTTATACGTATATTTCTTTTTCACTTGCACATTTCGCCACCGATTTTAATGGATATCCGGGCGATATTAAAGCGTCCGGTTTGACTGATGAATTGTTCCGACACTTCGACTACCGTTCGTATTGTTAAACGCCTCCGCAAGCAGTCATTCGCCACTAATGCCGTCCGTCGCTATTAACAGAACGTCTGCTGGAGTTCAAACCGTCAGTAAACCTAACCGAAGTGCCTGAAAATGGGTCAATAGGAACGATAATTCACCTTGGACTGCTATATCGTAAATATTATAAAATGAATATTGACATAAAATAAAATGCCAAGAAAATAATAATAATAATAATAACGGAACAATAATTGTTCTAACCGATACGGATTATATTTTAATTTATAATTTTATTTTAACCGATTTCATCGATCGGTTCAGAATAATCACCAATAATAATATATCCCTCTCCGTTCTTAATAAAAAATTATAAAACGTACATGAATTAATTTTAACGTTGTAAAAATAATAATTTATATGTAACAACTCATGTAAACCCCCCCCCCCCACCCACAAAAAAACAGTAATTCGTATGACAAAATTATTATACATTATGGAATACAACGACATAAATTATTGTTATTTTACATGCGAATAACGTCCGATCAGTACCTTATCCGTCAAAACTTGTTATATAATGTTATATACTTTTTACGTTTCAGATAAACTTTTTCAGAAATGACATTTCGATATATTCTTAATTTTTAGCCAATTTTTTCTCAATATGTTTGAGTAGGTGTAATGTAAAATAATGCATTTCAGTAGGTAGTCAAAAAAGAGACTGCACATCATTAAATTTAATAACAGAACTTAGTTCATTATTTTCTTAAAATAAAAATAACAATCTTTATCTGTCACGTTTTTTGGCAACTCTTGGTACTATCTATAATACTCATTGCATTATTGGTATATGTACAGAGTACTCGTATATATATATATATATATATATATATATATACTATATAGTTATGTACGTACATAAAAAAAAAAAAGTATTGTATATTAAAAACAGTAATACTAAGTAAAAATCTAAGTGCAATGCAAATAATTATTAAACATAAACATTTATAGAACATATTTAACATTTAAATAAAATAAATATATATATACATTATATAGAATTTAAAAAATATCTAAATAATGTTTAATACACTTAAAGTATTACAAAGTAATTTATCATTGCCTTGTACCTACTTTGCCTTATATTTTATGTCTAGCGTGTCTCTGAAAAAGTTATAATGTTATTATTATCTGTTTTAATAATCAATGTATATATCTATAATAGTACAAGTGAATTTCATGTTATCCAGTAGGAGATCCATATTATGAATGAATATACGATTTTAAAAATAAAAATGTTAACGTCACTTTGATGGAATATTATTTTTTATTAATTTAATAACATTTATTTATTAAATCATCAATATTGTATGAGAAAAAATATCTTTTCTACTAATAAATTAGTACATACAATTATTATAAATTAACAATATAATGAACATCTTGTATACAATCATATTAGAAATAAATAACCTTAAAGCTCTTCTTATATTTTAATATATTTATATTATTATTGACTTGAGTATTTTCGAGCAAATTGAAGAATAAAAATAAATAATACTTTCCTTTACTTGTCGATATGTCGAACTTGAAAGTGTACTCGTTAATCGTTATATTTCTTTTGAGGCTCCTTTTTTTTTATTCTTTGCTTACACGCTGTTCGTACAATGATGACATTTTTTTTATTTTTACTAAAGAAAATATTCCGATTCTCAATATGATTACGCATGGTACACCACACTTTCTACAATAGATGGTTCAAAGAAATCAACTGCCATAACGATGCACAGTCCCATTAATAAAAAAATGAACTCCTTTCGTTATTACTTATCGATCCTCAGCACCAGCATGTATAATATCTTCAATCCAAAAATCACGTATTTGTTTCCAAATTATTATACATATTCTGAGATATTCCCAAAAACTTTAACTCATTAGTGATGCCTACTGTTATATATTATTATTTCAATAATTGTATATTCTGTAAGATGTTAAATTATAAAAAAGGTAAAATGTACACTACACCCATAAATGTAAACTTCAAAAATCACTTCTCATCTCTAATATTATTCCAAATACTCTAACACGCAACTAATAATAAATTACCTACGTAAATGCACTAATAAGTGAGTGAAATACAAATATATAGTTATATTTAATATCAAGTAACATCACTAGTTATCTTCCAACTTTAATGTTGATATTAATATTTTGATATAATAATAAAAATGAATATTTATAATACTAAAGTAGGTAAAATTGATTTTCAACAATGACAAATTAAAAAACTCCGATATTATATTGTATATAAATAACTCAGATAAGCTAAAATTTTAAACATCTATAGTTAAATTATTTTTATTAATCTAACTGCTACCTATATATTCCATATAAATATAAGAAATTAATAATATTTTGATTTTTACTAAGAATGTTTCTTGAAGAAATTATTAAGTTTAAATACATTTTTGAAATACGTTATAATTTGATTCCTCAATGTATTATTTTGTATTTTGTATTTTTATTTTTTAGCTATTAAATTTTAAGTAACTTATAAGTTTTATACGAGTAAACTCTTTTCCTATCGTTAGAAGCAAAAAAAAAAAAA
>CM023357.1:35549934-35936096 GCA_013282895.1 Eriosoma lanigerum | reverse complement strand
GTTTGTAGTACCAACTTCACGTACCTCGTTAATTCGTTAGCTCCAAATGTAAACAAAAAAATTTAACCTTACGTCACAGTGACAACATTCATAAAATGAAATTATTGTATACTCATTTTACCCTAATTATAATTGTACTATAAAATATATTATTATTACAGATTTAGTAAAACATTATCATATAAGTTTTGTATACTAATATTTTATTTAATCGATGTTAAATATTTATTATTTTTGCTCATATGTATTTGGTCGTATTATTTATGATCGAAGAAAAATGATCTAAATCCATGTCTTTATATAATTAATGTACTTTTTAAATTATTTTAATCTGTAACTGATAAATTAACATCTTTGTATAAAGAATATTCTAATTTTTCATATTTATATTTATTTACAAAATGTAAATAAAGTAAACCAAAATTTTAAAAGTCAAAAGAATATAATAAAATATGTAAAAAATGCATAAGTCAATCGTAAACAAGATACAAGTGACAAATTTAAAATTATAAAATCGCAGTCAAAGAATTTCGCGCGTATCATAGCGTCATAAGCATAGCAAATAACAATAAAAAATTCAATGATGCAAATTTTCTATTTTTGTTCAAAAGAAATTTATTTTTCGTTATGTGATTACTCTGCCGTCAGGTTGAATTTTGGTTTGTTTACTTTTTTGAGAATTGAATTTCTTTAATATGTAGTGTCCTAGGCATGCTATAATTATCCATATATAATGCGTATTTATCAACCCATATCAACCATAATAATATTAACAGTTCTTATATTTTAATACTAACCAAATTTATGTTTGGGTACGTATATATTTTTCTTTTATTAATTATGCAAATAACAAATAATTATTGTTTTATTTTTTAAATTTGTTTTATATCATACTATACTATATTTTATACCACACTTAGTTAATAATCGTTAAGTACTTATAATAATTGAAAGTGAATAACTTATAAAGTGAATTAAAATTAAATTACTCATAAGTCATAACAGTCATAACTAAAGAAACCACTTTATTTGTTAATTTGATTTCACTACGTTGTAATGATTTTTAAGTTAGAACTATCAACAACCTACCGAGATCAAATAGAAAAATGCATTCTATATCAGAAAATACTTAAGAATGATATATTTAGGATAATAGAAATAAAGTACATTTAATCGATAGGTTAATCATATTATATGAACTTAAAAACTAATTTTATTACTATTAAAATAATTGACTATTAAAAAAAAAAAAATAACAAAACTAAATAATGACGTTTTATAATATTCATGTTAAAATATTTATAATTTATTTTTTAAACTAAAATTGAACTGTAATACTGCGAAACATAATATTATATACTAAAATTTATCACAATATCTTTTGGCAATCAGTAAATTACTAAGACACTATACCTATAAGCTTGTAGTAAATATAATATATATATATATATATATTTATTTATTTCTTATCTCGAATAATATTATAGAGAAGAGCGTGCGATGATCCCGAAAAACCAATTTGAAATATACGAGTGTATGTGCGGATAAAAATCGAGAAGATAAAATCGGCTTATCATAATAAAAGGCTGCTGGCTCATACGTGATTCGACTGCTTAGGGTCTCCACAGTTTGACGTAGACATTTTAACACGGGCTTCTGAATTTTACTGATATTATAAATCCAATGCCGTGCGATCCAACCTAAGGATTATGGAGAAATTGTTTTTTCACCTTATCATTAATGTCGATCAAATGCACTACTCATTGGGCAAGGAATATTTTTGAGCATAAAAATGTTAATTGGATATTAGAAACGTTATAATTCTATACGCTATTCCTTATTTAAGTCTTTATGTGATAAAACAAAGAAGTGAAACTAAGAGATGATAAAATAAATTCAATATGATTATACTTCATACTGAAACATAACTATTAAATATAAAACATAAAATTTCAATTTATTCAATGAAGATAATTATCAAACTAAAAATATAGTATATAATATATAAAAATATATTATATTTTAGTATTCAACTATTATGCAGAAAATACTGATTACCAAATTTTAGAGGTTGTTTCCTTTCAAAATACGTAGTCATAAACATTCATTATAAATTGTAATACATATTTTGAATACGCAGCCCACATTTACGAGTGATTGTATAGGAAATTATGGTTTAGTATTTATTATTTATTCCAGAGAATTTTCAATTATTTTGTTTTATGTCAAACTTTCAAATGCCCCGTTTCATTTTTTTAGACACATACTAAATTATTACATTGTTATATTAAATTATTAATTGAAAACTTTTAGAGGAATTTAGGTGATAAATTTAAAATTTCACTCGGCCCGTAAATTAATTACAAATAGTTATTATAAAATATCTAGATGAATATAAAAGGTTAACCATATCATGCATCAACATTATGCACGAATCTTTTGAACCCAATTAACTTTTTAACTGCAATATGTTTATCAAATAATGATATACATAAACAATAATTACGTTTTTGTAACTTGAAATAGAATATATTATAAAATTTATATATTTTAATATAATATATTATTCATTGCAAAATATTTATATTTTATGTTATAATATTAAAAAAAAGGAACCTATTGCATAAAATGTATGTGTAATGTGTATGTAAATTTTAAAAAAAATACCAGTTATCATCATATTACTCAATTACATAGTTAGCTAATTATTATTTTAATATTTAAAAATATATTTACTAATAAATGAAGCACTCGGGAAAATAAATGGATAAAGGATTGACGTACAATCTACATATTTAATATATTATTATAAGTATTGTTAGTTTAATGAAAAAATGTTTGCATTACTGTTGAATAATTTCTCTACAGGAATTAATTAAACGTATAGTAAAAGAAAAAATTAATTTAATAATATTATTCGTAAGTTGTTTGTGTATCATAAATAATAAAATTAGGTAAATATTATATAATGCAATTAAACACATAAATAACAAATTGTATGCTATGTAATTGTAATGTTCATTCGTATAAAACAAGAGTTTAAGGTATTCACTAAATTGAAACAATTTGCTTTGTTTTTATTGCTATAAAAATATCAAACGAATTTCTCGATTAGCGCTTTTGTTTCAAAGTATAAAAGACATCTAAAAGATTATTTTTTTTCTTTCAAATTTTCAATGAATTATCAAACCTACTTCGATTTCTTTTATTTTTCTTTTATAAATTAATTTACTTAATTATTTAGAAATAAAACACTATTTTTCAATTTTAAAAAGAATCTATAATATACAAACAGATATTATGAATAAATTATTCAATTGATCATAAAATTATGTACCTAAATACATACACATTATTTAACTCTAATCATGTAGTTATTAGTAACAGAAAAGTAATCATTCTAACTAAAAATTTGAAATTTGTGATTTTTCTTATCCAGATATGGTCGATAAATCTAATTGAGTAATCATGGTTAATATATTTGTCTAGTATATTAGAAATAAATATTTCACATTCATAATAATATTGATTTCGATTAATCATTAAGTTAATCGTTAATAAGCAGTAAAATAAATAATATAAAATAAATAGTTGTTAAACTAATTTTGGGCATCTGAAAATCCAAAACATAACTAAACTAACTAAATTATTCACGTCAAACTAAACAATCATTTTAAATCATGATAGAGGAACATGTAATTTCATCAGATTTTCTAATAATATAAATAATCTATTTATCTGCCAGTTTTGCTAAGTTATTCCAATTTCAATAAGCCTAATAAATTATTCTTATAATTATCTCATCACACAGTAGTTACACTTTATAGTTTTTCTTCGTTTGGCATCGACGGAATCCATCATGACTAAAAGTCCACAAAAGTATATTAGTACACTTTTATTGGTTTTCTGTTTTTTTTTTTTTTTAAGTTTTCAATTTCAATATGTCTATTTTACAAATATCTTGTGTGAGTGTCGCTTTAATAATTAGTTTTATGATAGATACTATATATAATTTAAAATAAGGTACCACTAAATTTCTCATGCGTCTAAATGCCAAATCCATATATAAATATATCATTATCGTAAGTAAAATTATTTTTCTAACTAATTACATAATCATTAAAATTTTTCCCACTTAACCTCTCAATAAACTAATATTTTATGTGTTTAAACATATTTTACCTCCTTGTTATACACTGTATAATAATTGTTATTATTTTATTAAAATGTATGCAAATTGTATGTGCAAAAATGTATATTTATTTAAGTATTTATAATTTCTGTTTCAGCAAGTACGAGCGTAACACAGAAAGTTTTATTTTAAAAATGAATTTAATATTTATGATTTTAATAAATATATATATATTTTAAATTTATATTTTTGAATTTATATTAATCATAATAAATGTATAAAAATAATACACATGAATTAAGTAGACATTGAAAAATGTTTTTCTTTCAACAGCAAAAATCATTGATTAAAATAATCAAAAACCTTTTTGACAAAATAAATTACTATTTTTTCTAATTATTTCATAAAGTATCTAGGTTTATAAATTAAAATATAGAAAAAACATTTTAATTTCAAAGTGAAATTCTTGAATATTGAGCACTAATAAGTTTTCTTGAATTAAGGTCAGTCGATATAAAAATCATCACATTATAATTATAAATTAAAAAAATATGGATTAGATTATTATGCATAATATAAACGTAAGGTGGCTTCTCAGTCATTAAAAATAGTTTTAAATTATTGTAAATGTATACTAACCTAACTTAAATTTAATCTAACTACTATTATTCTCTATACGGAAATATAATGTTATTTATTGGAAATTTGCATTTACAATGATGTTGATTTCCCTGTTTAGTGGTCAATAATGGGTTAAGTTAAATGACTAGTATGACATCAAATTGTATTTAATATTATATCCACTTTATATAATTCATAGTTACTACAGAGTATCATGATTAAAATTATATGAATTATAATTCACAAAGAATTGTTATATTGTTTCATATATTTTATTATAATCGTAATTATATTGGAAAATAATTTTAATTAATAATTTTTAATAAAGCTATTATAATATATTATTATTAAAAAAAAAACTTTATTAAATCACAATATTTGTTTTTTCATTTTTTCAACTACAGGAAAATTTATTATATTCTATAGTAATCTGTAATGTACTCAAGTATTCTACAAAGTAAAACTTTACTGTAAAGGATACTTTCTATTTTATATAACACTACCCTTACTCAGTCCACTGTGACGCTATTGAATATTTAAATCTGAAAATAGTCAGTAAAGCCTCGTTTTACCGTAAAATATTTTATGAGTAAATTTGATTGTTATGACGTTATATACATACGTATAGCTACCATAATAACAGTAAATTTCAAACAAAAATAGACTGTATACAAATTTTTTCGGTTTTATTATGATTTTAGACTTTAATGGGCAATGTAAAATATATACGAAAGTGTATTGCTTTTGTGACTATGATAGTTGCCTACAGTACATATTAATCAGTAGGTAATTGAATGTATGTTTAGTCATATATTGATAATAAGTGATAAACTTATAACTAACATTGAATACAAAGAGTAAATTAGTACAAACAATTTATTTTGCGGAATTTTACCTCCATTTGTATTTTTTAAAAAATCATTGAAATTCAATTAAAATCTCCATTTTTTAACAATCAAATTTTTAACTTAATATTTATAAGCTAAAAAATTTTACTTAAATACGAAATTATACGTAGAATAAAGATAAATAAAATAACTTTTCATTTTTTTAGTTAAGTATGTAAAGTTTGAAGATAACCAGTTCAAAGTCTATAATTTTTATTATGAATATTTTGATGAATTTTACCTCTTATTAAATCAATGTAATTATTTTTCAATTATTGAAAATATCATATTTTTAAAGTTATTGTTTGTCATTGTTTAATTTATTATATCGTGAGTATGTAAAATGTATATTATAAATATATACAAATGTATTATAATATATAATATTCAATATGGTGATAACTGATAAATAAATGATAAGGAACAAATTTTGCCGACAATAGTAATTAAATATTTCATTATTACAAATAATGACATCAGAAATATTGTCTTTCCAATATAAGAAAATAATTACAAAAAATTGACATATAATTAAATTAAGAAGTCAACAGATTAAAACTATTATATAAATATACTCTTTAAAATGACTGTCTTCAAATTTCACATAGTTAAGCTAAAAAATAAAAAATAAATATTAAATTATTATAGATTGTTGTCTAACTTAATAATATTAAAAAAAATCTATTCATAAATGTTTATTATTCATAATGGAGATACCTATACAAATTTATAAATACACAACAATACACAACAATATGATATAAATATATATATAATATTGGATATAATATTATATAATGATATTTTACATAAATGCAACGTTAAATATAAATAGCAATTAAAGTTGTAACATTCACATGTAATTCTGATTATTTAAAAAAAAAAATGATAATAATAATTAACACTTTTAACATAATAAATTATAATTAAAAAATGTATATTATTAATTTGAAGAAAAGTTATATTGATTATTAAATACTTTTAATTTTTAAATGAAACTACATATTTCAGTTATATAATATTTCAAACTCAAATAATAAATATATATCTTCATAATACCATTTAAATATATTATTATTACTACAATGTAAACTTTTTACACATAAAATAAACGATTTTGATGATGCTAATTTTAAACTGGGGATGTTGTACAATTCAAAGTTATTCGCAATTCAATCCATTTGAATATGTAATGTAATAATATAACTCAATATGTTCATATTATATTTTACATGGTACCATAAAACGTCAAAATTGGTAAAATATAACCTACATAATTATACATAATAATATGTAAAATACACTAATACATGTCCAACCTAATCTTATTAGAGATGCCTATATAATCTGGAGAGTAATATTATGATTACTTTGAGCAATCAATTATTAAAATATTATGTGAAAAATTATAAAAAAAATATTATTCATTATACATACATATTACATTATTAGTTATTATTCCAATATAATGAGTTTAAATTATTATTATAATTCAATAAATATGTACCAATATTGAGATTAGCAAGTTACATTTAATATCATGATAGTTTAAATGATATTAATACACCTACAAGGAAACGCTATTTATTAATAATAATATTTTACATTTTTACTTAACACTCATATAAAATTATATGTTTAGAAGAAAAAAACTAATTTTAATACAAGATAGTAATTAACTCACATGGACGAAATGAAGACTAACCCATTAAGCATAAGAGTTGAAGTTATTTTATTATGGTTAATAATAATAGTAAGAAAATATAAACATATAATATTGAAAAAATTAATTGATTAAATAATTAAATTTTATTATTGTATATTAAGTAATTAGTAAATATAGATATACATTTTTAAAATATATGTGTTTATGATACTCAAGAAATATAGTAGAATAGGTACTAGGCATATTTTATTAGAATTAATATCACATTGTTAAATTTTTAATATGAAAATAACACGCTCATTAAAAACCTTTTAAGAATAAGAACACAATTTTTTAGATTAAATTATTGTACCATATTATTATCATATTTTATAATTTTATTTTTAAATTATACATGTAAACATATTTTAATTTATTTTAATATAACACAACTAATATCATACTACGGTAATATATTTATTTTATAGTAATTTTTGTTACTCATCCAGTCATCCATCTAAGTAATATTATAAAACCTGCTATACATATGTATTATTTTGTAAAAAAATACGTTTACCAGGAAAGACTACTAGTATATTATAAAAATAATTTTCTTTTTAATACAAATACCACGATTTTGCTTTTCAATAAAAATTTCTGCATAACGATTTATAATAGTAGTTCTCTTGATTTTTTTTTATCTAACATTTATCATTTGTTCAAATTACATACTAATTAATCATACAAAATTGATTGATTTTCAAGACACATTAATGAAAACTTATAAATTTCCATTTTTGAAATGTTTAATCAGTTTAATGGTTATTAAGAACTCGACTCAAATTAGAAAAAAATACATCTTATACTAAAGCACATAAACATATATTAGGTAAATTAGACACATGTAAAATAATTAATGTACTAAAATTATAATAAAAAAATAAAACTAAACAGTTTATATCGTAATATACGTTAATTGACGTATTAATTAATGACGTATAATTTATACTCAAATAATAATATAATATGTAACTCAGTTTATTGTATAATGCAGCTAAAACAAATTATTTTCTTTTAATATTGTTTTAGGCATTGAAGAATTTGAATATTAATAATAATTATTAAAACAAAACAAAACAAATTCAAATTCAAATTGCATTTAACGCTGATAATTACAAGTAAAATGTTTTATAACAGCGTATAAATCACTCGAATAATGATTAATATTTTAATGTATTCCACCATGTAAATATTTATATAGGTATAAAACCGTAAATTATTATTTATTGTATTGTAAATATGTCGTTGTTATTAACATTTTTCAAAAAGCCATAAACAATATCGTAAATAAAATTGCATAACTAATCAGTAAAATTAGTTTCGAAATAATATAGTAATATTATTATTCACAATACTATATTTATATATAAATAATATATTCATTTATTTTGAAGAATTTTGACGTCCAACCGCAACAATATATTAATACTGTGTTTGTAATACGATTTTATTTCACACTACGTGTGCACGTGTGAATTATATTATTTGGTCACGGAATTCCGTTCTTCGGATTCTGACGATACAAAATAAAAAGTTCATCTCGTATATGGGATGTGCGCATACGTGTATAATGCATATATACGACGACAATGTTTATTAGACATTTTATTACACTATCGGGAGTTTTACAACTGCGACTTGGCTTATTTTTATATTATGCAATATATAATATTCAACGTATGCTCAATTCTATACCTATATATACAGACCGACCATAAATTCGTTTATTCGGCGAAGAATACGTATATGTATGCAATTTTTACCATTGTTTTAACGTGTTTTCCTGATCACCCTGTATAAATTGTAACGATCAGCCAGTGTTGTTTATTTATTTTCGTTGTTGCGAAAAAAAATGTGTCTACCCAAATTGTAGGAATTGTAATTTATGCAGGTATAACCACACACCAGTATCCCCCTCGTCTTGAATATAACTTTCTTGACACATCTGTAGTACTATTAATACACTACATGTCTCCATTTCTATTACACTATATTGGCTCTTTCATAAATTCTTCAAAATAAAATAATATTACATTATGACATTATATATAATGTACATATATATATATATATATATATATATAAGTGTGTGTGTGTGTGTGTGTATTTGAGAGATAGATAGAGAGAGATTTTGATGGCAGCGCTGGTCCTGAGTGGATCGTTAAGTCAACAAAGGGGAAGAAGATATATGTATTTATTATTTTCATGGTGTTAAGAAATATTTTTAAAGTACCTATATATTACATATAATTATCTAATTCGAAAACCCATCGTCTGTGAAATTAGTTGTGCATTAATCGATAATATATAATGTATATTTTGTATGCAATAAACCTATTCATTAGTATGAAAATAGTCACATTCACACACATTTTTAACAAATCTTAAATTACTGACATTTAATAATTTTGGAAAAAAATACAAGTAACTTTCATTTGCATTTTATCGATAATAATTCTTGAATTCTTATATATTTTAGATAAAAATAAAGTTAAATTTATATTTATGTATTTACTCTAAAATTTAGTCTAAATAACACATTGTCATAAATTATGAATCTAAAAGTGTAACATTTTGAATATGATTTTTTCAAAATATTTTTTTATGAATTCCAAATAATTGTATAGCATTTTATTTCTAAATCATTTAATTTTAAATACTCATGAAAAGTATATTATTTTCTTGAGAAAATTATTAAATTTCATATTGATTATTATTCTTTTTTACTCATAATAATTTAAAATACATAAACAAATATATTTTCAAAATGCTTGAGTAGCAATTTGTAATGAGTAGTATATTAATACATGTTAAATATATATAAATATTTTTGTAATAATTATTCAAACGTTTACACCAAATACTTTTGATAAATTATATTATCCAAGTTTATTAATATCAATATCTTAATAGATGATATTGTAATATAGTATTATACCGAAAAAATTAATTTTTAATTATCTAAAAAATCTCAATAGTACTTATATAGTAATAATAATAGTAGAAAAATAAAATAAATATTGTAAATTCAATTGCTATTCCCATAAAGTAATCGAATACATATTAGAAAATATTGAATGATTTACTCAAAATAATTTTAAAATATTTAATCTAATTCTGATAATTATATATTATTATAGGTACATACATTTAGAAGTTTATTCACATTTTAATTTATTTTATTTAAAAAGTAATTAACCAGCTACTAATTAGTAAAATCATCATATTTATTCTGATTTATTACCTATTACATATAGTTCATTGTACCTACTTATGACATAATGTCACTTGTTTAAATTTAAAATTTCTTCATTAAAACAAAAACAGAACATATTATAAGAGTCGTAGCAAGTTTAAAATAAACTCAATTTATTTAAATATGAACATTTCAAATATAATTTAATTTGTTTCAAAAGACAATAATATTAGAACTTCATTATTATAAGTATATAACTATTATGTTATATATTAGTTTTTATTCTATATATTTATGTATGGTTTTTTTTTTTTATTGCAAAACATATATACGTAATATTTGTAACTAATATTGGTACAATAATAAATAAATAAAAAAGTTCTTGTAAGTATTGCTATTGTATAATATTTTCGTTATATTAAGTTTTGTTTCAATATCTCATCGTTATATCATACATTAGTTTAAATTTTATGGTTTTCAACACGCGAAACTGATAAACGTAAGTAGTAAGAAACTAATAAATATGATTGTATTTTTCGTTTAAATTATTGGAACCTACATATTGAACTCGTGAATGAATAATTGCAACGTACATACTCGTATATAATATTGATATATTAAATTAACATGGGATTTATTATACCAATGTTATGGATTACATTGTAATTAAATAATATAATATTTGATAATATATAGATTTTTTTTTAAAGTGATTATTTAAACCTTAACATGAAGTTATTATATAGGTACAATGATTAATAATTATTCAATTCGATTGTTTTCTATATTGTTATTCCTGCATAATACGTTATAGATAGTGTCATGATTAATTAATATGCATCATGAGCTCTGTGCTAAATTGAAATTGTTTTTATACTTTAAAGGGAAATTAATAAAACATATTTTATTGGAGTGTAATAATTTAAATATAATATGATTTGTACCTATCATATTATATACCAACGTCCTAAGTTAAAATTAAAGTTTTAAAATATCGTGAAATTTATTATCGCGAGTTTCATAAAATAAATATTTCATTTCGATGAAAAATTAAAAATAAAAATTAAATTAAAAACAATTAATATTACAGTTTTGTAATGCTAAAATATCAATCCACCTCAGAATGCTATAAATAATTATTCTTATTCTATCGGTTGTTTTAATATAAATTTATATTGAATCTATTTTTAACAAAATGTATATAAAATTGTTAACTAATATTGTATAGAAAACAATTCGCACTCATAACTTCATAATTTGTAACCTACCTATACTCACGTTATATCCATGTGGTACATTTAAAGTTTAAACAGGTTAAACGTTACAATAATTAGCTTATTAACAATTTTAATCTCTTTAATAAAACACAGACAATCAAAATAGAATTAACGTTTACACTACACTCTACAGGCTATTATGATGCTGTAAAATACGATTGATGAATACTATCATATTGGATCGTTTTTCTCGTTGTATAGAGATAAGAAGAATTCTCGATAAATAAAACTTTCTCTCGCTGACTGCGAGCGATGCAAATAAATGCAATATTATTATTATTCGAATGAAAATCATAAAATCCTAGGGAAAAAAATATCACTTACCAATAACAGACAAATTGTAACGGAAGCTCTTAGTGGCTGAATTTCTGAAATCCACGCGGCATCTATACACGCCTTTATCGTTCCAGTGTACTTCATCCACCAACAGACAGGCCGGATCTGTAACTGTCCGGAAAGTGGCACGGTTGCCGAACACGTCCGGTGCCGAATAATGGTGTGCTTGGTCTAATGGCATGCCTCTTACGTCAAAACTGTAAACATAGAAAAAAAAAAAATATATATATATATATATATAAATATTATTATTTTCGTATTTTTCTCGACGTATTATCTCATTCCGAAACTTGCGGTTTAATAATAAATCAAATGTTTATTTGCGTGGTGTCGTCACACGTGAAAATCAAAATATCATTCTATTGAGATTTAGCTAATATTTTTTTTTTTTATAATAATACAAACAATCGATAAATGAGAATAATATGTCGTATCTAATGAGGACCGTATATTCAAGCATTCATACTATTCGCCAGAATACATACCAATCTGTTGAATAAAATAATGATATACAGTATATATTAGGGGAATCGACTTCTAACTGAAATAATTATAGTTTATTATAATATTAATAATTAATATATTGATAGAAAACGATTACTACACGGTTTTATTGACAACCGAGTGGTCTACAATATTACGTATTATAAACATATAACATAACTATCAAATTTGTATAGGAAATTACATTTTCTTCGTTTCTTATTTGTGTTAATCAATTAAATATAGTTAAATTAGTCATTAAGTGCTATATCACATTAAATTATTGGAAAAAAATTTCAAGTGTTATCAATAAGCCTATAAAACATTATAAAAATAGTAAAATATTATAGAGCGTAATTAATACAATGCCTATTATGTTTTGTTTAAGTAACTATTTACTCGATTTACAGTTTTAAATCATTACTTTAAAGTTTATTTTAGATAACTTTTACAATTTACTTAAGTTAACAAATACTTCTTTTTTTCTTGTACGTGCGAATGACTAATTAATATTAGGAATAAAAATATAGATAATAAATTATAAGGTTCATTTTCCGTTTTTTTGATCTTATAATTTACCTACCGTTATCAGTTAATCACATATAAATCTAAATATTTCTGTTTAGTTTATAGGTATATGACAATTCACGCATCAATAATAAATCACCACTGTTGGCTATCTAACTATGATTATATTATTTAATTAATAAATAAACAATGATCCTATAAGTGTTATTCAATACATCTATTATTAAATTATTCGAATGAGTCCTAAATTAATTTTAGTATTGAAATAGAACCATTTCAATTTTATTGCAGTAGGTATAATAATTTATACATGATATAATAATCAAATTAATTAAACTAGAAAACGCAATATTTATTATAGAATACGATATCTATATCGTATATATATATATATATATAATATTTACATTAATTAATAATCTATTATAATATCAACATATATATAATTTGTTTTATTCACTTTTAAATACTATTGACGTATAGGTAGTAAAAATGTATTATTGTTTATATATATATATATATATATATATATATATAGGTACATTTTTAAACACAATTTATGCCTACTAATCTAGTATGTATTACATGAATATGAGATGATGTTAATTAATTTTACGGTTTGTTGAGAGTTGAGACACGAGAACAATGTGCTAGCCTTATTTACAGTAACGATTGTGTTCTATGTTAAAACTTTTTAAGATTTTATAATGTTAGCTGACATTGTTATGAGTTAAATGTGTACCAAAAAATATATGAATTTATAATTTAGTTCATTTAAATTCATGAACAAAAAATGCATGTTATTAATATTAATAACAGGAGAGCCAGAAAAGTGAAGAAATGTTTATAATTTTATACTCAATGATAATAAAGAAGTTATCTGAGTGCAATATAATTAATGATTTTGTTTATGACTATTTTTCTTTATACACATTGTACAGTATAACTGGATAAACGAAACAGACAGCAATGTACTGATCCAATATAAAATATCTTCCATCTTATAATGTTTAATTTTTCGAGTAATCGTAAAACGAAAAATTCAGAATCATTTTGCTGTAAGCTAACCTTTCGATCGTTGAAGAAATTAGTGATTTATTATAATTAATACTTAAATGCAATAACATTGCATCCGAAAATACGATTTTGAGAGAATATATAATACAATATGTTATATTGATAATCTGTTCCAAATTTCACTACGTGTATAAAATACTTATGTGCTATGAGAATACTCAAAGAAAATTAACAAGTCCCTACGTTCAAAATTGCATTATAATTTATATGTTATCATTAAAACCTAAAATCATTTTCGTGAAAATTATGATTACTTTGAATTTTGTCGTTTTTCGTCATTGTTTGATAGTTTTTCTTCTTCTAAACAAAAACCTTTGATAAATACGAAAAATGAATTAAATAAAGTACTAACAATATGCATTTTCTACAGAAAGCATTTCTTATTTGTAGTAATCGGATTATTATTTCTATCCAAAAAAATGTCTTTAACCTATTAAAAACACAAAAATTGAACATCAGTGTGAAATGTTATAGAATTTGAAGACTTAAAAAAAAAAATTGACTTTCAATTTTCAAAATATTTTGTAAATATGTTAAATAGTATATGAATTGTTTCTATACAATTTTCAAACCATTAACTAAACATTAACCAACTATTTCACATAAAACTCACTTATCGTAATTGACATACACGTGATTAGAAGTAACCGAACGATTTAAATAAGATTAAAAATATTTGTATTTTACTATTATTATTACAATTCCAGTAAACGCGATTACACAAACCACGATTAACATTACAAAACGCGGAAAAATTCCTTATCTTGGCAATAGCAGCCTATGATAAGGTAACAAGAATTTTTTTATTTTACTTAAAATCATAAATGCACTATGCTAAAAATATATACTAAAAGAATTTGAGTACATATTTTAATATTATCAATGCTGTATTTACTTTCATGTCGTTACTCCTTTAATATTTATTTTATTGAGTTATTTATTGAGGATAAAAATAATAATGATAAAACAACATAAAAACGAAAGCGAGAACCAACTTTTCAATACTCAGAAAAAACAATGTTGGTGAAACTCGTAAAGTCGAAACTAAACACTTTATGATGTATTGAAATGTAAAAAAATTGATGCTAATAATAAAAAAAAAAAATTTGAAAAATAAAGAACTGCAGAATAGCAGAAATTAGGAGTTGCATTTCACCTTTAACTTTTAACATCGACTAACCATGATCAAAACGTTGATAATATCGGCATGCAATAATGCATTGTTATATGCACTTATTTAGCATAATAATATACTATATCAGTACAAAATGTATAAGTAGCAAAAATAGCACTAATATTTAAGATATACTCAATCTGATATATCGTTTAAACATTGAGTATCCAATAGATAGTATAGTATTTTTTATTGTTCCGTATTTTTTTTAAAAAATCATATCCTAATTTAAAATGTGTAAAGCTTAAAGACTCGTCGATTCGATAAAACATGAAAATTATATAATAAAAATAAAAATAATAATAATATTAGTTAGATGCAAGCCGCGATGATTAACTTAAAATACTATAAATACTATAAGTACTATAATACTTAATACTATAATACTATAACTATAAATATAACATTATATTTATACCTAAATATGTTAGTTATAATTTGTATCGACCTGAACCCACCCAGTCATAATTTTCTCAAATACGCATTTGGCTCAACTGGGCGCAAGACGTGTTCAAAACGGTTAATTTCATACGTTTTTGAAAAAAACTAATCCAAACGCCCGTATAACAGTAAACTACGTGTCTCCCAGGATTGATAATAATGAAAATATAGACAACGCACGCGATATAAATAATATAGTACGTGCAATGGTGGTTCATAAAAAAATCAGGCCTGTGTGCAAAAGAAAAAAAACAATGAGAACTTTTATCATTTAATACGACATTATAATAAAATTATTAAAACTAATAAAATCGTATAAAAATATAAGTGATGGGTACAAGTAATCTATTTTCGTTAACATTTTAATTTTTAAAAATTCATGAAAATTACACAATAAATAAACATTTTGTTCGCGTGCCTTTTTTTCTGTAAAATTATTAATTTTATTTGTCAAATGGAACTGGCTGGCTCGATCGTTTTCAATCGACAACATTCCAAGACCGCTTAATCTTTCTTCGCGCATCGTATAGAGGTACTCCGTACTGTAATTTTTAATTAACTTTACGAAAACTAATGTTTGGACAACCCAATATTATTTGTTGATTTTGTATTATTATTATTTTTTTTCTTCCACGTCGGATAATCATGGACCGTTTTTAGCAAAGAGTCTGTGACATTTGCACACGTGTACGACGCGCCAACCGAATATACCGCGGTAGAAAGGCTATTGTTATAACATAATAATAATAATAATAATAATATGTTACGGTCGGTCTGGCGAAGATTCGTTAAACGAACGGTCGTATAATCCGGACCATTGGCTGTTTCTCCGTACGGAATTTAATTGAATTCCCCGAGGGACCGGCGGCGGCGGCGAACGCGATGACTTTGGCGCGCGCGCGCGTACGCGACGACGGGACGGGACGAGAAAAGATTATGAGACCGACCGGTGTGGTGTGGTCGTAAATTTCCAGGCCAATTAACAGAGATAAACCGGATAGCGTTGGGTTTTGCATGTTAATAATATCGTCGCCGGGCGTTAATAATTAGCGCGGCAGCGGTCTTTGGATCTTTTGCAGAGCGCCGAACGACGAAGGGTCTGGCGGACGGGCAGAAACTGCCAGAGACTTTCGCGTCGGCGAAAAGGGTTTGTTGTTTCGGATATGGAGAGTGTTTTATTTTTTTTTTCATACATATACATATATATAGTATCTTTTACTAAGGTCGCGTACACATTATTGCCGCAGATGTCGGTCCGAATTTATCGGTTTTTAATTTTCCTGCGCGGGGTACACGATGCAGACTAAACGGTTTTTCACAGACGACTCCTCGCGACTATGCGGTTCCCGAGACGGCGAACGTGTAATGCCCGCGAATCGATATAACAGATTACAAATTGTAATATTTTGTTTCTATGCTTTTCGAGTAGTTTTTTTATTTCAAATGCGTAGGTTTGAAACTGTTTACAATAGATCATATCATTTTTTTACATGAAATCGATTTTTTTCAAAATCCATATACTTTAGTAGAGGCAGTTTTGTTTTAATGAAAATCCTAAAAATATGTAAATTTCAATAAGAAATACGTAATATTTAGAAAAATATAGTTAGGATTAAAGTACCGAAATTCTACCATTTTAAGGAATTAAACTATATTAGCACTCTGTTGAATGAATTCGTTTAATGGTTCAGAATTCTAATTGAACTGATAATTGTAATTCTAGATTAATAAAAATATAAATAAACTTAGAATTAAAGTACATATTCAGCACATGTTTACATTAACTATTTCAGCAATTCGAAAGAACGCGTATATAATTCAACGTCTCATCATATAAAATAAACTAACATACTATAGATTCCTATCTAACAACAAGGATATATCGTATACGCTATATGGTAAAAATAATTAGTAATTAATCACTTTATTTCACCACCATAATATTTTCATTATTGTTTATATTTATAATCTCTTTTATTTAAACCCACAAATTTAATCTCGTTAATGAATTTATTTTAATAAAATAATATAAAAATGATTTAGTCTAACAAATAATTCATCATTATGTAATTAATTTTTTTATTTATAAATTATGTTCAACGTCCATGATGTCCCCATTAATTTTTATCAGAGTATATTAATATACTAAGTTAATGACTTTTATAATATATAATTAAAATAGAACGAGGGTAGGTCAATATTAATCAAAAAAATTAAAAACACTTATTTATATATTTTTACAATATTTCCTATCCACTCAGACATTAACATCATTTTTTATATAATTTTAACTATAAAAATAATAGATATTACAGTATGGTTATCTACTCGAAAACCGTGTACTATAGTCAACAGGTTACCAAACACTAAATTACCAACTACAATAATACATATATTTCTTTTTTCTATGCAAATTGCTTAAGACTTGAGAGTTGAGACTGAGAGTATCAGTAGTATATACATGACGTTTTAATAAAAACTTAAGGGTATATGTCGTACATATAGTATACGCTATACCCTATGGGAACACTAATTTTACGTCTATAACTTATTGATGACATATAGGTATTTTAAATAATTAAATAAAAGTACTTCTAGCAAAGGTGAATATTTGTTCACATATGTGTAAGGGGCTTGGCATTTTTACCTTACATACTCAGTATTCCATCAGAAGTTTATAGAGGAAATAAAACCATCTGATGTGGCTCAATTTCCCCCCTCAATATCCTCCTATGACCTACAGATATTTTACTTACGTTCATAATAGTATTTGTGTTCATAAACCAATTTTAAATTTTTATTGAACATAATTTTCTAAAAACAGCATATAAAATAACATATTGTGATTATATAGATTCATATAACTTATATAAACTAATAATATACTTTCGCCAATAAAATTATTTTAAAATTTAAAATTAACTAAGTTTATGAATAGGCAAGTATTGTATAGTAAAATATAAAATGGTTATTATAATTTGTGTGAAATCAGTGAATATCGATGTATTACAAAATAAAAGCATGCATTTGAAAAATAAAAAATAAAAAGATAATATTCGAAAACTCACATTTACGAGAAAAAATAGAGTTCAGACCCTTGATACAAATGTACAAGAGTAAATTAGATGAAATACGACCGGAATAACAATCAATATATTATTACATTAGATAAATGTAACTAAAAAATTGTTACTGAATAAGTTAAATTTATTGTATTTCCATTTCTCCAAACTAAAATCTAATGTGACATTACAAAATGTCGCGTTGCATTCGAATCAGTTATCTGTTCACGTATAACGAACATACTTTATCCTCTTCAAAAGATGGAACGTGTGGATAGTATTGCCATTGGCTTACTAGGGAAGACTGCAATGAAATATTTCGATAAAATATTATATAGTAATATACTTTGGCGGTTTGGCCCACAGTGCCCAGTAATAAATACTCTCGCAGAATTTAGTAAAAGCAATTATTGTTAAAAAAGTAAATCAACAATTTATTACCTACCTATTTAAATTCGTATCAGTTCATATTAAAAGTATAACCCAATAACGTTTATAATTGCTACAGACAAAACGTTTCGAAAATACATTACAATAAATTATATTATATATGGTTTTTATCTCATTTATATTATAGTTACTGAAAATATTTGGAAAATACTTAAAGTATAATATATTATATTATTGGTTTAAACACGTTCGATTAAAAAAAAAAAAATTATTTTATTATAACTTCCTAAAGACAAAATAAATTATCAAAAATTATATTATTCAGGGATATAAAAATTACAATAATGACCATTATAGTTCTATAAATAAGTCCTAGATGTGTTGATGAATTTCCATTTGTATTTTTTAAGTATTTTTAGAAGATTCTTTCATAGATAAAAAAATGTTTCACAATCAAAAAATAATTTGGAATTTCCAGTCATTTTAAGAATTTTAATAATTTTTTTCATATATTATAATAGAATTAAAAAAAAAAAAATTTAAGGAAATAACATCCCAGTTCCATTCATTGAACATAACCAATTATTGATTAATAAGGATTATTTCCGTAAAAATATTATATTTTGATATTTCTATAATTATTGATATTTGTAATACGACGCTAAGTTGAAATATAGAATTTAATTTAATTTTTGTTTAATAATTATTATTTTACTGTACGTGTTTTGTAATATACTAAGGTGTTTTTTGATGTTATATCTTATTATTTCATCTGTCTTAATCAGCTTTATTAACCGTGCAATGTTGATTTTACATCGTAAATATAATTAAGCGATTATGGTAGAATCAAAACAAATGTACAAATATTACCTATTTATAATGGTTAAATTCCTTAATATTTTATTCACTGAATAGCTTCACACGCAAAACAATCGTAAATCATTTTGAGATTTAGTGTGTGGAGAGTATATTATTAATAAACACCTCATTGTAGTTTTTCTATTGTTCTGTTTAACATCACTGTTAAGCGCACGCTATACTAGTATATTGTATATTATATTATATTGTGCATTTGAAATGCACATAATAATAATTTTCATATAAACATAAATTATGATATGTACCTATTATTTTATTATCAACTATGCATTTCATTTAATACAGTAGTTCGTTAAGCGTACTTATCTCAATTTTAAACTTAAATTTAGTATGGTTTTAAATACAAGTTTTGCATTATTACACACTATTTCTATATAAATTTGAATAGATACCGACAGAAACACTCGGGGTACTTGATATTATTTTTCAAAAATTGCTGTTTGGAAAAATGTAGATTTTAATCTGTAATGAGTTCAGAAAGGAAAAATATTTTAAACTGTTTATTTATTTTTAATTGACTAGCGAAGAAAAATAATTCAAATATAGTATCATGATTTAATAATTTAAAAAAATATAACATTGTGAAATAGATCATTAAACTCTCTATACAAGAGACGAAAAAAAGTATAATAATAGATACATTGACAATTGTTTGAATTTATTGAAAATAATAACACAATAATTGTACACGAAATTTTGTGACTATTATTATAACAGTTCATTATTATAAATGGATACAATAAATGATTATTTTCAACAGATATTTATTATAAATTAGTATAGTTAGTTCCAATAGTTTGTCATCTCATTTTTTATCATTAAACACACGTTGTTGGATATAAATAGATAAAAACGATTCATCTCGAAAACATTTATTCGGAACAAGGTAAGCTGTAACTAACAAGATAATCCATTTAACGCTCTCCGCCATTTTTTTCTCTCGTGTTAATTTAATTGTAGTGCATTTTTTCCTCGCTGACATTATTCTCATTAATATTGAACATACGTTCAATTAATATTTTCAAGTATACATTATGTAATTGATTAATCAATACTTTAGAATTGAAATAATTCGCATTTGTTATATGTTTTATATTTTTACGTGTAATATCTAAAAATTTAAATAAGTACAATAATTATTTTCAGTTATGTAGGTATATTATGTTATTTTTTAAGTCTTTACAATGTATTAAACAATTTTTTTTTAATAATAAAACAATTTGTGTTTTATAAAACTATATATATATATATATATATATATACGTACATTCAAATCTAATTTGATAATTAATAGTCCATAAATCATTCCATTCATAAAACGAATTTATAGTCTGTAGACTTAATAAATATAACGTTAATTTTAAATAATAAATATATTACTTCTTAAAAATAAAAATACAACTCAACGTTAACATTACTAAACAAACTAAACCAATAATATAAGAATGACGTAACTAGTAATTTAAAATTCATTAAAATAAAATATACACTATATTCGTATACTATATATTATAGTATAATGAATATAAACTAATACAAAAAAAAACTTTAAAAAACAAATTTTCTGAAAATTTTTATTACTTCTATCTTTTTATTATAATATAATGTACTGAATGCTTGACAATATTTCTATTATATACACAAATTGTTCAAATAATTTTTAGGTCATACAAAATTAATTATAGTATAATAAAATAAATTTCGGTTTATAATTTTGATATCAAGCATATATTATTATGTACGTCATACTATATATATATATACAAACTTATATAAAAGGACCACTATTTAATTTATTAATTTATTATATACTTTTGTTATGGTTTTGTTTGAATTTAAGTCAGTAATAAACAATATTTTGTTTACGAAGGTAAAAAGTATATAAAATTAATAATTAAGTATACACGTTGAGCGCAGTTTTTACTATTGAAAAAAACACTTTAAGTATAAAACTTTAAGCAATTGTCATATAGTATGCACAATATTAAAATAAAATGGATATATTAATATATTATACAATGTTACATATTATAATATATAATATAAGTACATGTTAGGTATATTTTTAAACCTATTATTGTGAAGACGATAAATTACAGTTTGGAACTATTTTCATAACTGTTTAATAGATATATTTAATGCTCATTAAATAATAGTTCATTATAATTAGTACCCATAGGTGTAATATAATAACAATGTAAGAAAGACCTCGTAAATACCGATTTTTACTTTTGGAGTATAAAGAATTTCTACGCTCATATTTTGTCACTGCCAAAATAGAATAATTTGCAATCTTTAATAAATTCAAAAAAATAAATAAATATTGAACCTTATCACATACGAAAAAAATATAGATTTTCTATAACTAATAAAAGATTTACATTTTTTAATATTCAATAATATCTACAGTATACTTAAAAACTATACACTTTGCCATTATTAATGTTTGTTATAGTATAATCCACTTCGTTTACTACGAATTACGACCTGAAATTAAAGTACAAACCACATACATTTGATACTATAACCAGCGTAACCAGTACTGATATTTGAAAACCATTCGATTACGATTTCTCGCATATCGACAATATGGCATTGATGAGAATAGATTTTTATAATATAAAATCGTTCGTATAACAATATAATTATAAAGCAAACCACCAAGACCAGGTAACCGGAGAACAATTTCAAAACCAAAACACCAGGAACTTTTTTCTGTCACAAATTTGTGTCTCTTCAACGTCGTACTGTGTATATAACTCTAAAAGATTACTCTATATTATCCTATAACCATATAGGGGTGTTCATAATTACATTAAGTAAATTAAAAAATGTGTTATAATCATAACAATATAACAGTAGAGATATTTTTACTCTATGGCTGCGACAATAATACATTAAAATATAAATACGTTAAACTATGGTAGAATGAATGTGTATATTGTCGGTATTGTTAAAAAGATAAGGGGATGGTTTGAACCCATAATCCTCCTTTCCCGCATCTACGGGCCTAATTATAATAATGATACGCGAATACACCGGGCAACGTCACGGTTCTATGAAAACATAAGCATAACACAATAACGGATAATGATAAACACGGCGACGAAGTTTCGGTGAAAGACGACTGCGACCGGCCGCATTCGCGTTATCACCGCGTTTGAGGAATTCGCAGCGGGCGAAAATTTCACTCTACTGTGCCGCACTTCCGGCAAAGTATACGTAGTTTTATGCGGGCAAAACTTACACAACGGCTCAAGTTCATAACTTACCTGCACACGTACATGTCGTTTATGTATTATTATTATTTAATATTGTGTACGCGATGACAATAGGGCCAAAGCCAACATAATAATATCCCTTACCGATATCGCGAGAAACAGAGCCATTTATAGCTTGCAGTCACTGAACTAGAAACACGAAATTATGGACTTCATATTACAGTCGTTTGATATTGCCATATTTAATTGACCTTGCAATACATTACACAATAATATAATATTGTGCATACAGAACAGATCTTTTATGTGGCGGAACAGCCATTTTTGTGAGATATATTATTTATATCCATATAAAATATATGTCATAAGATTCAAATTCGCACAAACTTCGGACTAATATAACTATTTAGAATCTAACAGTAAGCACATAACAGTGTCAGCAATATAATTTAATATTTATACTTATCAATCATAAATCGTCTGAATAGTTATGAGAATACGCCGTTTACATTACACAGCATTACTTTAAATCATAGACAACCCTAAAGTTTTAAATTATATGTAAAATACTAAAATATATAGTATAATAAAAATATCTAGTAATCACAATAATTTTATTAAAAAGCTTGGAAATAATTAGAAAAAAGATTTAAGTTCTTATTCATGATGCATTTTAAGAACAAATTTGTAATTTTATTGAATAGATTACAATCTTAAACAACCACATTGTCAAAAGCTGAACTGTTAAAAAAAGAACAATTAGAATAACTGAAAGTTTCAAACAAGTTCCAAAAACCCAATTAGCTCTAAATGAAAAATCGAAACTACTGTTTAACATTATTCAACTTATTTCAAATGAAAAAAATTTCCAATAAATCAAAATTAATTAATTTAGATTTCAGAGTATTGTTGATATGGTTAAAATTATATTATGATAATTATAAATTACTTAATATATTAAATAATAATATACTAATTTACTTAAAAATTACTAATATGATTCATATTAGTATTGTGGCGAATTTGTATAGTTTTACAATTAAATAAATTTTGTTTATGTAAACTAATTTTTTATAAACTATTATTAATTAATTTTTTTTTTTCAAAAAATGATATATTTTAGAAATATTCAAAATAACACATTTCATAAAAATTTAAAACCCTATAAGTATAACTATTTGTTTTAAAAAAAGTTCAGTCTTCACTTCTTCAGTGTGTAGACATGTGTACCAAATTATTAAAGTGCGTTGTACACTTCTGATGAATTTAATTCATTTGGTGCTAGCGTCTGGATAGGACACTTGCTCCGCGTGCGTAATTTAATTACTTTAAACGCTTTTGTCGTTCAAAAGACATTAAACTACCACCGATCCTTTATTTTTATAAAGTAATATTTACTAATATTACAGTGTACTACACAGTCCATCTAAAATTAAACATGTAACGACAATATTAAATTCAAGAAAAATTTAAAACAAATCAGGATATAAATAAAATATAAAGTAATTATATAAATGAATAATATAGAATAATTAGTTTTGTAGTACAGAAACGAGAAACGATTTAACATTTTCAAATGTTTAAAAGTATTCATATTTCCAAATAGTTTTTGACGATATTGAATTGTGTATTTTGCATATTTTCCTCTTTTTCGCATATTAAAATAAATTATTCGTGTAATATTTTCACCACTTTGTTTACTTTTTCACTTACTTTTTCAGCAACTTTGACTACATATATTTTAAATAAAATATACGGGGAAAAAATAAAAATTGAACTGAATAACACCAAACCATAAAATATGAACTTTAAATATTATTCATAACGATGTTATTTTGAAATATAAAAAATAAACACGTTTCATTTCTAAATAAGATAACATTCATAAATCATAAGTTACGATAAATTATTTTACTTCTGCTAAATGACCAAAGTTCTAAATCTTTTACACGTATACCAATCGGCAATCACCGTTTAAAAATCGGATTTAATTCAATACCATAAAATTATAATGGTGAATTTTAAAATTAGAATGACACTCAACTGTAAAATAGCTGTATTTTCACATGACAAAATATCGACCATTATAATATTATCTTTGTATGTGAATATTTTATAAAATGCCAATTTTTCATCCTCCATATTATTATACGTATATAACTACATGTATTTTACATTACAAAAAAAAAAAAAAACGTATTAAAACGAATTTGGGTGTTTTGGTCTTAAGATAAAAAATATGAAAAACAAATACAATTGATCGGAAATAAAATTATTAAAATTTAAAAAAATTAATTTCATTGTTTATTGGGAATTGTAATAGCATTCGGTGAACGGCAGAGTTATGTTCCCATCTTTTAATTCAGAACGTAACCTAACATGTGTTTTAATTTTTCATGATGGGTTAATTATTATGAAAATCACATACATTTTATTATAATATTATTATTACTCATTATAAATTAACGAGAAAAATATGCTTTTAAAATTTCATTAATCGTGTAAACTATTAACTTTTTTAAATGACTGCATCCGTGTGACTATTGGTTCAATCTTTAAACAAAAGTGATCATCTAAAAACAATATGCACTATCGGGGGTTGAGTTTTGGATTTTCGTGTTGAATAGAATTATTATAGAACATGACTTACAAAAATCGATGTACTTGTTTTGCTTTACGTCAAACGTTTTATCAATAGTTAAACGACTTTACGTTACGATACTATAATAGGTTTATACGTACCACAGCGTGATTGATCAAAATTAATATACATAAATAAATGGATAATAGTTTACATCTTGTTATTTTTATGATATTACAAAAATATCGATGAATAGACGTTATAAACAATACCTGAACAAAAAACTTGCATTAAAATTACATTATAAATTTGGAGTAACTTTAAGTGACTTATTCATATTATACGTGTAGTTATTATGAAAACTCCTAATAGCTTTTTCATGCAAACTCAACATTAACCAAATTTTATAAGACTGTAAGCGAGATGTAAATCTTAAGCACACGCACACACACACACACACACACACACACACACACACACACACACACACACACACACACACACACACACACACACACATCAGTTGTTGTGCTAGTTGGTTAGGTTAGATATTTTACTCGTGTTATTTTACCCATTGATACGATTATTTAAAGTGTATAAAGAGTTTTTTAAAATTATAATGATAAACATATAAAATATATGATTAGAAATAAGCACGGAGTTAACGAAATTTTCAAGAAACTCTAATAAACCTATTTACTTTAAATACGGTAATTAATATTTACGTTTGAATAATAAAAATATAATATAAAATGACTGGTCTTATTAATTTTTTTCGAGTAAATTAATAATTGTTCATTTTTGTAATAATATAGTAATTTTAAGATTAAGATTGTTTAAATGATATATAAGATTTTGTTTCTATTAAATTATGAAATGATAAAATATTTCAAACAATATATATTCTAAATATGATTTGATAAATACGAAAAATAAAACGTTAAACAAATAATACGGTGGAACCTCGAATAAATACAATAAAAAATGAAGTATACGAGGTATAAGTATAATAATATTAGGTATGAAATATGAGAAACGAAATGAATAAAAATACAACATATTATTATAATATTAATTAAAAATATAAATCACGCATGTTACCAAACGCAGTATAACTAGAACTCGATCGTTATTATAGGAACGTTTTAACAATGCGTAGCATAACGAACGAATCAATTAATTATTTCAACAACATGCACTTCAGTCTAATATATGATATCATAATAATAAAAATTGTGATAAACATAATATAATAACAATATTATTACATTAACATTTGATTGCATTTGGTAATAGTAAGTTTTTACATTTAATTTATATAATAATATTATGTAAATGAGTATAATATAAATGTATATATTATGTGTGCACAAATCAAAACTGCATTAATGAATATGCACTACCATGATGATATAATTTATCACAGATTATAATATATTATTCTATACGTAAAACCTGGCACCAAAACGGTAAAACACTGAGGAGCTCTGGCAAAAACGCAAAGGACTGTCGCTTTATGAACCATTCGTATCTATCGAAAAGTTTAGTCTGTCGGAGCACAGGTGCTGGCCTCAACGAACCCTACTGATCTCCATATCCTTGAAAGAGCCAGGGTTCACAGCTGGTCGGAGAAAGCAAAAAAAATGCTTAAGTACTCTCCATTCGTAAAGAAGAAAGAAAAATTTCGATAGAGGTTTAGCAACATATATAGGACCGCTCCAAAAAAGGAATATGGACCACCGAACTCAACAGATGGCTCACCAAAACGCCAATCCATCTCACTTTCTATCTCAGGCAGGCTCTAACTAGTCACGGGTGCTTTTTCCATTATCTATAGAAAACTAATAAATCCCTAGACACGGATTTTATTTACTGCAATCACGAAACAGACGATGCAAAACATAATATATTCTATTTCCCACACTGGAGAAATACAGATTTTCTGTCGGTCAGTTAGGACTGCAGAAACTCCAGTCCGAAGGACGCAATGGACCTTCTGTATGATTCTGCTAACTTATCGTCGACTCATTTAGGCGCGGTCACAAAAGCGAGACTAGAATTTATCACCAGGTTGATAAAATACTCAACGCCAAGGAAGATGATCCAATACTCCTCGAAGCAGCTGTCAGAGACAGTAGCTAATTGATATAAGCACTAATATTTCAAATTGGAGGATACAGGCACCTGGTCGCGAAGAGATTATAACAACAAGTAGGCCAACTACCAATAAAATTACATTCGTACATTACGGTTTTAAAAAAAGATTAAACCATAAAATCAACTAGCTCATTTCTCAGTTTGGAACTAAGATACCTAAATAATAGGCATTTTTTCACGTTCAACCAAATGTAACTAAATATATGTATGAAAATAAGGTTATAGAATTTCATAAACAAGTTGTTTTCGCCATTTTGGTTACGAACTTAGTAATTATTTTTGGTTTTAGGTTATTGATATATTATCATAACCGAGTTAAAGGAATGGTTTTGAATGAATGTTATGACATGATTGGTTATAAGATCCAATCAGAACTTAACTAAGATTACCATGATATTTGTCTTTGATTACATTTTACGATAACGTGGAGTGATCTCATTGAAAGACGGCGTATATTACAGCGACCCGCGAGAAACAATATAATTTGAATATTGCGAGATGGCAGCTTTTATTATTGTTCGATAAAATAATTATCCGGCAAAGACTTCCTGTTTTCGTGACGGTCGGGGAGAAACACGTTTAATAATAGCCACAATAATAATATTATATAGTATACGTGCGCGCGGTGGTGGTTTTGTCGGGAGACTGATTGTAGCTTATTTTCCCCGAGAAACGTTACAATTAATTAAACCTATTAGTACACGTTGTGTTGCAGACGTTATCTTTGTCGGTGAAATAATGAGGACAAGGCATGTATTATAGTACGCGAAATAGTGTAATAGTAGTAAGAAATTGCTAATACACGAGTATAAATTACTATGCATACCGACAAACGTGCCCTTATTCACTATATATTATTATGTCACTTTTGCAATGTTGCTTATTATTCCTATTCGCATTCGCTGCAGTTCGACTAGAAAACAAATCTGTTGCAATGACGGACAATCTAAATAACTAGGGTACACACGAATAAGATCTATTTGTAGTCAGTGGCGTAATGTAGGAGTTTCAAAGGGTTGTACTTGAAACTCCAAATATATTTCAGGGTCACTAAGGTATAATTATTGTATGACTCCTAAAATATAAAATAATTTTAATTTTAATTAATAAATTTAATATTTAGACCAGTCATTTTTTGTCAAAATTACATAATAATGATATTTATAAAAAAATAATATATCTTTTTCCAAAAAATAAACATTATAATATTTAACAAACTATTATAATAATTCTAGTTCAATACTTGATGAAATAAAATATTATATTCAACAGAAAAAAATATACTTTTTAGAATTGTTTGCATGTACATTGAACGGTGAATGAACCCCACACACCTATCAATCCTGTAGAATTATTTTGTGATGATATTTAAATTTAATATGAACATTTACAATAGTTACAACCCCAAAAATTTGATCTAATTACACTACTGCTTATAATAATCAAATAGAATACAGATAATAAAGGATCTGATAGGACTTCAAGTTATTTATTTGTAATTCATTGTTAAGGGATTGAAGTTATAATAATTATTTTCTTACTTGGGACCTTGTAAATATACTAAATATATGCATTAATCAATCTGGTTGTTAGATTGTAAATTAAGAGTTTGCCTCAATTTCTGCAATACCGATCACAGTATATCACATTTATTTAAAATACGCACAAAGAATATCATACTCATTCCTTTGGCTATTTTATTACACCATGATAATAATACTCATACAGAGTACATAATATACAAAGTATAAATATATTACAACTTTTTAAGTTATTCTTAATCGACTAAAATGCAAAAGTCTTATTAACTCAATTTGATGATCGTTTTAGTAATGTTATAACAATATTATTATTCAGGCTTATATTAAATAAGTGCTTTGTTAATAATAGTACATTTAAACTCGAGGTGAATTCAGCCCATGGTAACGGGAGGGGGAGGGCAAGATAACAAAGGAGGAGACAAACTATAATTTTTTGTGTAGAACGTATCATATATGTATACATTTTGCAAAATGTCCCATGTGAAATTCTATTTTCTGATTGAACAGGGGGAACACCCTCCCATGGATCCGCCACTGATTTAAACTATTGATTACTTATACTTACCCTATATTAAGTTTAGGAATTAGGATATATACATATAAATAATGATACAAATTGTCTTTATTTTTTCGAATTATAATCATCCCAAAGGAATTAAAACAAGCTTGACAGGCTATTTAATCATTTAATAATATAATATTCTTTAAAAATCAATTGTTTTAAAGTCGTCTATTATCTATCAATATGATATTTCATTATAATATATCACAGAGAAGATAATAAGATACTTATATACAAAATTTTACGTGCGACTGCGTGTTTTTTACCTCAACTACTATAACGATGTTAAAAAAAAAATGACACCGTAATGACGCGTAAGTATACGCGAATATATGATGGTTGGATTTTACGGTATTTGCGCGACCATCAATCTCACATATCGAGTAATAAATTATAATAATAATTTATACCTACATCACGTTATGAAGGTCTTCTTATCGACGGTTTTTCACTCGATCTCTCTCTTTCTCTCTCTCTCTCTCTCTTGTACTTTATTCTCGATTTATATACACGTATTATAATACCGTAACGTAACGATTTAAGTATACCGTGGTATACGAATAAATGTACTAATTTATTATATTATACAGCGGTAGATTAATAGTAATATACGAGACGGTGTATTGTTATAGGTAGTGTATGCACGAATAAACAGCCCACGCAGTCGCCATCAAGAGATATATTATTAATATTATTATTGTGAAATTCGTTCTAGTTATGAAATTCGAACAAAATAATGTATCCTGTATACCAAATTCAATAGAATAATAATCTGTCGTACGTGTACAATATTTATTCCACAACCCACACGTATTACTTTCAACACTTATAATGTTGCCTACGTTATTGACGAACATTTTAATATGTCATTATTATTATTTTGTCAACAAAAAACATCATATTCGTATTGACGTAGATAATAAAAGGAGAAATATATATAATTTATCATACCAAAATGTGTTTTAATAACATCATGGGAAGCAGTGGTTCGAATAAATGAGAGGAATGAGAGAAACGTCGATTTTTATGTAGTTAGATTATTCTTTTCGCTAATTATAATGTGATAAGAGTAGAAAAGTAAAAAATTACATAAATTATCTAATCTCGACATATCATATATGTCATACCTATTCATTATAATAAGTTCACAATAATAAATTACATAGACATATAGTACACTATAATATTTTCTATTTGTCTAGGGCCCTCTATTACCAACAGGTACTCGTAATTTAACATGTATAATCAATATCTATACGTTACTTCATTTAATATATACCTAATGTCTATTATTATTGTACAAAATAATAATTATATCATTTAATATTAAATTTGTATTTTACGTTTTATGAATACAACCGTCTGCTGCCTAAAACACGAAATTTGTAAAATTTCAACAAGATGCCAAGACAAATGATGGAATAATTTAAAATTTTAAGTCCCAAATTAATGGCTTTGAATGGGTCGGAATGCTAAGATGTTTCGGTAGGATAATATTTTCTAATTGCAGCAATTTCCTGGGTGTATTAATACAAATAAAAGTTATTTATTTATTTTCTTTTTTTATAGAATTATAATTTACATCAAGTTGTTTGTAAGCTATTATTCCATTATTATTTTTGTTATTATATCATTAAATTGTAAAAGAGTATTCATTGTTATTATATTATATTATTAAAATTTGAGTATTTTTTATTATTTTAATAAAATAAATAATTAAAATCCTTAGATCTCCGGTATTGGAGTTTCGTTTTATGGTGGAATCCAGAAAACTACCAGTTTCTATTGAAATTGTGAAAAGGATGTAACACGCTACATTGTTACTAGATATATTTCCTATGAAAGAAAATTGAAGAACCATAGATATATTTTTGGATATTATTATGACAAAGAAATAATTTTGTCAACCGTATATGTACTCAACTTGTTTCTATGTAACAACCTCCATAACAACTAAATCGAAAACATATGATAGATTGAACGAAAACTATCTAATATCATGTATCAATTATGTGTATATAATATATTATTATTTATATTATATATTTTTGTTTATCAGTATCCTAGTTTATAGATTGAACTTATCATCTGTTTTTGATTTGGTTGTCATAAAGATGGTTGTACGGAAACAAGTCAGAAAAATCGCATCACAAATCGGTTACGAAAAAAACCGTTATCCCCATTAATATATCTATTATATTATTATGATATTAACATATTATTTGTAAAAATTCAAAAAAAAAAAAAAAAACAATCTTATAAATCCACTGTGGTATGAAAGTTGCACGACATTTGAAAGTGGTCAAGTCGTAGTCTAGTACTAAAATTGTCGAAAATGTTGAATTAAATTTTAAGCAAGCTTGTTGTATCATTTAACAATATAATATTATTCAATGGATATTTTTTTAATACGACTTTTTTGAGGAAATTACGACCGTATTTAATCAGTAATGGTTAGTAATAGTTTGTAAACTTTATTTGTAGTGAATTCGGTACAGTTTATGAATTACCTATGATATATTATAAAACATTATATATTTTATCAATTTTATATGATAATAATAATATTATTATTATTGACGACGTAATATTTATGCGCGTTAACACCATGGATTGCCGCCACGCAACGTCGGATGAACAAAGCGAGCAGCTCTGTCAGGCCCATTAAAGCCTTAGTGGTGGAAAGGCGTGCAGCCGTTCGAATCCAATTTGTCAATGACAGCTCCGAGCCTAGACTGGACTACTAAATGCCGATCACAAGCAAAACGATAGACGAGAAATATTGGCGGTGTTTCAAGAGAACATAATATATTTTATCAACCTGCCGAATTCTCGGGTTCCGGTATATTACTCAAACCGACGCGGTCGCTTTGTCGAGAGTTTTACGATTTTCTCCATCTCTGTCGTTGGTCTGATTTGGCGGAATCCATTGAATAAGACGGCTGCGACCATTTAACACTGTACGAACGAGTGGAAGTGAAAACAAAATCCTAAAAGGCTATGGTCTAGAGAATATGTAATACAGGGTGTTCATCTGAAAGATGTGATAAAAGTAAAATAAAGTAAAATAGTATTTAGTGTTTATTTATTATATAAAAAAATAATAATAATGTTGGTGGTTAATATTTTCATAGAAATTTGGTCATTTATTTTATGTGTTTTTGAATTTAAAAAAATGTATAAAGTTTGTTGTAAATTTATCAAAGAAATGTATTACACAATAATCAATAATTATTTTTTCAAATTTAATTGATATAATTTAATAAACATTAAATAAATAAATATATACTATTATGAACAAACACTAATTATTTATAATATTGTTTAAATTCAAAGTCTTAACTTTTATTGGATCTATTAAAAACACACTGCATGTATACTATTGTCACTACTTTATAGCTATACTATACTCATTACACTACTATACTATTATCGCAACTTTATATAATAATATATAATATAATCGTATATTTAATTTCACTCCAACAACCCGACTGAATTTGTATAATAGATTGTTTTTTTTTTTTTTCAATTATATAATATAATTTATAAAGCACCAGGGGTTATATGTCGTACAGGGAAACCTTTCAATTATATGTTTATCATTTTGAATAAAAATTGAAGAGAATAGAAAACATATATCTACCAAAGAAAACACATCTACGCACTAAACTCTCGTAGTGATGTATTGATTTATTTTATAAAATATATTCCATCAAAAACAACACGTCGCATTTAGATGAAGAATATAATATCAATGCCTTATATACGAATTATTATTATCTACATTTTAAAGTTGTGACCAGTTTTCAACGAGTTTAAACCATTATTCTGAATTTAAAAAAGTTTTTTTTTAACCATATATCATTTCAGTGAATATTGCATACTTTGCTAAATGTCAGAATATAATACAATAATAAAGATACAAAAACTTTAGAAACGTCATTTATACGTGAAAAAAATATAAACGCTTGAACATGTATTTTTAAACATAATAATAATTTTACAATCAATAATTGATACTGTTATAGATTTGATAAATATAATAAAGCAGTTTATTTATACTATTTGTTTAATACAATGACAATTATAAATTATATTATAATATTATTGATTATTTCTAATCAAATAAATTATTTACTTGTTTTAATAAATAGTAATTATTTTACTAAAACTAAAAAAACGAAATAAAATCAAAATATTTTGATAGTTGTTAATAAATTATTGTATTATGTGTATAATAAAATTTAAGTGTGTAGGCAAATAATCGAGAAAACACAGTATTGTATTGAAATTGCCCGTACAGTACGCCGTCTTTATAAATTGTATTACATCGTAAAATGTAATAATATTATAATACCTTATGAAAGCTATCAAATAATTATTTAATTTGCATGTTTTTTCCATTTATATTGCTGATTGTGCTAGAAATTAAAGCTTTGCAAAAACACGTTTGTTTACAATATTTTTTAATGGAATTTATTGAGCATTTTTCGCAGATGTTAATTATTTTTAGCATCGATTTTCTGTTTTTCTATGAACATATTAATTAAAAATAAATAATTATTAGCGCATAATTTTGATGACAAGTTTACATAATTTTTACAAAAAAAAAAAAAAAAATGGCTTCGAAGTAATTCATTTTATATTAAGCGTATTGACAAACAAAAAATAGAAAATTAATCTATTCAAGATTCATTTTAAATATGCACCATAATTACGGCAGTTGACGTATATGGAATAACTGTGCTATATTATTACGTATACAAAAACCTTCTGTTTTCAAATCAAAAATCCTTTAAGATTGAAAATATAATTTTATGTATTATGTAATAATGTTTAAAATTATCGATGAATGAAAGTAAAAAAAACACTAATGTATAATTTTTTCCTAATGATACTAATATTTATAAAAAAGAAAAACTATTTCCATAATTATTAAATTTATTCGAAATAATATTATATTAGTTTACTATTAATAAGAATAATATTCTTAAAAAAGGTGATTAAATTCAATTATTTTTAATTAATGTTAATTATTAGTTAAGTTAAATTTGTATTATATTTGTCATTTGAGTTTGAAATTTAATTTAATTAAGTTGAATAATTTAATTTTGTTCCCACAATAGTGTGAAGTACTGAACTACTGAAGTATAAAATTCAAGTCAAACTCCCCTAAAACTACTTGAAATAAACATGTATCTAAACTTGTAATAAACGCAAATGTATCATACTCCCATCACTTCGTATATAAAAATGTTAATTATAACAAATAAATTAAAATTTTTTTGTAGACATTAAATTTTAAATTAAAAATGTTTAGATATATTTTTTGTTAAAATATAGCATTACAATTTCAAATTGTTATTAACTATGTAATAAAGAATAATCAATTTCATAATAAATATAAATAAGTAATGATTCTATTTTCTATAAAATTATGAAAATACCAATACCTAACCAAAAAAAATGTTATTTTGTAAATAGTTTAAATTGCATTATTTATTTAAAATATTTTCACATATAAATATTTAAAAAATTGAAAATAAATTATATACAATATATACAGATACAATCATTGAGTCATTTTGTAACGTATGTTAAAAATACATTTCTATTTGGTCTTGAACCAGCGTTTAAAACTTTTAATTACAAAATAAAGTTAGTGTTGAGTTTAATAAAACTAAATCAGTGACCACGACATGCACTGTATATTATAATGACTTTAGGAAACTATGGTATGCTAACATACATATTTCAAAATGCAAACCATATATCATAAATTATTATTTTTCTACCGTAAGTACAATATTATACAAATTCAGTAACAATTTAAACGTTATAATTGTTCAATATTTGTATAAGTATTTAATGTCGTAATGATATTAATCAATTAACATTAATCAATGATATTAAAGCTTATTTATTATGAATTTCTACTAGGAAAATTAATTAAATTATAAAACAAAATTAACAGATTTACATCATCAATATCCCTTCTAATGAAATACTATGATACTTGACTCGCATTAATCACATGCTGTTAAAAATAGTTTTTGATTAACTAAAAAATGATGTTTTATTTAACCAAATATAATTATGGCCGGCCTGCTTCAGACTTCAAAGTACAGACTCACCACCGTACGTAAAAAAACCCGCAGTTTTTTCGAAATCGAATAGAGTCCTCATGCATCAAAACATGTGTAAAGACCTCGCCCGACCCTAACCGAAATAATTTAAATATAATAAACCATCAACATACTGTTGTAATAGTATTGTAGTATTATCAAACATATCGAAAGTAGGTTTCATTTTATAAAATCATTTATATTCTTGTTTTAAAATTATTTTTAATAGTAAATTAAACATTTTGTTTTGAAACTTTTATATAATAGCAGTAGGTAATAATATATTGTATTACAATAATGATTTATTAGAGTGAAATGTATTTGAATAATATTAATGGGTAAAACTAGAGAATCTATAGTTAATTTATTCACAGGACAATTTACTAGTGTTTAGGTAAATCGTAATGATAAGGTCCATAGATTTTCTCACAGTTGAATTGCCACAAACCATCAGTTTGAACATTGTCCTTAACTATTGTTAAATCGAATTAACTTATGTACAAAGTTTAATGCTATAAAACTCTCTGGAGAATTTTGGCATTTATGAATTTAAATTATCTTATTCAAGATATATTATATTTTTATAATATATATATTTTAATAATACCTATCCCGACACGTAATAATATTAAAATTATATTCCTATTTTTTCATTAATTAATAGTATTAGTAATTTAAGCATCAGTAAATTTTTATGACAATATATTTTACAAACATAATAATAATATTCGTAAACCTTCATCCTATATTATATATTATTTTGGTATCAAATATGAATTAAAAGCCAATATATACGTATTTCATACTATTTTTTTCATTGTTTTATTTATTTATTAATATTATACTAAAATAGAAATAAGGCATAAGTTATCAATTCATCATTGATCATATGAAATTTTTAAATAATCGAAAATAATTACATAAATAATTTTAAGTATAATAAGTACATTCCAAAATAATTTTAAACACGAGAATAAATAATTTATTATCTATACCTACATTATTTATATTTATACTATTTTCTTACATAATAACAATTATATACTTTTATAATATAATACATTTTTATTCTTAACGTTCTCTTTATTTCTCAACTATTACCTATATATTATATTGAATTGTTTTTCTTACATCAATGCATATAAAATTGAACAATTTAGCAATATACAATTTTTTTTAAACATAATAACATAATTTTCATAATTAAAACCAATCATGAAATTGTACTTTTTTATAATTTATTTATATATTTTGTATTTAAAATTTTGAACCTATCATATATTATATTATATATTCAATACGTTTGCATATTAAACAAAAAATTGAAATGATTTAGGTACTTTATTTATTAATAATACATTATTGATCAAAAAGCCACATTATATTATTATAATATTATATATATTACATTGAAACTTAAAACTACGATACAAATATGAAAACGTTAAGTCAATTTTAGATATTGACTAACAAATAATTATCAAGTACTGTATTTCAAAAGCAATAATATTATTTTGATGCTCATTAGTTATTTCAATTATTCTCATAAATAATAGCTATGAGAACACTATAAATATACCTATATAGAAATATATATATATATATATATATAATATTCATATATGAACAATATGAAAATTATTGTTTCCGAATTTCGATTTAATATTATTTAATGCAAGTGTTTAGGCGTTTTAAATTGAGTTTGAAACTTCTAACATAATTCTAAATTAATTATAAAGATACACAATATTATATCATAGTCTATTTATAGTAAATAATTTTGTAAAAACTGTTTTACGAGACCTATGGATATTCTTTTAATGTACGCAAAAAGAAAACAAAACATCTAAAATGTTTAATAGACAATAGTGAACCAGAATGAGATAATATACACATCTGGAAATAGCCTGTTGGATAGATTATAAAACATTCCGGTCACAGTAGAGTGTTTCAGAACCGAGAATCAATCTTGGCCTGGAAGAGTGATTGACGTAGTACCGAGGTCGTGAAAACAAAAATAAGATGGATGATCCCGGTGCGATTGATGCGAGAACAGCGGTGATCGAAGGGAAGAGGAGCGTGTGCACGCAAAGCCAACAAACGAGTCCCTTTCACACCTCTGGCGAAATCGAAAAGGGCCCCAGGGACGGAACTGGTATACAGCAATGAGGCTTCTATGTATACGTTTATTATCGATATACTGAGAAAGACAGGGAAGAAAATGAAGAACCACCGTGAGTAGAAAGGGTAAATTGGAAAACCTTTTTGCTCTCGTTCACATATATTATACATATATATATGAGTATAGAATATTTGAGGGACGACCATTAACGGTATGGTAAACGAGAATACGTTAAACACATATTGGTAACGATTTCTAAACGTAAACCCGTTAACATTGTCTATTGCAGTATAGACGGTAGTTATATTTACCGTAAACTGGTGCGGTAAACATATAATTGCATGTCAAAAAGTTAGAAACAAAGAGTGAAAACAGAAAATATTTGCAAGCTTATTTCTCGATTTCTCATAAGACATACTGGAACTATTATAGCTAACACCCGAATGACACAAGACACAAATATTGTCCTTGTCTTATATTGTTCCGGTGCTATTTATTCATAGCGCACGTAATGATATACATATATCACAAGTTATGTCTTAAATCTCTAACGCAATAATCATATCAGTCAAAAATAATAATTTATTATGTTTAATATTATGTTAATTATGTATTGATATATCATATTCATATTATTTTCTACATATTATTAACTTCACGAGTTTACACATTTGTTAATTTAGACTGCGATGTTATATTATAAATAAATACACATCAATACGCAGTACACCTATTTATATAAAATTTAATTATGTATAGCCTGTAGTTCACAAAATATTTTGCGTTGTCTTGTTAATTTAACGAAAAAATATTTTATTTTTAGACCATTCAATTGGATTATTTAAAACGATTCATACTATACGTATCTACACTTTTATTCAAATATTTAGTTGCATTATGATCCAATAGCTTAAATTATCTTAAAACTATCACCAACTATCTTAAAATTAGTTTCGAAATTCACTTAATATGATTTATAAGTAATTTGTTCTGAAATAATAAAATTAATTCAAATTTATAATACAATTATGTAAATTTTTAAATATTATATGATACTACTTATTGATAGTAATAATCAAATTAAATTGTGTTATTCAATTTTAAACAACACAAAAAAGTGATTTGTAGACATACAATATATTTTTATTTTTTGATATTGTTTACACAATACATTATTTATGGATTATACCGATCCTTTGTATTTACTTTTGTAATAAGAATTTGATTTTAAATTTTATGTGAAACGAGAAATGTTATCAATTTATATTTATGCAAAAATATTCTATACAAATGTGTATGTGTAAGTTTTTAGTACTTATATTATATACATGTTTCGGGTAAAAAAAGTATAAATATTTTATACATGTATATCATAATACGATTTTATTTCAATAAAGAACACTGATTAAATTTTTTAAATTGTTTTTTTTTTCTTAATAGTGTTAGGGAAAATGTACATATATAATAAACTAGGCTCAGTTAGGTTTTGTTGTCTTATGCAAAATTAAATCATACGAGGAGAAACAAATTTTGGGTTACATAAGTAGAGAGAAAAGATTTCATAAAACTTTAATGTAATCTTCACTACTTGTGTAGCATAATACAATTTATATGACCCTAATGTGTTGTTGTATTATATGACATCCTAAAAATGTGTATCAATTTCCCTCGTCGGTATATTGTTAAAATGTTATTATTTTCTTACATTTTTGATCCCGTGTTGTATTAATATTTTATTAAATGAAAATGAGCTTCGACATTGGGTAAACCATAAAAATAGATGAGTCCGATGTTATGCAATGCCTCAGAACTTCATAAAAATATAAAGAAAAACAAAATTGAAATACCTATCATCAATATTGTAAACAAAATTTGTAAGTTTTGAATTAAACATTTTCAAAATCTATTTAAAAACTGTACCTACATTAGTTTTACACAATTATATTCAAACGATTTATTTGCAAAAAAACAATGAACACGATTTTATGGATTTATATTTGATTGATATTAATATCATTATCACAAATAATTCGACATAATGTTTCGATATATCAATTGTAGTATACAGAGTGTCCCAGATCTATTTACTAATGGGAATATCTCCGCGAAAAATTGAAATTTTTGAATGCAGTTTTTTTCAAATTATTATTTAGACAACAGACAATAATATTAGTAGTAGCATTAATAACTTATTTTAAAAAAGACGTCTCATAAAAAAATATAAAAATAAACTCTTTATTTTTAAGTTACTTAAAATTTGACGATAGCTATTTTAAAGAGTATATTTTTATAAACATTTTTACGTGCCTCTTAATTTCAAAATTTCGATTTTTAGGAATTGTTTTTAATTTTTGGAAGAATTATATTTCTGACGTCAACTTTTATAAGGTATATATTGTGTGATACTGTGATAGTGTGATACAATCATAATATTATTATGATATTTTTGCAGCTATAAAATTCATGGATAATAAAGATATAATTATTTATGATAGCATTTTGTAAGCACTAAGAGTGTTCATGATGATAACGATAAAACTAATTTTACTTTCCATGATAATAAAATATTAAATTATTAAAAATATGACGTCAGAAATATTATTTCTACAATAATTACAATAAAAACCTAAAAATCGAAATCTTAATTAAATTAAAATATCAACACGTCAAAATTCTTATATAAATTTACTCTTTAAAATAGCTATCTTCAAATTTTACATAACTTAAAAAATAGAGAGTTAAATTTTTTATGAGATATATATATATATATTTTTTTTTAACAAGTAATAAAGGTTATAAATTATTATAGTCCAATGGCAAAATAATAAATTGAAAAAAATAAATAATTCAAAAATTGTATTTTTAACGGAGATAATGCAATTAGTAAAAAGATCTGGGACACTCTGTATAGGGACGTTAAGTCTAATCCAATTATATATATTTGTAAGATATTTTTTTTTAATATATACTCATATTTTATGAACTGTATTATGGTATTTAATAAGATAATATCGGTGGAATAATCATATTCATTATTAAAATAGTAGAGTTATTTTTTATGAAACCAAATTAATAGTAACAAATGCAAAATACTATATTCTAAATATAGTATAAAATAACATAGTTACACTTATTTTCCTAACATAAATATTAGGTATACGTGTATATATTATTTTCATATTTTAAATTTAACTTTATATAATAACGCGCCCTTGGTATGAATAATTATTTAGACAATTAGACTACTCACTCGGCAGATAATTGCACCAAACAATATATAATATATATAGGTACATATATGTGAATTAAATACTGCTTCAGAATTCACAGTCCGGTAAGATGCATTTAACCCTAATTCGCTTTCCATTTACTTTACGTGACAATTTATCGCCTCATCAATATTTGCTGTGATTGCTCGAATATTAAGTGTAAAATCGTTTGTATTAAACAATATTAAGCTTAAGTAGTTTAATAGTATTGTAAAATACATTATATTGTATAATATATTGATCGATTCTGTAGAAATCATTTGTTGTACAATACGCAATAATAACTGATAGTATATAAACATTTTTTTTTTTTTTTTTTTATACCTAAACATTATATTATGTTTTTAGTTTGACTATTTTGAATTTGCTATTATTCAGTTCTGTGTTTTCGTTTGCTTGGCCGGATACGCTAAAATTATGTATATATATATATATATATAGGTACCTCCGACATGATAAAAATAACGTGACGAACATTGTGTATACATTTTTTTTTTTTTTTTTTTTTTGCCACCGTCGACAACAAATATTCTATTATCAATATAGCATTACGTCGGCAGTTTCGGTGTTTCTACTCTGTAAAAATCCGTCGGTCATTACGACGCGGTCGTGTTGTCGTATTATTATTATTATTATTATTATTATTATTGTTGTTATTATTATTATTATTATTATTATTATTATACGCTTTTCCAGTCGGCCCACGGGAGTTTTTATTATTATTTTATACACACGCCGCTCGCCGCCATTCGTCCCTCGAATGGCTTTAATCGTTTTTCCACAAATAATGACCGGGTACGGCGGCGGCGGCGGCGGCGTTCGCACTGGCGGTTGTTCCGCGAAAACGAATTGTACGCCCCGCGACCCTCGCGTGCCATCCCGTTCCGTACTTTTGCCACCAACGCCACATTTAATTGCTACCCCTTCGGTCCCCGCGCGTTCCTCGCACGGTACCGGGTGTATTTATATACATGTACAGTTGACTCGTCACGCGAAAACAACCGTTCCCCTTCCTCCGTCCTTTTTATTACGAGCCCACCGCCCCTCTTGGTCTTATAATTCAATTATTACGACAAACGGGCTCCCGTCGTGTCGTGTGTGTGCACGAAAGCGAGCGAGCTAAAAAGGGCGAGTGAGAGAAAACAAACTCATCGCCTCGACAATCATCCAATGTGGATGTGGGATGAATTTTTCCCGGGGTCAAGGGCTCGGAATCCCGATTATAATTGGACGATTTTATCATCGAAATTATATATATATGTACTTTATGGTTGGAAACGGTCATCCGCGAAATTGAAAGAACGATGGACGTGTGCCAGTCGCGAACGAATGATACGACGCACTCGTATACGTATCTCATTTCATTTCATTATTATCTCGTATATACAGTGTATTTCTCTCTCTAATACACACCTTCGACGAGATCTAAAATACTAGAAATTCGGTTACTAAAATAAATTACAATTTCACAATAATACGTACGACTAGATGCCAAATGCTTATTTTTTATAAGTAAACAGACGAACATTGCCAAACCTACCAAATGTCTACAAAACTGTGCGAAATTCTGTAAGTCTATAAAATGTGTTGTCGATAATTTTCAAACAAAGTATAGTCATTATTATGGACATAATCTATTTAAATATATATATATATGATTTTTATAACTAATTTTATTTTATCTTATACAATATTTAATGTTTATAATTATGCATTGTAATAAAATATTATGTTTTATAAAAATGCTAAAAATAACTAACAATCAATACTTTTATCATAGTATAAGTATAGTATAGTTAAATTATAAACTATATAATTCAGGATATTAACAATAAAAAAATACTCAAGACAGTTTTTAAACAGAATTTAACACAAACGCAGGATGACATATACAATTGAAATATATAAATATTTTATAATCGTTCTGTTTAAAATATTATATTCTATTAGCTTACGTGTACCTAATAAGTAAATTTAACATTTCATAATTTACATTCGCAATACATTTATATAAGCGATCGTCAACAAAATATCTGATCTCGAACCCATACAGCACACGACGTCATGTAACTTTAGGAAGTGTAAACTTGTGTTATAAATTGATAGGTGAAATGCATTTGATCGCAAATTGATTTAATGATATGGAAGAGCAGATGCTTGTAATGCTGGCAATGGTCGATGTTCACAACATATTGTTTTTATGGTAACGATGTGTTAGTTTTTATTTATATTTTATTGTTTCTTTAACGTATTAAAGAATGCACGTTTTGATATTTTCGATTATCTGGAGTATAAGTATTTGGTATTATTTACTTAAACACTCGACGCGCAGCCAGAAAACGCGCCAGATCGAGTCCCACTTCAAAAACTATGCAATGTCGGTTAGGCGGTTAAATTATAAAAATAACTGCGTGACCTCTCACGTTTTCTGAATATTAGAGAAAACCACAAGAAGTTACAGTTTTACGAAATTCGTAAACGTTACATATCGTCTAATAGGAACGAATAGTGTTGACAAACAATGTGGGAGTTTAAACAATATTTTTTTTTCTCTAGTTATAAAAAAACTTCGAAGAGATTAAAATTTTACTCGTGTGAATGCCACTGGGTTTTCTAACGTAAACTATTAAATCTCACTTATCGTCCCATGTTTGTATGATACGGTAATAAATAACAACAAGAATAATATAAAGAACTTTATCATAACCTAACCTAACAAAAACCTAGGTTTTTTTTATTAGATCGATGGTGGAAGCAGAAGGGATATTTTCGAACCATAAATAATATTTACACTATTATTGTTATTTTAATAATTATAATGGGCGTTTGTATTTTTCTTATGGATTTTAGAGACTTGTTGCCGTTTTTGGCAAATTAATCAATCCGTTTGTTATTTATTTCACAGATATACACGTTTGCTATACATATAAGTGTATTGTGTATTTAGATTTTCTGAATGACTTTGTAACTAATTCGTACCTACTTATAAAGTTTATAAACTCATAATATTTTGCTTAAAAATATAAAAAATATATTAATGTGGATGAACATGGTCAAAAAATAGAAATATTTTATAGTTGTACTTGTATTATACTTGTTTTTACCACAGAGTAAAAAAAAAAAAAAACAGTTTCTACTTTTAATATTTCCATCGAATATTTCTCAACTTTCTTATATTATATTTATACTTTTTTAATATTACACTTTTAAATTATTAGAACTTAAAAAACAGGTTCGCGTTAATATTTATTGACCACATAAATGAAATTTTAAACAGTCGAATATCGAATACTATTTGCTTAAAGAGTATAAATATTTGTAATAAATAAGTATAATCAAATACCATACATTTGAAAAAGTATATCGAACCACTACTATGTGCATGATTTCTTTCTACATTTATATAACTCTTTTATTTATGGAATAATTTAATAATATACTCAAAACATACTTTTGTTCTAACTCATCTTTTAAAATATACTTTTAATTCTGGTATAGATTTTTTAATAATACAATAAAATATAACTGTCTGAAACGGTACAAAAGTGGACACTTAATCCTCAGATTTTATAAAATATATTACTCTCGTTTCACTCAAACAATCTTTTTGGGGATATTTGTAACCTGATGTATAATTGTCCACTTTTCACATAAGTAAAATGCACGATGATACGACGACATTAATGTCTAATATTATCTCATTTATTATTATCGATGTGCTCTTGAAATACCGAGCACACGTGACGTGTAGTTATTATAATTTATTATTATTATTATTATTATTTAAAATTAATTATTTCTATATCGAACCTGATTATAATCACTAACATATTAGAAAGTATTTTATGTATTATTATTATATTTTATTATTGTGTCGGCCAGGTTCGCATCATTATCGACCTTTTAATTAAATTAGGTAAAACTAGCTCTTTCGTTCTCTGACCACAGTGCGTGTGACATCCAACGACAGCGTCATATTATAATATATTTATTGTTCATTGATTCAGCATTATTTAACTGAACAATCTTTTTTTTTACATATTATTAATATAATGAGTGTCTTGAAATATTGTAAGATGGGCTAAGCCACCACGTCGCCCTACGACGGGGGAGAAAATGACGTAAAAAAATAGAAAAGAGGTAATGTAATGATTATTATGTTGATAAGGTTTTAGTTTTATGTGTTGTGGCCGTTCAAATTTATAAATATATTTTATAATTATATTACGTCTATTGACATAATTAATTTTATAAATATATATATATATATATATATATATATACGAGGCCGTATCCAGAAATAATTTTTTTTGGGGGGGTCCAAAATATGTTTATTGAAATTTTACTGAATTTAGGTTTTAAAATGTGGTTCAAAATAAGTCTTTTAATAAGTTCTTTTAAACATTCGTAAAATACTGAAGAAATTTCGGGGAGGGGGGGTTCCGGACCCCTTGGACCCCCCCTCAGAAACGGCCTTGTATATATGTATAATATATTATATCTATTTTAATGATTTGCACTATCAGTAATAATAAGGTAATAAGTATTAATAATAATTAATTGATTTTTTTTTTTTACTTCATTTATGCATGGTTTTTTAGGCTTTCGGGAATTTTCCATGTTTTACATTAAATTTTATAAATAATATAATAATATATAAATTTTCTTAATCGTATTTTCTTTTGTGTTTTTTTTTAATTATTTTTCCTTTATATCCAATAATTTAAACCCATGATGCTCCGGCTCCGACTGGTGTCTCAACTCATGGTGTTCTAGTGTTCCACGGATGAACGGGGACCAATAAGCACCACAAGTTAATAAGTTAATAATTTAGGATCAGCATATTATTATTTGTTTATAAAATGTCAATGATACTGTTAATAATTTTATGAAAACAAAATTTAACATGATAAGTTTCTTAAATACAAGTACTAACGTAACCTACTATAATACTACAATATAAAACATATTATAATACACTATAAAACGTGATTAAAATATTGCAATACTATAAAATTATGGTATTTTATACGGCATTAAAATTAAAAAATGTGATTTTAGAGGCAATATCTATTTATTATTTATTCAAACACGTACACATTTTACATAGACACATTTTAAATAAAAAATGTAAGAGCTATTTAAAATTACAGATGATAGTATATATGTATTGTAATCATTATGTAACAGATAATTAATAATCTCTAAATTTAAGTAGGTTATTAACTAAAATATCGTTAAGTGATCATATTTTTCCAATTTATTAAAAAAAATATCATAATTTTAAATTATTGCAATATTTAAATTACGTTTTGTAAATTGCAGTATTATAGTACATTATAGGTTATTTTTCTTTTCATAAAAATATTTACAGTATCGATGACATTTTATAAATAAAAAATAATATGTTGATATTAAATTATTAATTATTTGGTTATTCTTATTTATAAAAAAAACATTCATATTTTTTAAGCAAATATTGTTCAATATTCGACTGTCTAAAATTTTTTTGACATATACATTTTTAATTTATATTATATTTAAATTAAAATAAATTTGGTACAATTGTATTGAAAATATACTCATATAATTTATTTGAATAAACCTATACGAATAAAGTTTTAAGTGATTACCGTTATTTTATCAATATTGATATGGAAAAACATATAACAATCATATTTTAACACTATTACCGTTGGAAGCAATATTATGAGGATATAACGGATATAAAATGAAAAACTGCCAAAAATATATACACAATATCCGTTTATTAATGGGTTGTTTTAAAGTGATACACGAAAATTTTTTTTGTATTTTATGAAAAAATCACTAATCTGACTTAATAACAGTAAATCAATTTGTAGAATACTGCATTATCTATTAAATGAACAGGTAATAAATAGTTTTTTTTTTTTTATATGCTAAGATATGTTTTAATTTACAGTTACTAGGTAATACATTTTAAAAAGACAAAACAAAATGTTAAATAGGATGATAAAAATAGCATTATTCATTTATTTTTTTTCAATGACGTAATAAAATAAATTTAGTTTAAAAAGTTGATACAAAAATAAAAATTTATTTTTCATTTCCAACAATATTATAAGTGATAGTCAATATTAAAATGTCATTTATAAATAGAATTTCATATGAAACATTAAATATTTAAATATATATAACTGTAGAAGCAATAATAGTGTCAACTAAGAACTGAATCAATTTTTTTTGCTAAACATAATAATTTTTATTGTAATTATAGACTTAATTAAAGATTTTTTTTTTTTTTTGTTTTAAAAAGAGCTTATAAATACACAATTCATATAATATTTAATGTAAATCAAACGGAAATGCTCCTCGTTTAACAATCAAATTATTTGTAATACATGCAAGGACTGTAGTGTATTATTATTTATCATATGTATGGCACAAAAGGCGTTTGAAAATGTTTTTCTGGCTAAAAGGATACTTACTCTACGTAACAAAATGTCACGTTCACAAGAGGCCTTTTCAAATTTCAACAGACTGTTTAAATGTGATAATTAAAACTTGCAACACAAAACATACATATTATACATGTGTGTAGGTGACGCAATTAAATTATACTTACACAGCAGAACTCATCTCATTACCTATCACTAATGGTCGAATTTATTTGATTTATAAAATATTATTCTTCACCCTTTGTCAGATTACCTTTTTATATGAATTTCAGATATATTTTTATTATTATTATTATATTATACAACAGTAAATTAAATATGATTCAATTTTGTTTCTTACATTCCTTGACAGTGAGCACACAAAAGCCAACTTTAAAAAAAAATGTTAGAATGAAATATTAGAACTAAATTTGATGTTTGGAACGATTGAATGGTACGATTGAAACCGTATTTATTATTACATATTTAATTACATATTAAATTTATACGTGTATTATAATTAAATAATTAATATTTTAAAATATATATATATATATATATATATATATATATAATTTACCTGAATAACAATAAATAAGTATTTAATTATATAAATCAAAATCATATAAGACAATACAGAGAAACCTCTATATTTATAATCGATATGCTTTTACTCAAATAAACTAAGGTAAGAACAAATTTACAATTTTATGAACCTTTCATAATAATGTTTTGTAGGGTATGTAATATTTATTGTGCTTAATTTTAAATCAAATGCAAATATGATGGAACTCAACATAAAGTTTGACAAAATAAGTATCTAGCTACCAACTACTTTAATAATTGGTGAATTTATAATTAACTTTATAATCATTTTATATACGTAATTGAATATTTAAGTAAGGAAAAAATGAAATATGTATAATTCTTGATAAATAATAACACAGATCTGTCTAACCTAACGTTCATTGTAGACATAATGTATATTATATTATTATTATACATACAGAGAGAGAAGACAATTGTATTAATATTTTTATACATAATGTTATTATAAAAGTTTTACCTGTATAGAGGTACACCTGAATCGTCTTTGAACCAGAACACCATGTATACTTTATCAGCCGGATTCGGTGAAGATACGTCGCAAGGAAATTTGACAGACCTTCCTTCCACAGCATCAACGGGAACTAGCGGTACAGTAACTATAATATAAACGAAATAACATTAAACTAAAAATTGATTTTATGAATCTAAATTTTAAAATTTTAAAATACTTCTTTTATTAATATTATTAAAATTTTATTTATTTAGATAAAGATATATATTATAACTATAGAATTTAAATTCTTACAATGGCTCTGTAATGCAAATAATTGTAGACATTTATTAACATGATATTTACAATTAAATTAAATTTACAAATCATTGTCAATTTTTTACCCTTTGTTTACAACAAAAGTTTCATTAAGCTAAAAAAAACTCTTGACCTTTAATGAGTAGATCACAAAACAGAACTTTTTTAATATCTTCATTTTGGTTGTAAGGATAGTATCACCCAAAATAAAAGAGGGGCTGTCGTTAATAATTTAATATTGAAAAGTTTCCATTATTAAAGGTCATCCTAGTAATTATTCTATTGTAATTTCAATACATTTACAAAACAACAGAAAATAAATCATTTCCAATTTTATAAATATTTCGTAGTTAGTAAGTATATTTCAATCTAGAAATATTAAATATTCTAATTTCTAATAGGTACGTCTTTACTTATTATAATATCATAATACGTTATGATATATACATATATGTAATAGTTTGTGTTTAAGAAATGTTCAGTAGAAACAAAAAACTATTTAACTTCTTGATAATTTGTATTTAATATTCAAACATATTTATGTAAGTAACTTTATGTAGATACCTGATATAATATTATATATTATAAATATTTCAAAATAAAAAATTATATTGAAAATGATATAACGAAAGTTTCTTTTGACATAAAATGTCATTTTTACATAAAAAGATAAATAATTTATCATAAAACTAATTTCCAAAAATATGTGACTTATGTTCCTTTTAACAAATGTCCATGAATATTTAAAATTATATTAATAATTCATAATTTATATAAATTAATAGTAATTAAACCGCCAAAACTAATAAGTAATGATTAATAATAAATTTTGATGTCCCATTAGATACATCCATATAGTAAGATTTACATAAAACGTAACAATATATTACACATACCTTTTCTGTCTACAATGCAAATGTCAGAAGTAGGTATAGTATCTGATGAAAATTAATAAATTATTTTCTCCTTTTTTAATATAAAAAATAAAAATAATAATAAGTTAAATTTAATGTTTCACTACCTACATATATTTATAATTGTGTTTCTCAATGGATAATTGTGCAGCATATCTTGCTAACTGTGATGAATTTAAGATGAAAATATCAATCTACAAGTCTAATATAATACGGATTAAGTCAGAATTTAAAATGTAAATTACTGTGTCGATTTTCATAAATATTCTTTAGTGTAATATAAATTTTGCAATTGGCAGAATTTACTATATGTATAATTCAGACTTTTATAAAATATTTTATTTGATCAAAGTTTTCATTATATATATTTGCAAGCGTGTGTGTGAGTTTATATAAATAAATAATAATATAATATTAACTTATTATATACATTTACTTCAGTATATGTATATGTGTATTACTGTGTATGAATGTTTAAGAAATATAATAATTAGGTTGCGGTTATTATAACAAAATAGTAAATACGCATGGTTAAGTTATTTCAAATAAACCATGAGTTATTATGTATACAGGTCCAATCAATTATAATTAAAATAATTGTTCAATTATTATTATCTTAAGAGTTACTTAGATACTTAATATATTTTAAATTTTAATATGTATTATATACCATACATATTAATCAAACTAATGATAAATATCGAATTTAACTAATCATTATTAATATATTCGTAATCAAAACTAAATTAAATGTAAAAATAACTTTTCAAACAACTGAAATGCATATTATGTGCATTTAAATTCTACATGAATCATATTATTAAATATAAAATATAAATGCTGGTTTAAAATATCTTAATAAACACAGTACAATAAATAATAATATATGATATATTTTATTGTCAGTTATATACTTTCATTTATTCGTTTTTTAATTGGTGTAAGATTTATTAGTTGGGTAATAAATATCCTATATATTTATATTTTGTACATTAAAATTATTTGTATCATAAGTTTCTTCTATTTTGAAACCTTTTTAATCATAACACTAACATCGATAACAAAAAGCGACTTTAAAACTTTTTCAATTTCCTTGTTAAACACTTCGAACATTATTCGGCTTATATTATATATTTTGAATACTGCCGATTTTCAAAATACATCACATGAAATAAATTCAAGACTATTAAAATATACTTTTATATTAAATAACAGTTTTATTTTATCAATTAATTTTATAAAGTCAAAAATGAATTATCTTTAAATTATTAGGTAATTTAATGATGTATAATGTACATTATTAAATTCCTGTTATATAAAAACAATTGATTGAAGTCATGTAATTGTATCAAAAAATACATATATAAAATTTCCAATAAATATTGTTATGACAACTTTTAATATTTTTAAATTACACAAAGTCATTCACGATTTGACTTATGACTATAATTTATAAATATTAAATTCCTCGTAAACATGAAAAAAAATTTTTTAAATATAAAACATTAAAATAAAATAAAAAAATTGTTTAAAAATACGATTAAAGAATATAAATAATACAGAAACGATGTGTCAGGTCAAAATAGAAAATAATCACAATATAAACGAAACAAGAATACTATCGGGTGAATTTGATAGAGGTACGTATTATATGGATAATTTTTTTTTTATTAATGTTTTGATAAGTTATTACATTTTGCATTTAATATCGAAGAATATAACGTAATGTGAATAGTTGTTTTTCCATTAATGGGAAATGTCAGAAGAAATATTAAATACAGTTATTTTAATGTATCGATATTAGCAGAGAGACCTATATAGTATTTTGCTAGTACATACACGTATATATTTACATATTCTGTCATCGTCATGAAAAAAACATTTTATGTAGGTACTCTGAGTCTACGCAATTTACTACGTCACTTACCACATACTTTGCAAAGTCGATTATTGTTATTTTTAGAAACAGTATATTAAATTAATGAAAACGTCAAACAGATAGTATAAAGTATGAAGGTAAAAATACATCAATAAGCCAATAAAATTGAACGTTTAGTGTAGACGATTTACATCCACGTGGATAAAATATTGTATCAATGAGGTAGTCAAAGTTAATTTTGAATTGTTTGTTTAATTACAAATTTCAAATTTATTATAACAAAATTATAAGTTTGTTTATTATAATATTCGAAATACAAAATTGTAGGTTAGGTTAGATTAGGTATTATGCGAAATAAATTATATATGCTATTTTTAAGATAAAACTACTGAACTTCCCTAAATCCTAACCTAATGAGTTTGCAATTTGAAATGTTTGCGTTTATATGCTTTCACGGTAATAATATAATGTCTGTTTTACTGTTGGACTATAGTGTCGAAATTATATACCTACATAATTAACTACGTTTTTAAAATGAAATTGGCGACATTAAAATATGTTCTTATTTTACATAATAAACTACATTTGATACATACATTATACATACATAATATTTTGGTCTCTAAAAATAAAGTCTCTATATTAAAAAAACCTCAATCTATAGGTATTAATTGTTCAGGTATTGAAACATAATTGAAATGTCAATATCACATTATCATGTGGCGTTCTTAGCATAATAGTCTATAGTCTATTATGGGTCTAAATAATTATACTATTTCAGTTAGGTATATATTATTTAATATTTATGTCGACGACATATGACCTTATGTAATAATAAATGCACACGATTGGATAAATCTGATAAAAAAAATATCAAAGTAATTATTTTATGACTTTTAAGAAATGTTTTGATAAATGTTTGCATAGATATTTAAATTGATTCATTTATCATTGATGTAAAGTAAATATTTTTGCAACAAATGTATGCGATTATGTATTTTGCCTTATAGTTTAATTATTTTCTTTACTATTCTAAACTAAATTCAAATATCAATAAACTAACAATCATATTATTTACCTAAAATTATAAAAATTAAAACAATCAAATTTGTTTTTAATGCATTCGTTGTTGAATATTATAAATTTAAGAAGTCGGCAATTATCAAGTAGATGAAATTTGCTGCCGAAAATAGACCCTATTTGTGACATAAACTGTAATTGGACTATTATTATTATTTATTATTTATTATAATTATTATTATTACTATTATTATTATTATTTCTATCCGAAAAAATAAATGTCTTTTCATACATAAAAAAAAAAATATTTGTAAAACTAATATATTTCTCGTTTAAATATGTAATTAGGATTATTAGTTTTTTTTTCTAGGTATACTGTACGTAATTAATAAATTTTTTATGTTATTTTTATGATATATACTTGATTTATATACGTTTTTAGTTCATCAAAATTTTAACTTTAAAATTATATCGTATGATGTTAATAATAATAATTATTTTACAATCGCTGTATTATATTTAAATATATAAAAAAAAAAAAAAAAAAAAACATAACTGAGAAATACATATTGAAAATGCATAACAAATCCAACTTTGTCGCCGTCATACTGTAATGTTGTATCACGCACGCGATTGCAAAATAGATATAAAAGGTTTTACGTGCGCAGAGATCTTGAATAAAATTATCATACGCCAACGGTAAAACAAAAGAATAGAACAGCATCATTTACAATAAGTTAAATCAAAACCATCAACGAGTTTCCATACAACAAACTAAAATTGCTGAAAAGATATGTGTGAAAGAACATCAGTAATTTTTGGTGGTTTTATGGTCGCGGTCGGTCATGATCAAAATAACATTGATATTATTTTACCACTGAACACGATAAAAAATGTTAAAAATAATACATTCGTTTTATTTTAAATCTAGCTTTTGTATGAATAAACTACGTAATTTCAGGAAAAATGTACAAATATTTTTTTATAATGAATTTAATGAACTTATTTCGGTCATCATATATGTATAATTTATACATTTATTAAACATATTGAAATAATGTCTATATATAGAATAAACATAAAAAAAATGGACGCAATTTTTTTTGTATAACAGAGAAATAATATTAATCCAGTGTAAAAGTGCATATTAACGTCGTGTTCAGATAAAATCCCGTCGGTATTTAAAATTGTAAAAACATTTTTAAAATTACCTCATATAAAACAAATAAATAATATGTTAGAAAATATACCTATATAAAAAACTGGTATTACGTCATATAAGTTGATATTAAATTTTTAGATTATACTGTTGTTATTTTTAATTCCATAATTGCTTTTTAATGTTCAACTCCATATAACTAATAAATAAATAGCTCTATATAATATGACCGTTTGATAAACTACGATGTCCTATCCATCAGCTTAAGTATTATCAATTTTAACTACATAGCTGATCAATAGATTTTTTTAAATGTTGTCAAATCAGTTTAAGTTTAACACTTAATTGATTTGATTAATAAAAATACCGTATAATAACTATTTTATCAATATTTGCATTTTAATCAAATGATACTATAATACGTGTTTTTTTATTAACCTTTACCGAATCTATGTTAGAATTAAACACCATTATTTCAATAATAGTTTAAAGTATTGGAAAAAAAAAAATAGAGAAATTTATAAATTATAAGACTAATATTATATAGATTTCTTTTTTTCAAAAAGTTAACTAAAAATTCAGTTGTAACTAATCCAATAACAAAAACATTAAAATATATTATTTTACATTATACAAAGTAAATTTTAATACTATTATGCAAAATAATATTATACTAATAAAAACATACCTAATATGTAAAACGCATTTAAAAATTATTTTATTAACTAATATACAATTCTTAAATAATTATTTAAATATTATAAAACAATTAAAATATACTTTCGCGTTTGAAAACATTTATTATAATAAATCAATCTATAAAATATTTTACAATGTAATAGGCAATACAATAATTATAATAAATAATTATATTGTTCGAAGTAATCATTGAATAATTTGGGATAAGTCTTTTAATGGGATTATGTTATATCAATTTAAAAAAAAAAAAACATCATTAAAACAACGTCACTTATTAACAACAGAAGGATCATCAATGACCAGAGAAAAGCTTAATAAAGTGTGTCAGCTCATAATAACTTCAAATTTAAAGTCCAACTAGTTGTACAAGTAAAGTTGTTGACATAAGTCCATACTTTTAGTATTTTTGACAGAGTTTAAAGCAGATGGATTAAAATGTCTTAAAAATTTAAAATATTAACTTTTCATTTATTATTTAAGGCGTTTTTACTGGATTATATTTTCATCCAATCTGTTGAACTAAATAAAACTCAAAGTCTAAAGAAAATAGTAATTTATTAACAAGTGAACTTATATGCTAAATATAAAATATAATATATCTGATGTCAAATAAATCGAATATTTAAATGTTTTAAAATTTAGATAACACGTAAGAAATATATTAAACAGATAGCTAGGTCCTATTTAATATTGGACAATGATAAAAACACCATAATTAATGTGAATAAGAAATTTAATCAGCATTAAATAGTGTTTTGGATATTATTGAATAATTAACTTAGGTAAGAAAAATACAAATCAATATCAATATTATTTTTATTTATATTTTGACACTACTATACTAGTTATTTTACAACTACCAGCTGAACATTATATAATATGATAATGCAATAAAAATAAATATAAAAATAATCGAAATTTCAAATGTTTTAAATGGAGAGGAGTCATCTTAACGATATAAATATTAAAAATAAACTATTTAGTAACATAAATTAAAAAATCAAACGATATGTTAATTATTTTATTCACTTTCAAAAATATCAAACGACTATCGATATTAGATTCTGAGCAAAGTGAAGAATGTATTGGTTTGACAATGATGTTTTTTTTTATGTCTGAAAGCACGAGTTTCAGGTAGAAATAATGATCTGGTTAGCGCGAATAGAGAAGAAAAATTATCAAAAAATAATGGAAAAACAGCAAAATTCATGGAAATCATATTTCTAACAAAATTTTAGATTTTCATGAGAATTAATGCAATTTTAAATGAATGGACTTGAACATATTTTTGAGTATTCTCATACAGAAGCGCCAAAAGTTGGTTTGGTTTTAACTATGACAAATTTTATAAGTAAAAGAGAGTTAGATATGCGGGCGTAAAATTTAAAACAAATGATAGAATTTATTTTAATTATTTAAATTATTAATGTCATACTGTGTAATGAATTCAGAATTATAATAATTCTAATATATATACGATTAGTAATAACTATAATAATGTTTTAATTGCCGACGGATTTTATATTTTTTTTTACTGAGAGTATACAGCATCAATTTAATTAAATTTTCAACAAATTTTTTCAATGAACTGATATACAAAAAAATGTAAAGTATAAAAAATAATTTCAAGGGCAGAGAATATTTTGTGCGAAATGATGTTTCAAGAATATATGAATAAGAATAAGAATATAATAATGAGGTTTAATTTAAATATTTCACAAAATAGGTAATAGTTTATAAAAATGCAAAAAAGATCTCCTCAATCATATATCATAAGAAATCATTATTTAATTAACAATGTCAATTAAATTCATTTAATACATTTGTATGATTTATGAAACATCCTAAACTCGTATATTTAAAAAAGAATATTTATCCATATAATAATTATTTTGATAAAATATAGAGCACAAAAACATCTTATTTTTATGATTTTAAACGCATATAAATATGTATCTATAATTATTACTATCTAAATTCAAATTTTCATTAGAAAACCAATCAAATTGTAATATTTAAAATACGAACATACCTAATAATTATTAAACTGAAATTTACATTCATTGTCATTTGTTGATAAAAAATTAATGATCAATAGACGTTTAATAAAAAATATTTAATGAAGTATGTTCCATGGCATATTTAAGGGGCGGGCCCCCACTTTCGTGAAATTTATATATATTAATTGTGTGTTGTACAAACGAATATACGATTTACGATTTTATTTTGAGTGCCCCCCTTTTGATATTTCTAACTACGCCAATGGGTATGTTACATATTTACATAGGTGAGTGGGTATGACTGATAATAATTCACAGGTTATAGATGATTTATGAAACATCGGCAACCCTGTTCTCAAAAGTAGTCTATACACATGGTAAAATTTTGAAACGGATTATCAGTATAATAAAATATTAATATAATAAGTATTAATAAATATATTGTATATCTGACTGAGTTTTGCTCAGAAATTTTGAAGGAAATATCATCTTAATTATAACAATCCACTTATTTCTCCGAGGACCGAAGAAACGAAGGAAGAACGTTCGGACTCGAATTTTCCTCTTTTTTAAAAATAATATCATCAAACATCGGCCAATATGAAATACCATAAATCAACTATAATATATTTTACTATAGGTAGGTTGTAGGTAGCATTAAAAAATCGATAACCCCTTCAACTAATTTAAGCAATAATTCTGTAATAGATTAGGTTAGGTTTAAGTTATGGATCAAAATTGGGTACTCATATGTAATATAAAATCATTATTTGATATTACTTACAATTTACGAATATAATTATTATTTAATTATTATGGAGATTTAAAATAAATATAATGCGTATAAACGATTTTGTTTAAACAATTATAGTCTGGAGTGACTCAAAGAAGTCATGCATATAAAAAAAAATATTTCCCTAATTTTTAAAAAAAAAAATAGTTTTTTAATAAAGTTATTGTACAACAAAAAATTATGTTGGCCTGTAAGACTTGATAATATTCATTTAAACGAGAAAATATTTTATGTAAAATAGCTAATATGCACTATATATATATAATAATGTCGAATCTGATAAACAATTAACTATCTGATAAGATAGGTAATACATAATTAAGCTTTATTATTACATTTTGAGATAAATAAATTGCACCTTGGTTATTTTTCGAATTGGCAACAAAAACGAATTACGCACCAGAATTTTAAGTACACTTTATCAAATAGCATATATAAGTAAAACCATATTCATAAGTTTAATTTTTATCGTCTTTATACTTAAACCAAAAATACCATAGAAAAAAAACATATTTAATAGACGTTTGTTTGCATAAGCCACTTTTAAGTAATTTATCTACATTTCATATGCAATACTTCTGTATCCAAAGTCCCGAGCACATCTTTTATAAATACAAAACATGAATAGGTAATAATATTATGGAGAAATTATTAAAAAATATATCTATTTCGTTTAAACAATATAAAATGTTATGAGAGCATAAAATTATGTAAATTGTATAGTCTTTGAGTTATAAAAATATTACTTTGATATAAAATATATTTACATTAGAAATATTATAATAAGACAAACTTTATTTAAATTGTTTTTATTATTAAGTATTATAATCAGATAATTACAGAATAAGTAAAATCTACATGAATGTGATAATTATACTATATAATTTTATGACCCGATTAAAAGGGAGGAATATGTCCAGCGACAAGACTTCAACTTGAATGAATTATATTACATTGATAATTTTGTTTCAAGTGTCATAATTTATTTTAAAAACAACGACAATTTATTCTGTTAAATTTATTGCGGATATTTAGAGATGCATTCATTACAAGTAAAATAAATATTTATAGTTACAATAATATCAGATAAATAAAGCAAAAGGTGTATGGAAAAATGTTTATTGTATGTAAATTATATGGTATCATATAAGCCATAGATGGAAAGTTGTCAAATTATTAAAATATAGAAAACATGTTATTACTTGTTTAAATAAATAATGTTTAATGCTTTTAGTAGGTATTGACAACCTGAAATTTCAAAATGAAATATGTTTGGTTGACTAGTACATACTCATTTAATTATAGGAGGTGGAAAACTGAAAACGTGTCAAAAGTTTCATTCGTATATATCTTTACATTGAAATCCTTTTTTTCCTATGATATAACGAAATAAATAAATATCGATTAAGAAAAACGATTGATTAACAAGCAGTTGCCATAAAATAAAAATAATTTATAATTTTATCTCTCATCATGAGAATGATATACTACTAATTTAAACAAAGATAGATTGTTCATTTTGAGAAAAAATAGAATTTATAAATCTATATTTACTAAATTAATATTATTTTAATCACTGGTTTATGTGTACCAATAAACATAGTTGTTAGAAAAAATATTGCAGGATATTAAATATTACTAGTTATACATTATGTAAAAAATATAATAATAAAAAAAAAAACACTTGTGTGTTTATATAGAATAACCTAGTTTATACGTGTAATACATTTCAATACAATGAAGTGAATTATCAGAGAGATTCATCAAAGTAAACTACTCAGAGATAAGATATAAAACATATTCAAGTGTATGTAAGGTATAGACTACCTTATCGTGATATTATTATAACTTATAAAAAGATACGCTATTAAAAATAATTTCAAACATTCATAATAACAGTTCTGAATAAAAACTACTCGTATCTTATATACTTATATCTATACTTATTCATTCTATGGTTTATAGAAATATTCATTGAAAAATTAACAAAAACGTAATTTTTAGAATTTGTATATAATATTATATATCGTATTATCATATTTTATAAATTATGATTCTAAGTATGTTCAAAATTTAATTGAATTGAACTGATTTTTATTTTTCAATGTAACAATTATAAATATACGTTTGTATTCAAGTATTAGTATAATTATAAGAAATATATAATAACTATCTTGCAATTCGTGTTTAAATATTTAGGGTTTATAATCAAATACGAATTTAAATAGGAAATTTAATTATTTTAATAATATATTAATTTATATTTAATATTCTATAATAGTATATTTTTGAAATGGATTTTGTTAACTAAAATAATGTTAATTACATAGATCAGACACAGTAGGTACTCTTATAATAATAATAGATTCAAGCTGCATATTAAAACAATTGATAATAATACATCAAATTATCTTAAAGAATTTCAAACTACCTAATTTTAATTATTAAAATGGTTTTTTTTTTTAAATCGGCTTTATAAGATGGGTCTTATATATCTGTGTTATTAAATATAATACATTTTTTCTTTTGATAGACTACATACCATATAATTTGTTCTGAAATTCATCTGCGATAAAATCGATGGGTGTCAAACTAGTCTTTTCGCTGACTTTATCAGTAACCTAGTTAATGTGTCTGTTTATGAGATGTGATGGATTTGTTATCATTGATTTTCATTGTTATTATCATAAAGAATAATAAGGAAATAAAACATAGATAACCGCCTACTTTAAAAGACGTTCCGAAAGAATTGACACGATTAAATAGCTACAGGCTACAGATTGCATAGCGCACATAATATTAGCGTATACTAAACCCATATATTTAATGAAGTGAGCAAATAATATTCATATAAAGTTTATTATCAGAGACGGGAATTTATTTATTTTTTGATAAATTTTATTATTCTAAAAAAAAACTTTTGAGGTATTTGAAAAATGAGCTAAAAAAGTACTAGTTAAATGTAATCGGTCCATTGTTTCTCCCCAAAATATTATTTACAGACATAATAAAAAGCACACATTATTCTAAAACTAAATATCCCATACATCCTTTGTCCTTCTTAGTAATAAATTAACCAAGCAATTAAAATTTTCAGACTAGGAAAATATTCTCAGATGATTATTATAATTTTACATCATATTACGTGCAACATATTGAAACATCATGTTTTTTAGGAATAATAAAAAAAACTATGACTACTATTTTATTTGTGTCTTACTATAAGTTTTGTAGATTACATAATATAACAAATATAAAATAAATATGACTAAGGTAGATATCTGAAGCATTATTTAATGAGCTTCACATTATAATTACATAACTGAATAATTTATTTTGATTACTTTATAAAATATTAACAGCTAAATGTCTTATTAATGCGTTACGTACGTACTAAGCAGAAGTAACCTGTAACTATTCTCTATAGTGCAACTCTCTTTTGGAACTCTTTTTTTTTTATAATTTACGGAGTAATGTTTATTTTTTTTAGAAATAACAATCCTTTAATTGTTCTAAAATGATATCACTGTCAATCCCAAATAAATTTCTTCATAGATATAGGATAAAAATTATATTGATCAAATTATGGTAGATGATTGAAACGAGCGAGTGCACAATATTATTCTTTGAAATTTAACATAAAGCACTTTTATTCCATCTCAACTATCGGGCCTGAAGCATGGAAAATCTGCACAAACAAAACAAAATCTTTTAAAAAGCTCTCGTTTAAAACACTGACATTCGTGAAAATATAACGAATATACCGTTATTTTTCATTTTTAACCTGCTTTTATTTTCTCTCTGTCTCATCACACAGCTCTTCTTCCCTCCCTATGTCCTGTTTCTACTAACATAACATGCAAATTAAGTGTTCCTTTCCTTGACGTCATGTTTATAAATATTTATAATCGTTATTTGTATTTCTCTGCTATAGATAAAAAAGAAAAGCATGTCGATGAAGTATACAAAAATAACATATTTTCCTCATTTGTCCATTCCGGTTTATAATAAAGATGGATCATTATACTATACGTTAAAAATAATAATTATTCAAACACTTGTATATTATGCATACGTGTGGTAGTTTGTTTGATCATATTTTGAAGCGCAGACTGAGATTCCTGCCAAAGTGCTCGGTGAAATAGTATCTACGACAACAAGGACGTTCTTATTTTAATTTTTTTCACCGAGTGTAAAAACGTGCTGAAAGTACAATTTAAATAAAACCACAAGGTTTTAGTCGGTATACACGTATAATAATAAATTATCATCAATTAGAGTATATTATAATATAAAATATATATATTTTTTAGTAATTACAAAGAAATAAGTATTTGATTTATGCATAGACAACAAATTATTCTATAGAAATTATAAATTATAGTATAAATTGTATAATAGCTGTGTATGCATTTACCAACACAAATATAATTATCATATTTTTTACGTAATAGGTCGGTAATTTATTAAGTACAGTAGTGAATCGTAATATAATTCTTACTCTGTTAATGTATACAGTTTTACAATAATTATACGACAAAATTATAAATATAAATGAATAATGTTGATGCATCAAGTAGTTGTTGCGTATTTAATGTACACTAATGTTTTTATTCACTGTATGTATTGTCTCTGATATTTAATTTGTATAAATAATAAATGTATAATATATAATGGAATTCGTGACAAAATTTAAGTACACATTTGATAATCAAATCAAACGGGAATAAAATAACAGTATAAAAAAATAAAATATAAAAACAAGCTTATTTTAACCGGTTTAACTATAAAAGCTTGATAATATTATATGCATATATTTATATATTAAAACTGATGAAAAATCACGTTGAAAGGATCAAAAGAATATCATCGTAGAATCCAAATATATTAAACCAATAAGAGTTTTAGACTTGAGGAAATAATTAACTACTTAAAATTCATAATTATTGATTAAACTATATTTATTTATGTAATTTTACACTTTTTTTACTTTGTATAGTAAATATTTTTTAATTATTTAAAATATAAATAAATATTAAAAATATGTATTTAAAATAATTAATTAGTTATAAATATTAGTTTAATGAGTCAAGCTGCAAATAAATAAACACATGCGTCAGAAACTGCAATTTAAGGTTTCCATTTTACATATCGGTAAAGAGTTTGTATGTACATAAACGTATTTATCATCACACTTTCTGTCTGTTGGGTCAGCTTAGTTTTAATTAAATTTACGGAAACCTTCAGCTGCGTATCTGTTCAAAAACCAATTAACGTTTTCTATCTACTTAGATAGAAGGCTTTAATATTTGCCAAAACGTTTATGTGAATTATTCAACCAACGTCGAACCTTTCCAAAAAATGTAACCAACCTGTAACATTTAAATGAAACATGTCAGTTATTTATTATAATATATAATAGAAAATAGGTATGTAAATTTGCAATATTTTATGAAGTACTATGCAATTTACAATTAAATCTAATGTTGTAAAATATAACAGTTCCTATTTAAATATATAATTTATTAACTAAAAAAATATATAAATATTTGCATTTTTTTGATGCATTAGTTTTTTTATATTTAAAGTTAAATCTGATAGAAAATATATTATATGTATATTAAGTAAATTATAATAATGTACCTAGTTATATTTCATAAATATGAATATTATAACATTAAGTAAATACAATAATGATAACGATTACAGTTAAAAGTATTAAGCAATGAAGATCATTTAGATAGTGTGCATTATATATATATATATATATATATTTAATTTGACATAAAAGTAAAAAAAAATAAGATAAAATAAAGGTATCCCAAGTTAAAAAAAAAATTAAATCAAATTATTGATTCGATATTCTTACCTAAAATATATATAAGTATATATTTTTTTTACATAGCAATTTACAAGTTTAAATATAATTTATTATATTTTTAAAAAACTTTAAATCTATTTAATTAAAATTGAATATAATAAAATTATAATTAATAATTTTCATAAAATGTTTGTGCTATAAGATATTTCAATTTTTTAGATAGATTTTATGAATATTAATATAAATAATAAGTTTAACCTAACTCTATAAAAATTAGCTTGCTTATTTCTTCATTTGTTTTACTATTTGTCGTTACTGATAATTTTAAGTACTAATTCAAATTTTGAAAAAAATTTTCAATAATTATTTATATAAGTAATAGGTGATAATTTAATATAACATCATTAAAGTATACAATTTTAGTTTTATATTATTAAAAGTTTAGCTGTTTTAGTAAAATTTAAAAAAATTAATTAATGTACATAATAACATTCAAAAATTATATTATTTTAAATAATCAATTGCATTTGAACCAAACTTGTCACTTAGATAACATAATTCATATTCATTTTCATGATCATAAATGTAAATTATACCTAATAGATGTTACTAAAAAATGAGTTATTACTTTAATTTTAAAACCCTAGGTTTTTATAGATGTTTGGAAAATATATGATACTATTAAGAGCTGTTCGACGCATGGAAATCCCTTGTAGACCATTAAAAGTAGTGTGTAAAAAGAGTTACAGTGAAAAGAACTCGTCTTTCGAAGTTTAAAACTGTAAATTATATACTTGACGTATAGTAACTCTAGGGAGGGATTTAGTAAGAATCCATAATGGTTAATTTTTTTTTAATTTCAACTGAAAAACATTATGTACAATGAATAAAAAAGGAACATCTATAAAAATATAACTTTATTCTGAAAAATATTAAGCGGAATGCTCACTTTGTGAGTTGTCTATAGAGTTTTAGACACAATTAACCTACTTATCAATACGGAGAATATAGTTGTTTTAAAATTATTACATTCCTAATAATATCCATACAAAAAAATAAATAAAAAATAATAATGTAATAAATTACAAAGAATGCATTTTTACATTATAAATAATAATATTTTATGTAATAGAATATAGAAATTATGTGAACATAGAAACTTCCATATTTTACTACCTAGTAAATCTTAATATTAAATATAAAGTAAAGAAGTTTTGCCTCCTTTGAATAACCTAACCATCGGTAAGAATGAAACAGTACTTTATTTGTGTTTAAAAATGTACTAATAGTATAATAATAGTGAAATAAATTGAAATATTAGATTATTCCAAAATAATTTTAAAGTAAGATATTTATTAAACTTTTAATAATTTATCATTTATTATTTAAAAATAAATATTCATAGATGTTTTTAAAGCACAGTAGTTAATGGCTATTATCTATCGTGGTTTAAAATAAATAATAATTTTTGTTTATATTAATTTTACTTAAATAAATACTAGTAAGTAGTCATACATTCTGATAATTATTAAAGTCACATACATTTGCTTTTTAAATAAGAAAAACAAATTCTTGAATTGCTTAGTAAAAAAACTTTTTTTAAAATTATTATGTAACATTTATAAAATATGTAAGCCATACAATATTGGAAATACGATTATTGAATAATTAAACAAAAATAAAGTTTAGAAATATTTGAAAAGTCTTCTTTATAATATATTCAATAAAACAAAATAATAAGAACGAATCAATATATTGTGTTTATTTTTTATTATAAATTTTAAAAATCTATACTATAAAATTAAAAACAATAATTTACATAACTATAAAATGTATACGTAAATGTATTATTCTGAACAATCTAATAAAATATTGCACAAACATGTAAATAGGCCTTAAACATTTGTTCGTACTAGTGTTTTACAATCAATATTTTACTTTAAAAACAAATAATCGTAATGTCTTGTCAAAAATTATTTCTATAAAATAACAACTATAGTATTTATAATATTTAAAACGTATGTAATCGCACTAGTTTTGTAACATTCAAATTGATCACTGTGACACTGACACACTGTTTACCGCATAGTATAATATAATATAATATAATAATTTAAATTATAATATTAATAAGTTATAAATTAAAACGTACGTTATAACTAGTACGTATATATAGATACGTTAACTATACACAATTATATTTTAATAGAAAAATCATGTTTTTCGATTTTTTTGTGAGTAGGCTCATATTTAAAAAATAAAAAAACGATAGAATTATTATGTACATATAACTGCACATTTATAATATCAAAAAACAATTTCACTTTCATCTAAGTAAATTATTATAGTCATATTGTTATCCAATGTATAAAAATTGTATTCGTCTTCTTCTGTACTTTTAGTGAACATACGTATTTAAAACAATTTAATAGATACATATTAATGATAATATTTGAAAATAATTTGTTGTGTATATATTAAATTGATTATAACTGTTGTAACAACCCACTCTGACAGTAATTATATCATGTACAATACACTATTTCGATTTATTTAGATACGTCGTATAAGTCTTTCATGTACGAACTTTAGCAAGTTTTTTATCGTACGACTTACAATTTATATACCAGCCACTTTGTGATAAAGTTATTTTTAAAGATGTTTCTTTGGCAATAATACACATCAGTTTGCTGAATTCCAAACAGATCGGTTTTTTATTTTAAAACAATGCCAGTCACAAAGGTACAAAATGTTACCATAAGTGGACAATAAACGCCAACATATATGCGAAACCGACAAAAAAATTTACGCACAAGCAAATTTATTGCAAACGTGGCGGAGCGAAAAGCGAGCAGCAAGCTGAATAGTGATTACTGAACAGAGTGAACGGACAGAACGGTAGTTAACCATAGAATATGACAACTGGCGAACAGGCGAACACATCGTACAATCGGCCGACTCATCGTGGAGATCATCGGTCGCATCACTTTTACTGCACTTGAAGGCCATGGTAAGATGTATGATTTCCATGCGTATTGTTGTAAAAGGCGTTTTTTTTATTGGCCTAATTTTCTAGCGCCAAATAATTAATATTGTCATTGACAATTGACATGCCGTATATGTTTATACTATAATACCGTATATTTAGACTATATATAATTCAATTTTTATGTCAGATGTTAAGACATCTATGTGAATACTCAAAAGAATTTCTAGACCTTACGTTCAAAACTTAATTAGTTATCACGAAATATAAAATAATCAAAATAACGGAAACTGTAATTTTGCCTTTTTACCGTAATTTTTTGGTAGTTCTAACCTCTACCAAGGAAAAACTTTTCATAAATTCGAAAAATGAGCTAAATAAAGTGCCAATTAGATGTAATTTTCTACCGAAAGCATACACTATTCAGACCATTATTTCTACCTAAAATCGTACATTCAGAAATAAAATAAAATAAATACAAAATACAAAAAGAAAATTGTAAAACAATATAATATTCGCGAATCTATAATATCAATTTCGTCCACGAAAATCGATTTCCAAACAAATGTATTTAAAAATGAATTCGCTATAGGATATTTTATAGTTTCGAGTTTTCGATACCCCAATCATTATATTGTTCCCTGGCCAATTAAATCAGAATACATTATTTCCTCGACCGTTTTCCTAACGACTCGCCGTTTCAGGACATCAGCAACAGACTCGTGTCTTCCGGGACACGTTAAAAATGGATATTAATCGTGGAAGTAAGTAGCTCGACGGCAAGGATAGCGGCTAGGGAGCAGGATGCGAGATGGGCGGGATTTTGCTGAACCGTGCAAAAGGCACTAATTTAATTGCGCCCATTAATTCGGTTTTATTGTACCTGCGGCGGCAGTCGCTGTTACGACTTTTGTCCTCTTATCGTTTCTCTGATATGACGACAGATAAACGAATTTTCGATCTGCGTAAATTTGGTAGATACTGCTAAGTTGAGATAAAAGCCTAATCGATTTTTTCATCTTTAAATTGACCAACACACAACTACATAAACACCTACTGCTTTTTGCTAAAATTGTTGCGAACACAGTGCTGATAACAATATTACGTGAAAGGCGATTTGAAAACGACAATTACAAACAACTATACCGCATAGAATATAATAAAATAAAAATAAAATAAAAACTAATATTATATCTGAATTTGTATATTATCATAAACAAACGATAAAAATGAATAACAAATCTCAAGGTATTCGACCATTTATTTTCTTCTAGTATCAAATCGAAATCTTATTTGCCTTTTTAATTACTTATTGTTGTATATTATAATTTAACATGAAGCAATTGTAATTATTTTGGTGTTTTTTTCATATTCTACAGTTTAAATTTACAACTATATAAGTATATTATTTTCTATACGATTTCATATTATACAAAATATTGACATGTCTCAATTTCATAATGTATTAAGTCTATAAAGAAATTAAAATTAGATATTTCAAGGACAATGTGTTTAAATATACGTATGATTACAATAAAAATTTTACTAAATGTTTGACGAGAAGAAAGATTTTAAGCCACCAATTTATTTATGTACGCTTACTTGTTATTACCATAATAATAAATGATAAAATTAATGATAACTGAGGAAAACCATTATTATCTTCATAACTTTTATGCACACATACTGAAAATATATTATTATTATTAATGATGAATATCATCATTATTATGTTGAATTTATCCTTAAATATTTAAATTAATATTTAACAATTACCTACATAAATTGTAAAAATTATTTTAAGTTTATAATATTTAATTATAATATAACATTTTCATTATAAACGATTTAATTAATTTTCTTTTGATTTCTTTATGTAGGTACAGTGTACCTAGGTATATATAATTTTTAAAAAAACAAAAACAAAATAATTATTTAAAATTTAATTTTCATGAAATAAATACTTAACATTTTCATCATACAAAATTAATACATATTATAATTAATGTGGTAAAATGTAAATTAAAATTATGTTAAACATTTATATATAACACTATATAGTTTACGATTTTTAGGTAAATATATTATAAAAGGTTATAAATCAAATATACATTTTCTTATAGTGTCAATATTAACTAAGATTTAAAAATAAATTTAGGAATAAATGCGATTTTTTCAATTTATATCTATTTATAAGTAATTAGAAATATTAGAAATTACTAATTCTATATATCACAATGTACTAATATTTCGATTTGCTAAATTGCAGTTATTGTGTTGTCGTGAATATTTCAAATAATATGAAATGTGCAAATTGTTTATAAACTATAATAATATATTGAATCCTAGAGGAATGAAATATTCATAAATCCAACGTTTAACCAATGGACCCATTTATTATTATTCTTATTCCCAGTTCTGTTTTTTTCTCCACATAAGGTTTAAATATAAACCCAAACATTGAAAAAGATGAATTTCAAAAAATAATATAAAAAATGATGACAACACAAAATACAAATCTACAATATCCCTTATTGTATTTCGACTGGTATTTGTTTATTCAGGTGAAACGACTTTTTTCAATTTCTATAAGTAGGTGAAGTAGGTATACAATTATATTATACAAGACATTATATTAAATTATGCACTACGAATTATATTACAAATAAAACATTGATTTCTAGGAAAAAAGATTTTTTTTATATAAATCGGTAATACAAATGTTTACTTATAATATAAGTAAGCACATTATTCATTTACATATTTCAAATTTTACTTAGTTACATAGCTCATAAACAAATTTATAAATTATTTACTTTCAAATCTAAAAATATATATTATATTCACTAAAAGTAAAACTAAACTTATGGCAATTATCAATTTAAATTTTAAATTAACTTAAATACAGAAATTATATTATGTAATATCTAATGATTTTTAAACATATTATAAAAACAGTATTGTAATTTGTAATAATTATACATGATCAAATATTTTAATTAAAAAATACTGTACAATTAGCATGAATTTTAATAAACCCAATTATAGTAGACAAAAATATATTATTTGAAAAATATTATTAACTTCTAAATTTACTGGTGTCTAATCCATATTAACAAAAAATATATTTAATATTATATATTGGAAGCATCAGTTTGTATGATTCTAAACTGAGCGAAGGGAATAATGTAATTGTTATACAAAGATTTTTTTGGTCTGAAGACACTTTTTTGGGTAAAAATAATAGTATACATATACTATGAATAATGTACGAGTTTGGTAGAAAATTTTATCTACTTAGTAGTTTATTTAGCTCATTTTTCGAATTTCAAAACTTTTCATTAGGATTAGAAAAACTACCAAAAAAAAATAAAAGAAAAACTGCGATATTCACAGAAACTATGATTATGACGAATTTGATTTTAAATATTTAGTAACTAATGCAATTTTGAATGTAGGGACTTGAACATTGTTTTGACATTCTTATAGGTAGTCTACATACGTGGAAAAGTTTGAAACGGATTATTAGTATAATATATTGTATATCTGACCGAGTTTGACTTAGAATTGTATTTTCGAATGCAATATCAATGTATTTAAATCTTAATTATAATAAACCACTAATTTCTCCGAGGGCTTAAGGAATTTCCCAACTTTTTTTATATTTTAAATATAAAACATATTTTATAAGTTATTTGAGTTTATCTTGAAATTGATCCATTTTATTATTTTATATTAATAATTGTTCTCATACTCATATTATTAGGATAATAAATATTAAATTCCATAAATTCAACGAAAATATAACGATACATTTCAATGTTTAAAAAACTTAAACAACTTAATTTAATGAAGCAAACAGAATAAAAATTAATTACTTTTCATTATTTTTTTTTCGTATATGATTCAATATTAAGTGTATTGATGAGAATAACTTAGAAATACAATACGTACAAATATATAACACTGTCATGTTATTGGCGTAGTTGGCAAGTAAAATACAAGTTTTTTCCCTATTCATTTCTCTTAACTCAATGTACGTAAACAAGTGGAAGATGTTCAACAGAGTCGTAAATACAAGACCACATTTTATAAAAGAAGATAGTCGAAGGAAAAAAGAAGTCGATGTTATTAAATTAAATGGTCCGTGAAAGGTACTCGAACAAAGTTTGACTTTTTTCTTCATCGGTCGCTTTTTTTTGTCTACCATTCATCCAAGTACTTTTAAAAATAAAACAATATGATTTTAGAATATAAGGTCAGAAAGTTCTTTGTCGGAAGTTCTTGTGAGATCAGTTAAAATCCTTTTCCCGCGCCCCGTTTCTGCTGCTTTGTAATTAATTTATGCCGTCCGAATCATCCGTTTATAATTTATAGGATAAACTTTTTCATCTGAAAAACGTATTTGAGTTCGAACCCTATTGTTTTTAAACGGGTTAAAATGACAATAAATAAATGCTTATGCAAAATAAAATATATATACTTTACTCCATTAGGTCAATTTATCATTGCAATATCCAATAAGAATCCTTTTAGTTTTGTAATTAGATATACCCATTTAGAAAGATAAAAATATTTATATTTTATTAGCAGATTAATTTTTCATTAGTATAATTTTATACTATTATTAAAAAATCTTAAATAAAGTTAATCTAATTATACAATAAGCCAATAACTTTTAAATTCAATAAAAATTACCTAAAATATTTTTTTATTGTAATTACATTTCATAATACTTTCAAGATATGACTAAAATGAAACAATCGTATTTAAATTTAAACTCTAAGTTAATTATATAATTTAAATTAATATATAATAACATATAAAAAGAGTTAAAAATATTAATTGAAATAATTTTAAAATTTAAACAATTATTATATGATGTGTTATACTTATAATGCATATTATGAAATTTTACTAATATTAAATACAAAAATAAAGCAAGAATTTTTTGAAAATAATCGGTCAACCAGAACGTGTGTTTGTTTAAAATTATTTTTAACAAATAATAGGTACAATTTTTTACATACTTATCTTTAATAATTATGAATTATAATTAATTAGTTGTAGATTTATACATTATATATTATAATATTATAATTTAAATGTGTAAGTTGTTTTTTTTTTTAAATTTCGGTAATTATCATTAATCAGAATAAATAAATGTTGTCTTTGTACCAAATATCGTATCAACTATTATTGTATTGTTCTAACTACCCTAAATATTAAAATATCTACGCACTTTTTAATTAACTTAGACAAAAGATTTTTGCACTCTTTATGTGTTTCTCTTTCATATATTATGTATTATATGATATATCATGCTCAAAAACTCTAAAACGGTCAACAGTTTTTTTTTTCTTCTTCGCCATCTACACGGCACAAATATGGCTCAACAGTCTACGGCAAATGTCGTATGGTAGACCAAAAAAGAAAATTAAGTACATCTCTTGTACGCTTTGACGGAAACACATTTATGTCTCGCACGACTTGGTGCTATGTGTCCATTTTACCTTCTACGGATAACTATTTGGCCAGAGAAAAGCCGTAAAATTGTTTTCAGGAAATTGAACATACAATATTCAAAAGAATTTGTACGTAGTCGGTACCCGCGCCATTCGCTCAGTTTCTTATTATTGCGAGTCCTTGATTCTCATTCTCTTTCTTACACGTTTTATAGTTTATAATTTATCGTCCAAACACATTTTATATTATAATAATAATAATAATAATAATAATAATATATAATATTGTGTTTCGCACATATTTTCAACGTAGACACTACATTTTGAGTATACATATTTTACAATAGTATTAATATAGATACGTTATAATCGCGTTACGTAGCGTGTTCGACGAATACTGCGTGTGCCATAATAAGACGACATACTAAATTAGTCATTTTAGTTAAACACTAGTAATACAACTTAAATTAGGCGTACTCAATTGTCACTAGTTTTTATTTGCTAATAGTTTAATAAATCGACAAAGTAATATTGTAAAAATAATTTTAAATTATATAAGACTCGACTTATAAAACTAGACTTAATAAAACTTTAATATTTTAAAAAAAGTTATTGATTTCTTTTAAAATTCATTTTAATAAATACCAAGTAATAATTTTGTTATCAATGCTAAACAATTTGTTATTATGTAAATCATTTTTATTAAACATTCAGTAAAAGAAATGTACTTATTTGCCAAATGTATTATATTTTTAAATATACTTTTTAAGTAATAATTTAGAAAATGTATATTTGTATTACATTCATATGTTGTAAAACTATATTAGTATTTCTTAACAAAAAAAAAAAAAAACAAGTACCCAAGTAGGTAGAATAAGTAATTAATATAATAAAATACTTCGAACAAATCGAATTAATACATTACCTAATAACAATAAGTGAATCAATATATTATGTTATAAATTATATCTATTATATGTAAATAGTTAATTATTAAAGATTAAACAATGTTTGAAATTCGAAGAATCGAATCCAAATTCAATCCGAAGTTCAATAGTTCTTCATATTTATATATTAGCATATAAGAAATCGTCTTATGTCTATGAAAGAATATTTTAGAAAGTCAAAAACTAGATAATTATAAAAATATTAAATTTTAATTAAATAGATAAATTACAACGTAAATCAAGTACAAATGAAATATAAATTTAAGGTTAAAATGAATATAAAGCAAATTTATATGTATATAAACATAATAATATGTATAGTACCTATGGACATAAGGTGAAAGCGATTATAAGTATGGATTTATTATGTTCATAATTATTAGTCTGGAAAAGATCTAAAAAAATATTATTTGAACGAATAATCCGAGACAGAATGTTAAAATTCAATTTGGAATAAGAGTGGATAATCAATATTGTTGGTTAGAATTTTCTGTAAAAAGTATGTTAACCAAAAGTCTACGGTCAGCTGAACTGATTAAATTATGAACGGATTTACGGATTCATATAATCATGCATCTTATATAGTGAAATTCCGAGCTGAAATGAACGGAGCTTAAACAATAAATTCAAAATCCTGTATAAATATTTTGAACTAAAATAGTTGTATTTAATAATATACATTAACGTTCAGTTTTAATTTAAATATAATAATTATAGGTAAGATCGATATTTGATTGTTTGATAATTGTTTGGATATTATGTTTAATTGTTAGGTTTATCAATAAAATAATTAGGTTCGGTTCAATCCAACCCTTATTAATTATATATTTTAAGTTTATTGTTACTTTTAGACGTGCTAACAATACTAAGTAATTATTAATAAATCATAATGTATACCTAATAATCTTACTTATTTAAAATAATAATAATTTTGTCATTCTTTTGTAAATATTTTATAATTTTGGACGGTGTATTTTATATTAAAAATTGATGTTTTGTAAATATTGTAAAACAGAAACAATGTTCAAGAATAAAGGCAGTAACATTGAACATTTACTTCAAGAGACAGAGTTCATTGAAAAAGTATTTTTAAACAACTGAATTCTTCAAGTATTTGTTTATATTTCAAGCGTCATTACCTGCAAATGTACCGTATGATTCACTAAGTATGATTCATCATTTTTAATGTATAGTTTCTTTAATCATCACTACATTAGTTATTGACTTTGGTTCATAATTGATTAATTTTCTAAATTGTTATGTTCGTGTTTAAAATATTTTATACAAATTCAAATCTATTTCGGACCCTTATTTTAAATTTGCATTGTTGTAATTGCACTTTCAATATTCAACTATAAACTGTTTATTTTTTTATATTTTCATTATTCTATCAACAACAAATGAATTAGTTTAATATAATAAGATCAACGGTAGACCGTCTAAGGCGATGGGTGAGCTATCGCCGTCTGGGCCAATAACATTTTGGCTTGCTTGAATAATTTAGGGCCTAGATAAAAATTTTATAAAAAATAGTTATTACTGATTTAATAATAATAATTAATAAGTTATAAACGATAATGGAAAAACACCAAACAAAAGTGTTTAATTAAAACAAAAAAATTGTAATTCTTATATAACTAGACTTAGTATTCATAATTTCGGGCTGAATTTTCTATTTCCCCGCGCCAAATTTTATTCCGAGGCCATTCCTAAATAAGGTTTACATTTCGTATTACGATTATGTGAATTTTATTAATCATCAAAGAATAATAACTATGTCAATAATTTATCAAATAATGTAATGTAATAAAAAAAAATGTCACAAGTATAAATTACGAAATATATTGTTCATTATTATTTTAAAAAAATAACAAAACTTCAAACGTAAAATTTATCCTTTCAAATAATAATATTTATTTATTTATTCATCATCAAAAATTGTAATAAAAAAAAATAATATTAACTTCTTATAAACACATAAGCTTCTTATTATCTATATATATTGTAAGTTTTTTTTGAAAAATTTAATGAATATTTAAATAATATATTGGTACAAATATTTATTACATTGATAATACAAAACAAGTGTCAGACATAATCAAATATATTAATTTTATTTTGTAATATTGTTTAATTTTATTTGAACCTAATTATATTTTAACATTGTATTTCTAATTCATTGAACAGTTATATTTAATGGATATAAAAAAAGTATAATCATAACTTAATATTCATCTTGTGTATGAATTATGTATATTATTTATAAAAGGAAATATGTTATGTTTATATTTGCATATCAAACTCGAAACTTTAGTTTTATATAAACGAGTTTTTAATGGATTTTTTTTAATGTTAAAAAGTGTGAAAACATCTAAAAGTTTATATATAAAATATATGTTCAATATTAATATTTCACTTACATTATTTCAATTTTAAAAAGTAATATTAGAAACAACATTCTATAACATGTTATTTTTGTTTTTTTTAATCAATTTCATATTAAATGGGTACATAATAAAATATAAAATTATTTTTTTATTTTAAATCATTAAAAAATAGTATTAAATAATAATTTTATCATGGATACATTTATTTCCATACCACTTATCACCTGATTAAAAATAAAAAAAAACAAGTTATAACGTGACTTAGCGATATCAAAATACCAAATCAAATCAAATAATTATAATGCTTTAATTCAAAATACTTTATATTTATTGCACATGTGTAAAAAAGATAAATATACGAAATAAAAAATTTTAAAAATATAATTTGAATAGACTAGATTATTACCTCACTAATTGTATCAATGTAAAAATGCATGGGATACTTTTTATCATTGACTACCTGAATATTAAAATTAACTTAATACCCTTTGTGTGCCTTGTTGATTTCCATATTTAAACATGTACAGAATTTCGGACATATTATAAAAAAGACTGGATCAATTTCCCAGGCAGAAAAATCAGCTCCCATATTGCACAAATAAATTGATCGGATATAATGAGATTAACTGGGTTTCCCGAGGGACATTAAAATGGATAGAGTATTCTTTTTTTTTTTTAGTGTGCAACGTACAATTTCAAAACAAGCCAAGAACGGACAACCATAAATCGATATTTAAAATATAAATACATATTATAAGATTTCGCATAAACTACTGTAAATTGATTTAAATATAAGTGTTAGGTTAAATTATTAAATTACATTTTAATAAGTATGGTATATACCATAAAGAATTGAAAACTTAGAAGAAGGAAACAAAACTGATAGAAAAAAATAATGATGTGAAATAACAATTACTTTGTCACTAGTCTGTGTGGCAGTCACAAGTGCAGCTGCTATAAATAAGTAGGTATATACATGATTTATAACATAATAAATAAACGTAGTAAGTATTTAAATAATAATTATGCCATTGTACTCGGAACACGTTAAACTAGATTATATATAAAAGACATGTTTTAAATATTCGACAGTAAAACACCTAAATACTAAATAATAATAAAATAAAAAATATTTATTTCTACGATTTATAACGACATTAAATATTTAAATTTTACAAAAAAATACTGTTTGTAGATTAAAGGGTAAATTCCCAAAATAACTCTGTACGTTATATTTTCCTAATTTTTAAAAGTAATATTTTATGATAGTATGATGTATTTGTTTATTGTTCATTGGTACTTACTTTCTAAATTATATTTAACATTAGACAAATGTGTCATACCTAACTACTCTATAATCGAGTATGTACAACTATATTTATTCTAAATATAAGATATTTTATTAATTAGTTAAATAACATATTAATTGAAAGCTTATTATAGTACAACTATTATAAATAAATTGTATTATTTATAGGTATGTACTTTATTGTTAAACAAGCCATATAATATATATAATATAAATATGTACTATCGCGAAAAAAAGAACAAGAAAGAATTTATCAAAAATTTTAATTTGATGTTTATTATTAATACCTTTATCATTTATGACTTAGTGAATATCTCTAAAAATATAAGGAATTTTTGTTTTATATAAAAACTCGATTTATGGGAGATTCTTACCTTTCCTTACAAGATACACTACTGGTCTTCATGGTATATATCAATATGTACCATAAGTATTGTAATAATTGCAAGCAGTGATACTAATTACTGTAGGGTAACTACAACTATTAACTTTATTTTCTTCAATCCTTATACTTTCTTAGCAAAATAATTGTTATCAATAATACACTAGGACAACAATAAACCTTACTAATGTTTTCTGTACAACATTTATCAATGTACGCTATAAACTTATATGAACAAATATTTAAATAAATTATCCTGTATATTAATTACAGTGTACGTATTTATGTAAAAATTTAAAAAAATAACGTATACGTAGTTTTATTTTTAAAATAGTAAATATTTTAAAATTAGTAAATACAATTTCAAACATTTAAATATAATTGTTATAATTACAAAAATATTTCTCTACATATGACTTTCAAACACATTTGATTAACCACTAAATTACATTTTCTAAATACCATCATACAATATCCTAAAACTCTTATTATAACTTTAAAAGTTGAAAAATAAATGTTATTTCATAATATTTTTTATTTAAGAAAATTTAGATTCTGTTATAGCTTTTTATTATGCATTGGCTCGAAATGCCGGATGTTACCCGGATGTAAAGTTTATCGACAACAAAGATGTCCGATAGAGTTCAAATGTTCAATGTTCATTGCCTTGGAAATGACAGTGGAAATTTGTTATAATCAGATGTTGTTTTATTTTTAAGATCAGAAGTCCGGTTGTCGAATTTACTCGTCTAGTAAACGATAAGCAGAAAAATAACGTGACCAGATATTTACTTAAATATGAATACGTTTTAAATGCGTGTTATAGTTTCTGTTTTTGTTTAGTTAGATAGAAGATAATTATTATATTATATCTTTCGATTATTGCTATTATTAACATCCAAAACGTGCATTAAATAATAACTTTTAAATCTCAATGATGAGAGACGAACTGGAATCAATGCCACATTCCTACTATTATGTAAATTATATTAAAATATTAATTATTCAATGGTGTGTTCATATTTCCAATCAATTAACATTGTATAGTTTTATAAATTTATACAGGTACTATATTTAAGCATATAAGTAAATAACTTGAGTAGCGTAACTTCGTAAGGTACTTAATACACAGTTTAGATTTTAAATTAATATTAACACGTACATAATTAATTGTATTATGAACATGTTTTTATATGTTACTAAAATCTTCTAAACATATTTATATAAATGATATTTTACTTAATATTAAATTTTAGTATTATAATATTATAGTTCAATGTAAAGTATATTCACATTTAGAAACTTTTAATTACAAATAAAACCAAAAATAATATAGTGTAAAAATAATAGTGTATATAATAATTTATAATAATATACCATATGAATAATCTTAGAAAAATCATAAATATTAAAGGAAATATACTTATTTTGATATTATAATGTTTAGGTATCAAACATTAACAATTTCATAATAATGAATGAAAAACATATATATCTATGCAATATTTCAAAAGATCAATCACTTAGCAACGGTCCAGGATTTTTTAAATGTACTCGTCAATAAAAGTGTACTACGAGACGATGCATTTTATTAAAAAATAATGTTCCATGTAATTCAAAATATCATTCAAATGCTGCATGTACAAATAAATAAAAAATTAGACATGTCTAAGTAAGATTTGAATTTATATTTAAATGTATTTTTTTATTATTATTATTATTATTATTATTATTATGTATATTGTACATCAAAATTAAATCATTGAAATAAGCTAATAAATATGGATTTTTATATATTAACTGTATTAATATAATTAGTTTATATAAGTGTAATATCTAGTTCTTATAAAAAATAACTAAATAAGTATATAGTATTTATTTGTATAATAATTCTATAGTTAAAATTCTATAACTAAAATTGCTCAATGTTTTATAAAATATCTAGTTTATATTCTATCCTATATTATCAAATTTTCATACAATTAATGTTAACATACAAATTAAAAAGAAAGGAAAGTATTTTATTAAAATTTTTTTTATGAAAGTGTTGTTTTACATAATTTTTTTCGATACAATTCCTATAAAGTATTTTATAAATGTTTTTTTCTAAAAGAAAATTTAATTTTCAACGTAAATGATATAAAAATAACATTCCATTTGCATTTATAAAAACTTACTTTTACAAATTTATAAATCGTTCACAAAATATAGGTATGTTCTTAAATGTTTTAAAACTATACGTTTTTATAAAATTTTATTAGCAATTAGAATACAATATTACATAGCATTATCCATTATACTAACAGAATTCGTAAAACAAGTATTGCGAAAACGAACGGCAACATATTAAGGACCATGTGTTGTTACATAATATAATTGTTTCTAAAACTTTTTTTTTTTCTGAAGTGAAAACTTTTTTTATTTGGCCGTGTGTGATGAACCATATTGTTGTATTGTATAGACTATTGAAAACAAAGACCTTTTGATCCGATCATGCGGAACTAACTGACCGGGAATTTTTTTTTGTTATTTCTGTTTTTTTTTTTATTGAGAACTGATTCAGAATGGTCGTATCCAAGCTAAATCATTAGGTTTAGTAATAGCTCTCAAACACTAAATATACCCAAGGGACAGTACTCAGAGCGTTTAAAAACCATTAAGTTAATGCAATCTCTTTTCTTAGACGTAAGAGATTCATTATCAATATATATTACAGAGGAATTTAAAAAAAAATATTGCTTGTATATATATAGTTAAAATATACTTAAAAATGATAGGTATGTATTTTGACTGTGAATGAATCATAAATAAATTAAAAATTTGTACTCAATAAATAAAATTATAAAAAAATATTTAAAATTACTATTTATATCATCTTTATATTTATGTATAAAATACAATTAATAAAAATTCAACATTTAATTAAAACTATTACATTTTTAATACATTGAAGAAGTAATTAACAGGAAATACTCCAAACAAAAAACTTTAAATACATAGCATCAAATTATATTAAAAACAAAAATTTTGTACTGTCTATTTGAAAACAAATTTTTAAGTATAATTAATAACATAAATAATTAGAAACATGTAATAAATTTTAAATAGTTAACAAAAAAACTTCTAAACTTTTATGAATTATTATAGTAAAATATCTGCCATTGTACAGGTGATGGAAATTCTCCATTTTACCCTTACGTCGTTGCAGAGGTCAGTATATTATATTTCGATCACACTGTGATGATACTATGATGAATTAAATCATCGCATTAAAAAAAACCATTAAATGCAAAAATACATTTTCATAGTTATAATATATTTAAACTAAAAATAATCATAAAAGTTCAAAAAATTTTGGAAAAAAACACATTTTAATAAACCGCAAAATTATGACATCTATATATTTTGACGGTTTAATGAAATATTTTATTGGTTAGTTAAATATTCACATATCACATCACATATTTCAGACTTCAAACACTATATTATAATATAAACTGTATATTTTATAGTATAATTAAACATAATTATTACTTCAATTAACCTAATCCAACTTCACTATGCTTCATACTTTACTATTGACATTGTGTATTTATCAAGTTATTTTATTAAAAAATCAAGAACTTGAATGTCAAGAAGCATTTTATTTTTATTTCTTTTTACCTTTATCACGTAATCTAATTACAGTTAATAAAGTTGTTACGAACAATTGAAGTTTATTGTATAACCAGTAAAAAAAAAAGTATTATATGTCTACTGATAAGACAACATGTACGTTTTTCACTTGACCAAACTTTCGAGCTTATTATTGGTTTTTTCCAAGTAAAAACCTTTTACAAAGAGTAAACTTTTCACCAGAATCGCTCTAGGTAGACCAAAGTGTTTGAAAAGTGTTTCACATCAAAAATATCTTAAAGCTCGTTTCAGTAAATACAATCTCAATAAATAAGCCTACCTACTTTAAACTGAAAATCGAAATAAATTAAAAATTAGTTGGAGTCAAAGGCCATAAAATATACCGAGTAAATTAACCAGCTCATTGTAAATAAAAACTTGTTTTTCAACATTTAATAACGTGAAAATATAATTCATAACTATAAATTTACCAGGAAGATACTAAAATATAAAATGTAACTAATAGTATAGAAAACATTAGTCACTCAAAAGTTAATTTTTAATCGTCAAATATGATCAAAATTACAAAAATGTACATATTTTATCATGTACATAATATCTTTTTAATAATAATTAATTAATATAGATAAATTATGTAAATAATTTTAAATATAATCTATACAAATTTGCAAAAAATAAATAATTTTTATATTAAACGTGAATCTATAAAACTGTATAGTAAAATAACAAATATACTGAACAATACGATTAGCTCCCAATAAGCTGTTTTTAAATAATAAATATTAAATAATATAATAATAATATGTATTTTGTTTAAATGTATTAATTATAAACTAAAATAACATCTCCCAAAACACAAAAATTCTGCAGTTCGATAGAGATAATCGAGATGATTTCGCCCGTACCATTATTGAAAGAGTAATAAATTTAAAATACTATTTATATTAACTTGAAAATATATCGTTGATCTTAATATTTAAGAACAATATAAATTTAAAAACATAATAATACATTGAAATTTCCATCATAAATCAAAATACAAACAGTGAATGATCGTTACTGATATAAAAGCATATTGAATTACAATTCTTGTAATATAGGAGAAAATATAATATGTCGTATGAATAATATCAGGTTATATTACATATTTTTAAAATTATATGAAATATAATTATAATTTAAATTTTTCTAACATTAAGTGCTATACAATATTAATAAAAAGAAAAATTATATTATAAAATATATTTATATTATGAAAATATTATGTTTTACCCTTAATTTGAATTATTAAAATAATAATTATTATGTATATTAAAAATATCGAATATCTGTTTAAAAACAGTAATAAACTACAATTTAATAATTCTTATAAATGGTGTTTATATCATAATATGTAAATTAGCCCTTTATCAAAATTTTAATTATTATAATATATAATAATATTTATTTATAGATAGCATAAATTTGGATTTATGATTTGTTAAGTAATTATTGTCAAAGAACTAATAAGAATAATGTTTTGCTGAAAGATATTAATTAGATTATATTTTATTATTGAAAAATGCGTAATTTTAATGATATCGTCTATTTTTAGTTTTGAATCAGAACTTTTTTTTTTGGTAATATGATCACACAGAAAAATTTGAAATCAGTTTATTAGATTTAACAAATTATATTAAATATAGCTCAAAATATGTAATTATAAAAATAGGTTATTTGGTCCCAAAAGCACAGTTTTAATGATAAATCAACCTATTTTCTATATAATACAAAATTTTAAATCGTTTCAATTGCCGTGCACTGAGTTCGGTAAACCATGAAATTCCCCGCGGAAGTACAGTGTAGGTTAACTGATGTTGGGCAAAACGAGAAAGTTAACAAATAAGTAGCAAAAGAACAACAAAAGGAAAAAAGTTATTTTTTTTACTTTTTTATTCCCTTAGAATATATTACCAGTAGTATGATGCCGTTGTGATACTAAGCCGACTGACTGTGTTAAAATATTTTTCACGAACAACTCGAATTCGCATACAAACGACATCGTTAATGGAACAAGAAAGAATGCACCAAAAAAAAAAAAAAAAACGGAGATCCTATTCTATATTAAAGTCTCATCTTTGATGGAACATTCTTAGTTACGAGAAGTTCATAAAAAAAGGGGGAGAAAATCGTCGTTTCTATTTCGACAATATTGTCAATAAGTGTTATTCAACGAGTAGTTGAAACTTTAATATATTCGTTATTAGACTGATAAAACAATCAAAATATATATTATATTTCACAGTTTGTTAATATTTTCGTACTTAGAACACTTAACTTTCTAACTTTAAGATACTTAAACGTATTAATGATGATACCTTATTCGTATTAATAAAATAATTAATTTACACTTTTAAAAAGTAAATGTATTTATTATTAATTCAAATTGATGAACCTGAGAGTTGATTTGAATTATTTTTATTATTTACGTATCTCAATATTAAATATTATTTTTAGTATTATTTAATATCCATTATGAAGTCTTAATATTTAATCAAATTTTAAAATGAAATATACGAGCTATAATATTTTAATATAAAAATAATAATGTATTTAAAAATACAAAAAAAATATTAATGTTTACTCGTTGAAAATTATTTTGATATTTCATCAAAGTTTACCATAATGATTTTAACACGAAAGTATAAGGTAATTTATTTGTGCAAACAAATTATTAAATTTTGTTCAGTTATATTGATGATTACTTTTTATTTTGTAATTTATAATGTTAATTTTTTGTTTTATACTTATTACTTTTAAAATTTTTAATTAATGTCTTTTAACATACAGACAACATTCAAATTAATTAAGTGAATGTTAAACTTTGATGGGAAAAAATAATTTCCAAGTTATAAGCTGTACTATGATAATTGTCTAAAAAAATTGTCTATGTTACAATTATAATTGAAAAGTTAATTAAATTTTAAAGTTTTCACTTTCTACTTAGTTAATTTAAAAAAAATTTAATTTTTTTTTTTTTTGCTAAATATAAATATAACATTTATTTTTATTGTATAACCAATTTATATCAGATTATAGATAATTTAAGTTATATTTGATTTATAAATTCATAATACTGAACAAATATTAATTATTATGATATATCTTATTTATTTTGATTGTATTAAAATGTTAACAATAGGAATAATATTATATCATAGAAATTTAAATAGAAAGGTATTTTAAAATAACTATTTAATTACAATATCATATATTTATTATAAAAATAATTATATTTTAGGAAACCGTTCGTATAATTTAACAAAAATTTGCATTTATCAACATTTGTATAATTGAATTATAAATATTTGTGTAAAATTAAATATATTTAACAAACTAAAATACCTATGGCGTTATATATGATTAAAATTAAAAATATACTTCTACACAGTAGTTAGTACTATAATACTATACCATCATTTATGTATTTAATGACTAAACGTATTTATATAGACCGAAAAGGGGTGAATATAATGTATATATATATATTTATATATAAAGTATATATGTGCAAAATAATGGAAAATCCTTATATTAATATTCCGCAGATTTAGGACATGAATATATTGAAATAACAATAATTATTTAATATTTTTAGGTACACACATAATTGCACATTTCCATTAGCTCCAAATAATGTGGAGTTGACCACCCTAGTCCTACACTTCCATTGATCAAGATCTCCTCTTCACGTTCATTTCACGTTCACCAGCTACCATCATATCACACTCTAGTCCATCTATCTCTTCTTCCTCATTCTCCCCCCCCCCCTATTATCAACTACATGCATTTCCTTAACAACTCTCTTTTGCATCTGAATCATCTCTCATCATAACATGCCCAAAATATCTCGGCCTATTCTTTCTCATTTTCCCCACAATTGACCGATTACTACTGCACTTCCCATTATGTATTAATTTCTTATTCTCTAGCAACTCCACACATCCATCTTAGTTTTCTCATCTCCACTACATTCGAATAATTACACCAATTATATATTAATATTGTAAGCATAGAGCGTTTTAACGTATTTGGATCTGTTTATCATTATTTGAAATCAACAATCATTATAATATTCATAATAAAAATTAAAGATGACCGACAATTTTTGCACGCACATTCTGTTACGTGAGTCTAAACAAGATCACGGATCACGAAAGATGCTATACTTCGGTGGCCATGCATTTTATCATCAGCGACGTACAAAAAAATCACGCTCAAGCGCACGTTGCTAAGCCGCTGAACAATAAGGGTACAAGGACTCGTTATGAAACACGTGTCATTCGTGGTATATCGCAAACACGCGAATGTTACAGACCAAAAACACCCCAACAGATACGACACGAAGAAGAAGTCTGCGTTTACACACTGTAATGCCCATATGCTAGTCGAATATAACTATTATGTCGATATTTTCACACACATTGACATGTACAACATAAAGTAGACAGGTAGAAGCTCGCGATGAAAGTGTATTTATAATATTATTATGATTGTAATCATAACGATTAATCATGAACATTTTCTTGGTATATTTAAAGTGATTAGTGAATTAAAATACAAATATAAAAAAAAAATAAGTGATATGTACATTTTTAAAAATAGTTGGAATTGTAAGACGACATAAAAAAAAAACACAATACTAACTAAATTAATGTAACTATACACATTATAGTATTATAAAAAAACATACCCTTTACATATTATTGATCATAAAAAATTATAGGTAATACTACATGCATAGTTATTAAAAATAAAATCGACAAGAAATATATTTATTTAACAAAATGTAAATACAATATTTAAAAAAGAGAAAATTAAAACAAAATTGAGTAGTTTATAAAAAAAAAAAAAATGCGATTAATTTAACTGGACAAGCAAATTAAATTAAAACTAAGTAATGAACACAATTATTTAGTTACTGATTATCACGTCTTAAGTATTCTACTAGCAGAATTTTTTATTTAACTATATAGTAAGAAGTAATAGGGTATTTTCGTTTCTTGGAAACATTATTTAGATATTAACTAATCCTTTGAAAGCTGGAAAATATAAATATTAAACAAATTAAAAAGTAAAGTAATTTAAATTAAACAAAACAATTAAATGGTGTAAATTCATACTAATTGTATATTATAATATCATTATAAATACTAAATATATTTGCTAAGTAGATATGGTGTATTTTTAAAAAAAATGAATGTTAAAACTTAAACAATTAATTTAACTATTTTGTATTATTACCCATTATTAAATATTATTATATTAAAAATATACCTATGTATAAAATAGCTTAAAATAGCTTTATGCAAATACCTCATAACGTCAATATACTTGCTATTAGTATCTAATATACTTTAGTTTGGTTTTTTTTTTCATTTTAAACAAGGTGTAACTTCTTATCTGATGAATGACCAAAAATCTATTGTCTTCTATTTTTAGTATTTTATCTATACCGTGTATTGATCAAAAGTAGCTAGCCACATATTATATAAAGAACATATAATGTTTACAATATTATTATCCATTTCTCTGTTTCTTTTATTTTTTAATCCTATTTTATGAAACTAAAATATTTTATAACATAAGATTCAAAACAAAAAATATAATACTTTTTCTTAGTTATAATATAAATTAATTAATTAAATTATCATTGTATACCTATAGGAAAAGTGTCTTATATTCATGTTGGTATAGTATAAAGGAAATATATGAATCCATCATATTTAAACTTCTACTTATAATTAATATTATATATTGTTAAGAAACTTGTTTAAAAATTGCATATACCAACTTACTATTTAAGTACAAATAACCACCATGTTCTATAACAAAATATGATATTTTCACGGAAATATTTAGTTTTATAAATATTTAAAATTTTTAGTAGGTACTTACTTCATTATACAACCACTCTGCGTCATAAAGTAATATTTTACAATACTCAAACTTAATTCAATGCCAATGAAGCTAGTAAGTGAACATATTTATCAGATACCTAATATTTCAATTTGAGATAGGAATGTATATGTAAATATAAATCAAAGTACGATGAGCATATTATAATTTTAGTGATATACTATACATCGACGGCAAATGTTTTGTTTTGCTCTCCGAAGACTTTGGAATAAAAGCAAATAATTGAGAGAATATATTGAGATTGCGTTCTTACTGCGGTCGTCGATTTTTTTTTTTATACCATGGCGAATAGAGATGTTATGCGGAAAAAACACGTATTCATAAATGGGATACGCATAATATAAAAATAAATACGAGGTGAAAAATATTGTATATCGAAGAGTATGCATTTATATTATATAAACTCAATATAGACATTTCTTTTTTTACTTTTTACTGCCGTCTGAATATGATTTATCGATTATAAGCGTACATAATAAACACCATGCGTTAATGTACATATTGTAGATACGTCTAAAAATGAGAAAATCGATTTATTCTATTTTTTTTTTTTTTTTACCCAATACCCAAAATCACAAAGGGACACTTTTTCGTATCCCACGTGACGGGTCTGGTGGTAACGAAAACTTGACGTGCATAGCAAATAGTTTTGACTCACAATCCTTATACCACCACAGCTAATATTATTATATTAAAATCAAACAATACATTGCATATTTAACTATTTAATTTAAATAAATATATTAGATATTTAATATATCATTTTTTTACTCATCAATATGAATGTTAATTTTACAAATCTCGATTATTATAAATAAAACGCGATAGTAATATATTGTTTTCGTATGTTATGAATAAATAATTATTTATTGTAAATTTATACTTTACAATTTCTATAAAAATTCACTTTTTTAAGATCAGTAGATTTTTTTTTTTCTTTTCATATATTCTATCTAGTTTTTAATGTTTTGTTTTAAATCATTTTATACTATGGTTAGGTTTTTGTATAACATCGACTAAATAATGTATTATGCTTATAAATGTTTTTATCAGATACTGATATTTTCCACACAGAAGAGTAAATAATATGTTATAGTACATTGGTCTTTTTAAAAAATTACAACGGTCAGTATATTATATATATTTCGATAAGATTAATACTGTTTTCAGTCGATATAATAACATTGTGAAGTATTATACTAACAGTAGAAAAATTACTATCGTCGTATTTATCAAACAACTGAATTTGTGTTATCTTAGACGCACACTTCAAATACATATAATGATAATAGAATAAAATATTTGATTACTCTGGGGGATATTCTGTTATCGTTTTATATTACTAGTGAACTTTGGGTAAAATGATTTATTTTTTCCGTAATCTTACAACAAAATATATTATATCATAAGGCTAACTACTCATGTACTGTCGTTTATAATTTACTGGGAACAATATTGATAATCGTACTTATATGTTACAGGCTAGTAAATTCTCGGCGTGTATTTGAAATATTTGTATGGTCTAAAAATGTCTCTTCTTAACGTCAGCGTATACTTATTTTATTGTTCATTCAATTATTTCCATGCAATTATTATATCGACGTATACACTCATTAATGCTGCTTTATGTAACGACGTAATTAGCATTTACATTAGCATTTTGACAATATATTATTATTATTATTATTGTGTTAGCCAATATTGACACTATAATGTTCTATTATAATATACATATCATAATAATGTAAATTTACAATTATTTAATTACTATAAATAATATATTAAGTTCAATGTGTAAAAACTTAGGTTAGAATATATATGTCGGGGAGGAGGCAGGATAACTATTTCTCCAGTGATTTGAAATAAATAATAATAATTAGGTTTCTTCACAATAATGATATACTTTGGACACTAATGTTGTCATACACACACATTATAAGGTAGTAAACAAATTTAATAGGTTATAAATAATCAAAACAAATACGGTTATAATTGATTCTATAAACTAAACTAATAAAATAATAGTATATTATTACAGATTAAATTTAATCAGATGGATAACTTCGTGTTGGGAGAATTTGTATAAACCAAAAGACTGTTCTATGACTAAAAATAATTCCGAAACTGAGTGACCACCATTATAACAACAAAACATTATAAATAATTTACGAAGTTTATTGATACGGATTAATATGGATTACTAACACTAATAATCATTTACGACTCACACAAACCTAAAGAAGTACAACGAAAGAATAATAAGTTGCCTATACTCGTATAGCACTCCTTAGAAACGTGTGATGTAGAGGCCCCTATTATGACAAGTAGTGTGTTCTATAGAAAAAAACTCATAACACAAATTTACATTAAAATTAATATTGAATTATTTTTTTTATTAACTCTTTTAATTACAATTATAGAAAATACATTATTGTTTTATTATTCCTTGACTACACTAAAGTTAAATTAACAATTCTTATTAGTTTCTGCTGGTTCTAGATTATCTGTTAAAATTTATATTATTATCACAAAATATTATGTGATGTTTAATAAACTACCCATTGCTTTTGAAATAAATCAAATCAATTATATTTTTTAAATTCTGAGCAAAGCTAGGAATGTATTGATTTTACATGGATCTTTTTTTTTTTTTTTTTAGAGTTTTGTAATTAAGTGCACTGATTGGTCAATATACTTATGGCTTTTAAATGTATAAAATTAATAAATAATCAAAAAGTTTCTCTGTTATATAGGTACTAATTATAATCCATTTGTAACATATATACGAGGTTAGTCCGGAAAGTATCGGGCCTACGTTTATATCTTCGCGCCATAGTGTTCGAGTGACCTCTGCTGGACAGAAACGTCAACAGTAAAGCCTCACAAATCTATTGGTTACTTACTGACATCTGCCGAACGTATAGTTCATGCGCAGCGTGTCTTTGTTTACAGTGCCTTTTTCACGTTCGTCGGATTTTGATATTGTCAAAAATGACTGAAAAACAAGATCAACGAATTTGCATCAAATTTTGCTTTCAACTCGGAAAAACGAGTTCGGAAACTATTGAAATGATGCAAAAGGCCTTCGGAAGTGAGTGTATGAGCAAAACACGAATAAAAGAGTGGTATAAGCGGTTCAAGGATGGTCGCACTTCTGTTGATAGTGATTCTCGTTCCGGCCGACCTTCGACGACAAAAACCGCAGATAATATTGAGCGGGTGCGACTTGCAATCGAACAAGATCGTCGTATGACTGTGCGAGAACTAGAAGAAGACCTTGGGATACCAAAAACTATCATTTCAGAAATTTTAACCGAAAATTTAGGAATGAAACGCGTGTGTGCGAAATTCATCCCAAAATTGCTCACAGCTGAGCAGAAGAACATTCGCTTAGAAATCGCTCTGGACAATCTGGAAATGGTCAATAATGATGATAATGTGCTTAGAAAGGTTATTACTGGTGATGAATCATGGGTTTATGGTTATGATCCTGAAACAAAACAACAATCTTCACAGTGGAAGCATCCTGAATCGCCAAGACCAAAAAAAGCACGTCAAAGTCGGAGCAATGTTAAGTCAATGTTGATTGTTTTTTTCGATTGTGAAGGTGTTGTGCATCACGAATATGCACCAACAGGTCAGACAATCAATAAAGAGTACTACCTTCAAATTTTGAAACGTTTGCGTGATGCAGTGAGAAGAAAACGCCCGCACTTTTGGGCAAGTGGTGACTGGCTTCTCCATCACGATAATGCGCCAGCGCATTCATCCAATCTTGTGCAGCAGTTTTTGAGCAAACACAATATCGCATTGCTTCGACAACCTCCATACAGTCCCGACATAGCCCCTTGTGACTTTTGGCTGTTTCCAAAACTCAAAAAACCACTCAAAGGACACCGATTCGATGACAAAACAACGGTTGAAAACAATGCGACGATTGTACTTAAGGCTATCCCTAAAAATGAGTTCCAGGACTGTTTTGAAAAGTGGAAACATCGATGGAACCGTGTTATTCAATCAAGTGGGGATTACTTTGAAGGATGCCACCCACCAGATGATAAAGAATAACGCTAGCACGAAAATATAAAGGTAGGCCCGATACTTTCCGGACAGACCTCGTAATATAAATAATATTTAACTATTATAGAAAAAAAAACGTATATAATTAAATTTATTATTGTCCATTCTTCAATACAAATACAAATATATTACAATAATTATTATTGTATAATATAAAAATATAAGTACGACACGTGTTTGGGACTCGTCGCTCCACAAATCGAAAATTAACTACGATTTGTTGTGAAAAAGCACCTCGAATCAAAAAAAAACAATTTCCTTGTACCTACACGAGTCTAAGCATATGATATAAAAATTTAATTACATAATCTAAATACACTGTCATTCATATATTATATTATAAACATATTATACGGAAATATTAATTATTTGAAATTGTCGCTAGAAAATTAGGCCAATCAAAATAAAAGCCGTTGACAACACTAGGCATAGAAATCACGCAGCTTACATGGCCTTCACGTGCAGTAAAAGTGATGCGACCGATGATCTCCGCGATGAGTCGGCCGATTGTACGATGTGTTTGCCAGTTCGCCAGTTGTCTTATTCTATGGTTAGCCACCGTTCAGTTCATTATTCACAATTCAGATCGCTGCTCGCTTTGCGCTCCGCCACTTTTGCAATATTTTTAAGTGTGCGTACATTTTTTGTCGGTTTCGCATATTTTGGCGTTAATTGGTTACATTTCGTACCATTATGACTGGAATCGTTTTTAAATATTAATCGATTTATTTCTATCGATTTTATTTATATAAGTTATACGATAAAAAACTTGCTAAAGTTTGTACATAAAAGACTTATACGACGTATCCAAATAGATTGATGTAGTATATATACATACCTACTACGTAATATAATATATTGTACTCTTAGACATAACTGTCTAAGTTAGTGTGTGGATTATTATAACATTATTATTATTTTAAATTTAAAATATACACAACAAATCATTAAATGATATTGTAATATCATTGCATTCAAGTCTTAATTATAATAAACTAATAATAATTCCTTTGAGGACCGAAGGGACAATGGAGGAACATCTGGAATCGACATTCCCACTTTTTTACATTGTTTATTATATTTGTAATTCGTTTTCTATAATTATCGTTTAACGGCTAAGCTACATATAATTAATTTTGGTTTCAATAGGTCATTGTGGATATTGTTTATTATATCTATTTTAATATCCACTAAAAATTCAAGAATTTTAAACTATATACAAATATTAATAAGGAACGTATATCCCATAAACACATTTATAATTTAAATATTAGAAGCAAAAGATTTGTCTTCGTGGTAGTCACGTATTTTTTTTCCAGTCAACAATATAACCATAATTTTTGTTCCATATTTGGTTGTTATTATTCTAATATTATTATTAAGCTCACTGATAAAGAAAGGCGGGAGAATACGAGAGCTATGATATATTACCACGCAATATGATCGTTCACAAAACATTTTATATATTGTGTTTTTTATAATATATCATATAGTGTAATAATACATTATATATATAATCGAAAACGAATAAAGAGAGAGAATGGGAAACAGATGAGCAATTATTTAATACTATGATGCAGGAACATCGTAAAAATGCCAGTAAAAATAAAAATAAAATCTTTAAAATTTACGACCATCCTGAGGATTTTTACTGAAAAATGTGTGAGCTGGCATTAAGCTATAGTCTACAGATTATATTTTATAAGGTATTATTTAATAAAAAATAAAAATCAATATCTTAATTCCAAATTAGTGTTTTGATGCATTAAAATTAATGAATCAAAAATAATAATATTAATATATTATCGCATTCGTACAAAGGATCTTATTTAATAATTATTTACCAAAAAATTTAACAAAATGTATATGAATCAATATTTATATTAATTAATTACAAAAATAAAATAATTATTTTTGACCAATTAATATTTATTATAATTATAAACGTTATTTAACTTGTCCTATTTAATTATTAGGTACCTATAGCAAAACATTTAATTATGCAAATATTAAATAAAAAGAAAAAGAAAATTGTATATAGGTACCTATATTTAATAATAGTAAGTAAGTAAATAATTTAGTATTTTATCCAAAAATAATTAATAATTACTTCAAATATTTTTATATTTCATTTGAAGATAAAAATTTTAATTTATAGCAAATCATAAAAATGTAACATGTTCATTTCTTTTTAGAAATATTATGTATTATGCAGACATATATAATATTTCATATAAGTCATATATTTTATCAAATTTTCAGTTTATCTTTATAATATTATTTAAAGGAACAAATGCAAGTTTTATAAATTTATGAGTATATATACATATATTTGTATTAAATTCAATACACAATACGAAATTTCATGTAATATTAAAATTGTTTTCTGGAGAAGTATTTAACATTATTTTACAAATACATTTTGAACAATATATATCTTTGAGCCATAGAATAATATACTTTGTGCTGGGAAATTTATTTTAAAATAATTAATGGGTGCTAACTACAAAGTTACTATAAAAAATTGTTACTATAAATTACAAATATATAAATTATTAATGTATATTATTTTTATAATTTTAAATAGTTGTATCTATTTCATTATTAATTTAATAAAAATATTGAAAATTAATTTACGGACACTATAGAAATTAACAATATAAGCACCATAAGGCCAATAACAACTTTATGCCATATAATGAAAATAAGTATTATTTTAAATAATATACGATGTAGTGACTGAATTTAATTAATATAATTATATTTCAAAATAACTAATAGATACAATATTTTATAATGATTAAATTTATTTTTATTAAAAATATGAAAGTTTTAATTATAATGCAGGCTATAAATCTTGAATACTGTAAGTATATGATTCTTAAAATATATTTATAAGAAATAATTTACTATAATGAAATTAAAATAATAATTAACAAGTATTAAATTTAAAAACGAAATAATTTTTTAGTAAATTATCAGGTATTTATTCGTATTATATAATATAATGGTAAACATAACGTATTTTCGATTAAATAATAAAACATGTGTGTTTTTAAAACCAATAATCGTTTAAGAATAATAAACTATTTAGATTAAGAAAAACAAAAAAATACTAAAATGAAAATTCAAACTATAAAAAAATATATAATGAAGACAATTTAGATCATTTTAACGATAAAAAACCTGTCAGATGCTTTGTAAAAAAAACACAATGACAGAATGAAAAAAGAAGATGCTATCTTAAATAATTTACAAAATGTTGTTGTTTGTCGGTAAGTGAATTTTCTGGCAACATTAAAAAAGTGTTTTAAAAATGGATTTTAAAACATAAAATTAACTTGAAGTGTTGCATGAAATTACGTATCTACCGGTTGAAAACTTTTTAATGTGCTATAAACTTTTCAACATTTTCATCCAATTTCTTCTTTAATTGTATTCAACACGTTTTATCATGATAGAAAGCGAAAATATAAAAAAGGGGGTAAAAATGTAAATATCACGAGAAAACATAATGTAATTATTTCATAAAATATTAAACAAACAAAGGATATCGACACTTTCGACTATATTAAATTTATACTAACTTCAAAGAAATAGTATTTATTTAGTATTATGTTTATTTCAAATATATAAATAATATTTATTTTCATTAATAATAAAATCTTATATTATTCTGATGAATAGAAAAATATAATATTATTCAATAGTCAAACTTCAGACAATAAGTTTAATAAATCGTTACTTTTATAAATTGTTAAAATATCTTAAATATAATATTGTATATTTATATAACAAGCTAATAATCATAGTTTTAGATATAGATAAATCAGTAAAAAGATAAAAATTAAAAAGTAAATCAGATTATTTAAAATATTTAAATCGTATAATTAAATAGCATTAATGCATTGACAATTTTTATTGATATTCTTACAATAACATTTTTTTTCTTTGCTAAGTACTATTATTTTTTTCCAAATTATAAGTAAATTTAATCTCACTTCAAATTTCTTATCAAAACTATAAATATAAAGAAAATCCTAATATTTTAATAATTAAAATTAAAGATAACTTATTTATTTTGTGTTAATTTACATGAACTAACAATTTTAAATAAATGGGATATATTATGTACTTTTAAAAATAAAATGTAATGTTAGTGATTTCATCTTCTTCTTTTTATATATAATAGGTCATTTTCGTACCATTTCTTCCAGGGGCAGGTTTAGCGTTTTTAAATTATTAAAATTTCTCCGTTTTCCCGTCTTCATCGTGGCCAGAATTCACGGTAACTTTTCCGTCCTAAAACTATTAAAAAAGACTTGGAAAATAATTTTCCAACTTACGGTTTTTCCTATGGAAGCGGTTACAGTTTCCCGCATCATGGCGTAAACTCGGTATTTTTCGTATCTCGGTACGCCTCTGTAGCGTTTTGCCATAGAGACGATAACGGTTATCGCTTATTAAAAAAAGAGAAAATTTAGAACTAATTAATTGAATTAATACAGATATAATAATTCTATCATTTCCTAGCGAACGGCCATCGTCATTACGAGTGTTTTTATAAAAATTGTTGTTAATATAATAAATATGAATTGGTTTTATCATTTATGGTAAATAAAGCATTTTGATTGGCGGGGTTACCAATAGCTACAAGTTGTAGCTACGACGATGAATGTTTTAATAATAGCACAACGTAAATTTTTCACAGCAAATTTCTCAAATACACATTGATTTAATATTTTGACTTATTTTGACAGTTATAAAATGTACGAAAATTTACGTGTGCGACGAAGTCGTACACCTACGACAGAATAAACTTGCCAATAATTAATATTTCTGAGTGTGACGCAACCACACTCCTAATAGAAAATCAATTTCCCCCGTATCAGATTTTCCGTATTTGCGCAGGCAGACAAATTTATATATTCCAAAATTCCAAAATGTAATGGATTTGCAGCCAAAAGGTGTCATTTGTAGACCACTAGATCGCGGATATCTTAAATCTGCCGAAAGCGTATAAAACTACGAAATTTCCTTTAAATAAATGTACCTCCACAAAAGGAGTTTTATGTACGCTGTAGGCGATATGCCGACGAAATCGATATGCCGTTTGCTAAGTTAACATCTAATAGATGTTCGAATAAACATACACTTCGATTACACGAATAGTATAATATTATACTGGCCGAAAAAATTGAACATTATAATTGCTTAGCGTTTAGTGAAATAAAACAGTTTGTTATCATTTTTATCTTATGATTCAATATGACTTTTTCATTATAATCGTTTACGACTTACATTTTTTTTTAAACTTAATATCACATTAAACTTCTTAGCATGTTTCATAAACGAATACAATTAATATAAATAAGTAAAATAAATTACAATATACATTTATTATATAGCTATAGATATAGATATAGGTATAGAATATAGATATAATTACAACGATATATTATTGTATTTACCGTGGCAGTAACTTAAAGAGACCGCTGACGAAATAACAACTTAGAAAATTTAATTTACCGTAAAAGACAATTAAAACATTAAACGACACTATACTATTACTAGATATACAACAAAAAATGAGCATATAACTGGATTCTCCAACAAAAATTATGGAAATTTATGAAACAAAGATAGAAAGTAATAGTGATAATGAGTTAAAGCCAATTATTGATGAACGTTACAAGTTAAGTAATCATACTAAACGAGAAAAAAGTATAAAATTGAATTCTCCAGATATTAGAACAAAAATTATAGAAAAAATGTTAATGAAAAATAAAGAAAATAGATTTAAATTTAATTGTGTCGATGAAATGAAGTCTATTGTCGATGGACGTTTGAGGATATGCCAATCTATAAAACCAGAACGAAGTATAAAACTAGATTCGCCAGACATTGAAACAAAAATTATGGTAGAGACAAAGATAGAATATAATAGTTGTAATGAGTTAAAGCCACTAATTGATAAAACTAACGAGTTAAATAAACCTACGAAATTAGAATAAAGTATAAAACTAAATTTTCCAGATATTAGAAAAAAAATTATAGAAAAAATGTTAATGAAAAATAAAAAAATTATAACTAAATTCAATAGTGTCAATGAATTAACGTCCACTACCGATGGACGTAAGGGGTTATGCTAATCTACAAAACCAGAACCAAGTATACAACACGGTTCTCAAAAAAATGAAACAAAAATTCTAGTAGAACCAAAAAGAAAATGTAAAAATGGAAATAAGTTAAAGCCACTCATTGATGGACCTAACGAGTTAAATAAACCTACAAAATTAGAACAAAATAAAAAAAATGATTCTCCAGAAGTAAAATCAAAATTTATGAATAAAACAATTATAAAATATAATAATGGAAATGAGATAAATCCCACTATCGATGTACCGAAGAAATTATGTAAATCTGAATAACAAAAGCTTAATATTAAAACACAATTTCAAGACTTTGAAAAAAACTTTAGAAAAATTACAAATCTTCTTGATGATAAGAGTAATCTTATTAAACCTAAACTGATTGTCATACCTAAGAATCAAAATATTATATGGATTCTTATAGAAAATATAACTAAATACAATGAACTCAATGATTTGAAGTCCGTTATCAATGGTCGTAGGTCGTTATATCAATCTCCAAAACATGAACTAAATATAAATTTGGATTCTTCAGACATTGAAACAAAAATTTTGAAATCAAAGAAACAAAAAAAGAAATAGATTCCATTATGTTTAAACAATATATTTCTGTTCAAATAATGTATATGTTAATAATAATGGTTTTTTTTATATTAATAAATAAAAGAACGAAATCCTATCTTAATCTAGTAACTTACTAATAATAATTATATTATATAGGTAAACTATAGAAAGTTAACCGAGATCAATAATTGTCAATTATATATACTGTAATAGCTTTCCTAGTAAAAAGGTACGTAATAGCATTCTTAGATTATAAGTACTGATGTATTCGTATACTTTTACCTAACAACAATAACAAATAATAAGATACCTTTATATATCGTGTTTTAGATAACAACACATTCAATTCTCCACCATACTGTAATGGTAATTTTATTTTATAATAAATTCTTAAGAATCTTATATTGTTTTAGCTTTAAAGATAAATTACAGTAATCATTAACGGAAATTTAAATGTCACAATTAATTTTACACTAATAAAATTAATTGATAACAATTTGATTTTAATAGTTATGTAATTAAATTTTGTTTGAATATAAATTACTAGCTAATTAAAAAATAATTATTTTTATGTATATATGGAAAATATTACTATGCTAATATTTATGAACAAGTCACCGTCAGTATGTGTATAATGATTAAATATTAATTTATAATCAAATATTATACTTTTATTCGCGTTTCCACTTTATACGCTTATAAAAATCCTATGCTATAATTGGTTGCTATACTTGATCATTTCTTGGTATGACTTTGAGGTTTTATTACGTTCTAATCACACGGTAAACCATGATACCATATAGTTGGATCTAGTTATAATTATAATCTTTGAATTTTCAAATCAATATAATATGAACTATAAACAGTAATATAATTGGTACAGTCATTTTTTTTTTATTATTATAATTATTATTTTCAATTAATAACTATTTGATAGATATAAAAATTTAACTATTTGTCACAATATAATGAGTAAAAAAAAACTTGCCAGAATTCTAAATTAGACCAATATACGACTTTTCAACATGATATTAATAAAAATATATATTAAGGACAAAAAGTTAGACAACTAATTACTATACATTTTATTATTTATGTATTTTTGTTTAACTTAAACTATTCTTCTTCACCCTTTTATCCAGCTATTTTGGGGTTCGGTTACCCAATTCCATAACTTCATAATTAATAACTTTACATATATATAAAATATATTTGTAAAATAGTTAATATTTTATTATTATTTGTATTCAGTATAATAAATTACAAATTATAAATATTATATAATATACATCGTTTCTTTTTATCTACTGTGTACTAGTACTATAATACCTACTATAATACTTGTCCTCTTAAATATAAGTACAACAAGTATAAAAATAATATTTATTTAAATAATATCAAAAGTGTAAGTTTTATTTAAAAAATAATATAAAATTTTTAATTTTAAAATATATAATATACTTTTGTAAACTACTTTACTAAAATAATGAATGTAATATGATAATATCTTAATATAAGTATTAATTTGTGAAGCATATTATGTAGATGATTAAATTAAAGTAAACAGTATCGAGTTTATCTACATTTCGCTAATTCCCACACAAATAAATAAAAGTGTAACAATATAAATACATTTGAAATAATAAAAAATATGTCTAATTACAATATTTATTATATTTAAAAATATATGAAATATTATGAAAATATATGATCATCCTAATAACATACATAAACATATAATATAATTCAAAATTACTTAAATTTTAAAATTGGATACTATTGGTGGATATATTACTATTTCATCGTATCTACATAAATAAAAACAAAACATTTTCCTACAAATCTATTCTGTAATTTTAGTGAATACTTTAAACCATGATAAGTGATCGTACTATTTTAACTACCTGAGAAAGTATTTACATACATTTATACATACAATTGGCTAAATAATCAGTACAAATATAAATAGCCAATAGGTAAATTTCTCTAATATCTAAAAAACTTATTTACAATCTGTAACAATAAGCTTTTAATAGTCAAAAAACTTTAAAAATCAAAATAAGTAGATAAATCTATAATTTAAACACTAATCAACGTCAAAAGAACGTCTTCTCGAGGATATAGTCAATTTTTGAACCTAGTTAAGAGATCTAATGTTATATAGTTTATTTCTATAACCCTATGCATAAAGACTACCGGGGCTTATATTTACCTTAATTTCTAAATAGTAAGCAATTATCTCGAATGAGTAACTTAAGGTAATGTTTATTATTAACAAAAATGTAAATATAAATATATTATATTCACCTGATATCTAGACCAAAGCATAGATCAAAGACAATTCAGGTAGGAATACGGTAATGACCCACATTAACAATATGATTTTACGTAAAAATAATATAAAATATTTATTAAAAAAGACTTCATGCTATCACAGTCAATACTGTGATATCTGTCAACTGATTATTAAAATTACAAAAATTTAAATATTTTAGGTTAATTAATAAATGTTATACATAATGGAATTGGCTACTAAGTATTTTATGCCTAATTAGCACAAAATTGGATAAGCTGTTTGAGGTGCTTAATGTAACCGTAAAAGTCTATATAATATGGTAACACAAATATTAATGTCTTTGGTTTCAAACACATGAAATAAGACTTTAAATAAATAATACACCAAATGAAAAGAAAACCATTTATGCAATACAAAACTTGTATTACTACAATTTAAAACATATTTTCTATATTATAATACTTTGATTGTAAACTTAACAATCAAGTGTATAATAAAATAAAACTATATTAAGTAGTTAATAAAAGCGTATATTTATTTTTTAATTGTACTTACTATTGTATATTAAAACATTATATATATATCATGATACATATCCTCAAATTAAATGCCAAAATTTAATTAAACGCTTATATAGTTAAATAACAGTTATTGTAATAATCACACTCAAAGCTCATTTTGTTGAAAAACATAAACATTAATTCAATTTATTAAAATGAATACATATTGTTACTCGTTTTGAATCTATCGATATTTTAATTGAAACATAAATTATTATTAAAATAATAATATTTTCAATTAATTTTAATATCAGTATAAAATAATAATATTTATACATGGTAAATACCATAATCACATATCTATTGCATTACATAATAATTGAAGGAGAAAAGAAAGTTAAAATGTATATGGTATTATTTAGTTGTGTAGTATAATAATTTATAATAGAAAAAATATTAAAAAACTTTCATCATTATTAATACATTCTAAGTATTCGTCAAATTTGTTTTTATTGAAAAATTAATTAACTAATTATAAATTCGCAACTATAGATAACTAAATGAAAGATAACACTTCATTACAATTTGGAAATTGTTAAATTTTATTACGTTATTTTATAATTTATACGTAGGATAAAATATTCAACACAAAATTGTTAATTTTCAACTATTATTGGAAAAAATGTATTGCTAACTTTGAACTTTTTATTGATTTAAGAATATTATTGTTATTAATAAATAAATAATATTATATAATTTTAATTCTGTTTCTAGTTTTAAATATTTAAAGTTCATTTCAAATTAAACCATTAAATTAGAATATTATTACATAATATAATATATAATATATATTATACAAATATAATTATTCTAATCGATTGTTTCTTGTCAGGAATCAAATGTTAAAATGACCTGATATTTAGTTAAATAATTGAAAGATAGAACATAATATCTGTAATTTTCATAGTTCATATACAAAGATTTTATGGTAAAATGTAAACACACATGAAGATTATTAGAAATATTGATAGAAATCACAGATAATATTGGTTTATATTTAATATAAAACAAACTTTTCATGTTATTAAGGAATATTTGAAGCCAATAATCAGTTATTTAATAAGTAAGGATAGAACAATAGTAGTAGATGGATATTAATATTCAAGATAAACCTAGTAGCGATAATATAACAATTAAATATTGTTACTTCACTATAATTTTGACCTCCCAACAATTGAAAGCAATAATCGATGATAATTAAAATATAAATATTATATTAAATTATTATACACTATACAGGATGATTGAAATTCGTGTTACAAAAATAATGAGTATAATATTGAAAATATATCAAATTCCCAACATTACATTAAATTCTGATCACCCTATAAATGTTTAAATAATCAATACTTGTATATATATATACTCTGATGGAAATGTACACTTTCCAAAATTGATATTTTCAAACACGAGTTATTTGAGTGTAATATAAACACTTTCGTTAAAATGTATTCATGTCAGTACGTATTTAGCAAACCAAACAAAATACAACAAACATAGGCATACAATTTCGTTAATACTTTTTCGCTCTTCAAGTTAATTAGGCTTGTAAAATCCCAACTAAATAGTATATATTGAGGTCTATCTATCAAAAACCGAGAATCAAAATAAATATTGAATTTCTGACATATTTTCTATTGCCAAACTATAATAGAACGTTACAACGTAAATATTATTTAATCATTAAATAAAAATTATCAAGTTAAAAAAATAATAAGTATTTCAAAAAATACATTAGGTTCTATGATTTGTCGACAATGCTTGATAAATAAATCACTAATAATTTTAAATGATTCCTTTACTAAAATATAACTAATATATCTATATACCTATACTAACAATCTAAGTTACATTATTAATTGTTAAAACTAAAAAATCATTAAAAATATATTATTTTAGTATAGCCTATAAAATATGGAAGTAATTGGACTAGGTACTGAACCAATACCAATGCCTAACTTATATCTTTTACAGATTCTTTAAAATTTGTATTCATACCTATAACAAAATATTTTAATCAACTTTTTAATATTTTCATATTATGTGTAGTTTAGTAATTACATACTAATTATATATCATATAATAAATGAAATATTAATATTAATTAATACATAATTATACAAAATATCAATATTTGGTAACATATAGTATCATATTTAAAAACAAAATTGTTTTTATTTAACATTATAATTCAACATTTCAACCGCTTAGGTATTTATTTTTAATTAATAATATTTTATTTTTCTAATTTAGTCCGATCAATAAGAGACAAATTCTTACAAATAATGTAACAGGTCAGATAGTACAATTAAAAATTATCGTTAAAATATATATATATATATATATATAATATAGGTAATCGTTCTTATTGAAAATTTTACGGTCTACAAATTTTATCGTTAAGTTAAAATACTTTTCTTTTGAAGCCATAATCGAATAACTTAAAATCCAAGATGGTGGCTGTGACTACTTCCGTACCTCAGAGCAACATTGAGCCACATACAATAAATTCATCCTAATTTCAAAACTTCAGTCATTTTTTGAACAAATGCCTTATTTAGTTCTCTATATATTAGACAATAAAACACGTTTATAATACATGTATATATCTAGTTACCTATTTAGTTTCCATTACAAAAAGAAATAAAAATTAATGAATGATTTTGATTATACTTTAAATAATATAAAAAAATATCAAAGTACTGGAAAATATTAGTAAAAGAAAAACTTTAATGTACCTACCAACAATAAAATGTCAGACGTAAGCGTAATAAAACTAAAACATGACTGAGCACGTTTGTTAAATCACTCTGCGTAATATACATAGTGATCAGAATATTATGAAAAAAATATATAAATAGGTATTATAGGCAAATATATTTACAGAAGAATTTTAAATACAATATGATATAATATTATGTCTGAAGAGACAATATTTAATGAAACATAAATATAGCCTTGAGTTTCAAATTGTTATTGACAATATATTTAATATTTTAACAATAGTACCAAAATTGTAGCGAGAATGGACGAGATGTAGGTGATCGAAATTTATAGAGGTGTAGGACTAGGGTGATTGACCCCATATAGTTAAGAGGTAAGGCAAAGAAAAAGAAAAAAATAACTCAAAATTGGAGCGTAGATAACAATATGTATAATGTTTCCTATAGAATACAAATAAATACAGAAGTTATTAAAAATTAAAATTCATACCTAGTTATAAAGTTTATGATAAAATGTATAATGATATAATATGTTTTATCTTTAAAAATATATAAAATAAATAGAGACATTTTGTAATATTGAAAAATGCTAATTATTATGTAATATTCTATTTTTGATTATGTTTAATAATAAATATTTATGACTGTTTTATTTTTAACTTTATTATACTAAATTATTATTATTCAATTCATTATTCATTGTGTAATTTACCATTTTTGCATATTTTGTTATTAAAATAGTAAATTAAATATTTAATATTCTTTTAAGTATTGAATATTAAAATATATACATTTAATATTATCATAAATATCGTAAAATATTTCAAATAACTTATTGCAATATATGTTTATAGATTTATAACATTAGAAATACACTAAATCATATTTCGAGAATATAATTATTAAATATTTTGTAACAAAATTGCAATTATTTAATATTTATAAGGAATATAATATAAAAACTGGTTTAATTATAGATTTAAGACAAAAATGTGTTTCTTTATTACAAATATCTAATTTAAATCAACAATAATAATATTTTAACACGAAGATCTTTTATTGTTTATCTAAAGTAAATAACCCAAAACAAGACCATTGTTTGCAATAGATAAGTCCATCCGTAAGACTTTCAATTCAAAAGCAAGCACATAGTTTAAAAAATGGATTACACATCAATAACGGTGGTTGATTGAATTACATATAATTTGATGGAATACGCTTATACTTACGTGTTTAAACTACAGTGTTTACACACTATACCACTAGAAAATTTCATTTAACTTGAATTTAGAACAATTGGGGACTATTATTTCCAAGTTATATTATATTTATTCACATTATTTGTTCACTGAATTGATATCAATCATTTTTTACACTAATACACTCCTACAAATATATATTAAATTAATGAACACTTTAAAATAACAGACTTTACATGATAATATAAAAATTATGATATGAAAATAACACAAAAAATTAAATAAATAGAAAATGATTTATTTAAGATATGAAAGAAATTTATTTTATAAAGCCACATTATAAAATAATAATATGTTATATATTAATATAATAACTCAAATATAATGAAAATTATTTAGTTATTAAAGTAAATGTCGATCAACAATTTTGGACCACTGTGCATATATATATATATTCTTATTTCTTAAATATAATCGACTTATAGCAAATAATAAAGGACAAAATATATTTAATTACAGATTACTATAATTTAATCTTACGTTTATATATTCATTATTCATACAAAATTTATATAATTATAATAGTCGGTTTGAACTCAATATTAAATTTTGAAAACTAAAATGTACTTCAATTTAGGAATACTATTAACATTTATAATTCAAATAATAAAATTTAATTATTTTATGTATGATATATTTATTAAAGTTAATGCATATAAATTTAATTATATATTAAAAAGAAATGATTATCAGTTATCACCAAGGTGTATATAAATTAATAAGACAAATGAAAAAAGGCACTGAATACAAAATATGAATATCAAAAAACTAGTATTTATTTATATACTGGTGTAAATAATAATTGAATACACTTAATATATTTGAGTAGAACAATAATAATTTAATTTTGTTAAACAATACAACTTTTTTTTTAAATGGCAACCCCAAATTTCGTATAATAATTTTTTTTTTTTTCATATTTTTTATGAATTTTGGTAGTTAAATCAACTTTCAAATGCAAAATTAATCGAGTTATAGCAATTTGAATTATTTCAATTTTTTGCTAAAAATGTACGATATTTTTGCTATTAGATGTGTAATATTGAATTTCAAAAGAATGTTAAACAACTAAAACATTTATTTTTTATTTTACTCGTTTATTATTATTAATTATAATATAGTTTATTTATTTATTTATTTTTTATCTTTGTATTATAATACAACTCTGAAATATCGATTTTTATCGTTTTACTTGAATAAATAGCAGGTTTTGGAATGAAATAAAATGAATTTATAAGGTAAATGCAATTTAAATATTTTACTAATTTAAATACGTAAATAATAATTAAACCTCTAACAAACATAAATATATAATAATAACAACATAGATAAGGCATTATTTTAATTATTAATGTAATGATCACAAAGTGAGTGAGATGAATCAAAATAAATGCCTAAATCCATGTAAAGACTTACTTGTTCTAGTTTAATATTAATTAAATAATAGTTAAATATAATTGGGTCACAAAATTTAGAAAAAGTCATAATTTTACATTTATCGATATTTAAAAATAAATAATTTTGACTAAACCATTTATTAAGATGATTGAGGTCATCTTGAAGCAACAAATTATCCCTTGAAGATGTAATAATTTGAAATAGTTTAAAATCATTATCAAATAATAACATATTAGAATTTACAAATTTTATATCGTTAATAAATAATTTGAATAATAATAAAGCTAAAATTTAGCTATGAATGTGAATTAATGTGAACTTTAAGGAACACCATTGTTAACTTAAAACAGTGATGAATTAAAATTCTTGAATTTTACATATTGATGAATCTAACCAGTAATCAAGAATAAAATGGATCACATATACTTAAATTAAATAACTTTAGATTGCCAAAATATAAGAAATTTTCCATTTATCTGGGAAGACACCAGACATGAGTGGCAAATCGAATAAATGTAATAAAGGGATTACTAAAAAAAATTTACATTCAATAAAAAAAATATTTGAAATACGATCAGTACCAGGACAAGTACCATACGTAATACGGTTTTAACTCATAATAAAGATCACTTAACTTAAGTTCACAGTTAATAAAATCAACAACTAATGATTTTGAACGTAAATATATAATTAAGTTTTACAGAAAAAAAAGTTTGCAGACAAGTTTTCTATTAAATAAAATAATAAATTATCTACAAAACAATGAAATATAAAATTAAAATTCTTAACTCTAAAACCTGAATTAGTAACATCCATGTAGTAATAAAATAAATTTGTATTGATAAACTAATCTAAGTGTAAATAATGACTAAAAAACTCTTTCCAACTAGAAAATCTTAGGGTTATGTCCAGAAATGTGTAACGAGGTAAATTATATCAAATATACTGAAGTACAACTAAAATACCTATTATATATTATATAATCTCATATACTATGTATAAAATAAATTCATAAAATATTTTCGTTATTCATACTATTATGAGAATAATAAAACTTGAGAGGAAGTTGTATGATTCTAAGGTAATTATAATTATTATTTATTGGAAACTGAAATTAATTATAAAGTTTAATAAAATATACCGCTATAGTTATTAACATTTACAGATCCTAGTTAAATGGAAATATATTTTTGGATAATGTTACGTTAAATACTTCAAATAAATTTCACGAAAATACAAAAATGTAATTATTATAAAATTGACTATGTAAGTTACTTACAGTAAGTAATATTTTATATAAATATTATTTTTTGTAACAGCAAAATAATTATAGTAGGTACAATATTTCAAAAAGTTACAAAACCTATACATAATAAGAAATTAATTCATGTTAAATTTAAAAGGATAAATTCTATGATTTGTGTTCATTCTATCATTATATAATATTTAGTTTTAATATTTAAGGAGTAATATTTTAGAAGTAATACTTTATAAATAAATTATAATACTGTATTAAAAATACATATCGCCAAAAATATCTTAAATTATACTATATTTGTAAATAACTTTCTACTCATAGATACTGTAGTCTATGTTTAATTTTAAATCCATTATAAACAGAAAAATATAAAAACTTTTGTAGAATATTAATTTTGTTAAAAAAAAAACTTGTACAATTTTATCATAAAATCGATGAAATTTCTCATTCTACAAATACGTCAAAAAAAAAGTTTAACATAAAATATATAATATTAATATGCATAATTCATTCTTTAGTTGTGGAATTTATACATACGTAATATTTCTGTATATTAGTAAACATAAACATTTATTTAAGAAAATAACTACTTACATATTTTTATTAGAGATGTATTTCCATATAGATAATATGTTTTATTAATACATTCCTATATGTAACACATTTTTATAATAACACAAGTGATAATTTATACAAAATAATAAAAACATTGTAATACATAATAAAATGCGCAGTGTGAATATTGTATTTATATATTATAAAAATCAAATAACGTTAAAATATTTTAGACCAAAATTCAATAGTCTGTTTGATTATTTATATATTAATTATAACAATTATATGAATATGCAGTATCACTATTATAAAACAAATTTAATAAATTAAGAAAAATTAATGAAATGGACTAACGATATTTATTTTTAATTAATGTTTGAATATACTATTTAAAACTTAAACTACTTATATAATTATATAATTTTTTATAAACATTTGTGTAGATTTATTTGAAGAACTAGTGAGAACTATAGTTATAAGATGAATAATTAAATTATATGTACTTTTTTCTCATTTCGATCCATCCATCATAGATCAATATTCATACTAGTAGATATTTTAAAATATCAAATTACAAAAATTACATTATATATATTACCGCGTAAGGTCATTCATTGGTTATTAGTTTGATTGCATATATTGTATGATTTCCTTTTAGGTTAAGTACTCATTGAAAGTTAGAGCTAAATATTTGACTGAGTCGTAGTTAAGGATATGTTCATCATTTAATAATACAAGAGAAAGTTTGTTATATTTAAGAGTAAACATGTTGTGGTGTGTATGTTTAGACTTTGTTTCGTTGACTTTGTTATGCCAATAAGAGATAAGGCATTTAATGACTTAAATTTAGAAACCATGACGTGTACTTATAGGATATAATTATAATTCTGCGCATGATAATAGAATATAATATCTGTTAATTTTTGGATAGCTTCGCTAATTATATACCTAGTTGTATTGTTTATTTATTGATAATATAACAGTTCTCTTAGTAGTATTAGCTGGTATAAGAGAAATATTAGTTGATCTATATTTCATATTATTGGTATATGTGCTTCGATAACAACATTATTACGATAACTTAAATAAAGTTAAATTGTAATTTAACTTGTTTTATTCTTAATTAAGATGTTTAAACATGAAATTATTGTATTTTAATTTAAGAGATATATCCGCTAAAAGATATATACAATAAATTTAACAATACATATACAAACTAAGTTAGTATATATTAATGAATGTATCTCATCAAAGAACAATAAAAAAATGTATCTCAAAACTGAATTTCAAATAAATTTTTATGATATTAAGAGTATATGAATATATGAACAATGAACATTTATAATACTTACAGTTCATTAATATTTACATAGTAGACTGAACAATATTTATGTTTATTGCTTACCTGAAACATAAAATAATACAATAAATACTTTGACAATATACCTAAATCTGTTTTTATTAAATATAAATAATTTTATAACCAGAAAAATATACCAGTAATTTATTTTAATATATTTTAAAACAAGAACATGAAATATATTAAAATAAACTTTATTATATAAATAATTATAATCTGTTGAAGTTTTTAATATCAAAAAAATAATAATAAAGTGAATGAATAATGTATTTTTATCTTTTTTAATATTTAGTCGAGTAAATAATTAAAATTTAAAAATCTATATGCCATCGACATTTAACTTTAAAAAATTGTAATGTTCGTTTTTATGATAATTATAATATAAGTTAGGTAATCATAGCCGAGTTTGAACTCATGTGAAAATAGTTTAAAAACAAAGTATACCATATTCATAGATATAAAACATTATTAATTTCGCCACAAAAAATAGCTTTTCTAATTTAATGTATGAAATTAATATATTTTAGAAGAAATGTTTATCTCCAGTGTTAAAAAAAAATAAATAAATGAAGGGAAACCAAAAAATTTAGCATAAAACAATTATTATTCAAATCTCGAGTAAGACAAATGTACGAGTTTGTTTTGTATACAAGTCCTTTATTGGCCAAACTTATGCGAGATCATCGTCTCGTTTACGATAGTAATCGTTGTATAAAAATAACGAAAAGATGATGGAAGAATCATCAGTAATTCGGAACTCTCGGGAATCGTCACTGATATGACCAAACATGAATATTATATTAAATAAAAAACAGACAGAGGTAAAGTTCAAAAATGTCCGTTTAAAGTTATTATAATAGAATGAAAACCCGTTGGTACATGAGAGTCCAGAATTATACCAAAGTATGGTAGAGATTGCGGAAAATAGTGGTAAGGCGGCCAAAGGATGTACAATAAATATTCAACTTCCGATATACGAACGTTACTACAGCAGCTCCGATGTGATTAAATGACCGACCCAACATTTTTTACATACTGTACGGATTTCTAAAATATTTTTAGCAACACTTGTTTGCACCTCTGGGACGTCCTACAGAGCTCTTCCCCTAGGCTAGATTTACGATCACAATCCGGTGAACACCGAGAATGGAGATGAAAAACGGAAAAAGTTTGAAATTTCTCTCGGATTTCTTTTTTTTCATTTCTAATTCTATTTATTATCTTATATAGCACACATACAAAAAACGCATGACCAAAAAAACTTTATTTTTAATATAATATACATAAATATAAATAATATTATAACCATAACCTATATGGAAATGTAAGCTAACCTAACCATAGCTTATTATTATGTCGGTTTTATCAAATAAATATAATGAAAGTCGTAGCTGAATCAAATACTGTAATTTACATAATTAATTAACTATTTTAAGTGAACTCGAGTACATAACTTTTTCTTTAAAAATAATAGGGAGTTAAGAAAATATTTAATAGAAACCATATTTCAAATTCCTTTCGTTCGTTTTGTATTTTATAATTAAATAAAAATAATGTTTTTGATGTGTGTATCATAATATACCTGCATATATATTTATATTTATATGTCATAATATTAGTTTGAACAAGTAGAATCGACTAGAGAATATTAAAAAAAATATAATTAGTACTAACTTTATTTTTATTTGTGAGATTATTTATAAACCAATCACCAACATAATTTTTTAATCTGTAATCGTATACTCTGTGGTAAAATATGAGTCAAATTTTTAAAATTTCATATAATATTATATTTTAAATTTAAATTTAATATTTTTTATAGATATTCATGAATTTCAAATAGAAAAATAATAAAGGTTAAACAGATTAGTTTACATGCTTGATAAATCACTATACATTTATTATTATAATAAATATTAAATATGCATGTATTATGTATTAATTAAACCATATTTCTAATGAATTAAGTATCCGTATTAATATAGTATGAATTCGTATTTCGAATAAATAATTCACGTTCCATTTCATTTATCGGGCGTGCTTATTAGTTATAGTTTCAAGGTATTTTTGTAATTCAATTTCGTTTAAGTCTATAAACGGTGCCAACTTTTAAATAGTAGCTATGAAATAGCTACTATAAATAGTAACTTACACAAACTTACTCTTACTTTCTGGTCATTTCTCCGTAGTAGCAGTTCAATTCGAATAATGATTGAATCAACGGTTAAATTGGGGTGAACAGACTACAGGTGTGTGCAGATAAATATAATATACACGCATACGCATTCTATGGGTAATGTCGACGTAGTAGAAAAAACTTAAGGATCAACCCTCTGGCGTACTTATACAAATTTAGGATTGAAAAGACCAGAAATTTATTTTCGCTCTGATGTCCGAACGAATTATCGAACCCTGTGTGCAAATACATCATTCCTTGTATATCCGTATGGTTCAACAACCTATGAAACGATTACTTTCCGCCCATCAATTAAATTAAATTCTGTAGTGTATATACCCATCAACGAATAATCTTACTACAAAATTAAGCTTAAAATACAATTTAGTGTTAATAATATGCCAGAATGATCGTTTCCCTAAATCGATATCATTGTTAAAAATAAGTCTTCCAGACCGAGTAGTAAAGTGCATTGAATAGCTCTTAAGTTTTTAAATCAAAATAATAATTGATTTTTAATGTTACTATTAAAACTACAAATTAAAATTATATCAAGTCAAAATAATTTTGAAAACATTTTGAAAAAATTAACCCTTTCCGACATACAATAATACAATTTCAAATATAATTAATTTATTTGATTTAAATGTATTACAGAATTATATATTAAAGAGGATTGATCTCATTTTAATAGTTGTAATTATACAATAATTTGTCATCGTACTCGTACTCGTACATATTTATAGACTACCTTCTATAAAATTTGACCATGTAATGGTCAATGGGACACTACATACATTTAAATAAATATTATTTTATTTTTTGAGACCATGAATTCAATATGTTGCTTTTAACAAATAATATCAGAAAAGTGAGCATAACAGCAAGTTAGCCACTTCTAAGGCCGTTACAAACTCTCACAAGCAATGAAGAACTTAATTAGTGACAATGTAACACGAATAGATAAAGGAAATCAGGAGGAAAAAAAATCTGACTCAAATATTAAGAACCCAAAACAACAAAATAAAAAAGCGGAAAGTTTGATTCTGGACGTTACTCCTTCATTCTTTCGGTCCTCGGAGAAATTAGCGGTTTAATATAATTTAGATAATAATATAGCATTAGAAAATATAATTCTGAGTGAAACTCAATATAATACAATAACTATATAATTATGTATATTTATACTAATAAGCCATTCCAAAAGTTTATCATGAATGTAAATTACCTATAAGAATACCCAAAAAAATTTCAAGTATCTAGGTTCAAAATTGCATAAATTATCATGAAAAATCTAAAATCAATTTCATCAAAATTACGATTTTCGATTTGCCGTTTTTCCACCATTTTTTGCTAGTTTTTATTCTTTCAATCAAAAACTTTTGAGAAATTAGAAATATGAGCTAAATAAAGTATCAACTTGATGCAAGTTGGTAAGGAAAGCATACCCTATTTGAGGTAATCATTTTTTCAACCCGAAAAAAAGTCTTCAGACATTAAAAAAAAACATCATTATAAAACCAATATATTCCTCGCTTCGCTCATAATCTAAAATAGGTAATTTAGCAAAATATAAAAACATAACTCTGCAACCGTTTTTAGAGTTTACTTTTCAATACAGTTTGGACTTTATAAAGTGAACGCTTTCCAATACAGAGTGATATTATTTTCAACATTTATAATCGTACAATAAATAAAAAATAAAAGAGGAAAAAAATTAACATTTTATTAAGAAGAAAATTCAGAAGAGTAAACATCAGCCTATCGGCTATCGCTATCGCAAGTAGCAACCAGCGACGGCAAAACACCAAATACCGAGAGCTGCCTAGAAGAACAATGTGCAGTGAAGTTGAGCCGTAAGTAATATGAGAAATACTAAACGTCACAAAGTCACAACTAAAAATAACGTTCTTTAAAAATTTTTCATTTCAAATTATTATAATTTATGATTGTAATGAATAATAATATATGTAGTGTATATATAGTTTTAATTTATAAAGGGATATAACAATTATTAGATACTAAGAATAATTTTGATTGTGATAACGTTTTAAAAATGTCTAACCATAACTTGTATTGTATAATGGATATTAAATTATTTATACAAAGGTTAAATATCCTTATGGAGAATTTTCACTGTGAAATTGATAAAAAATATTACTATCATAAATTTTAATTATTTGATTATGATAACGTTTCAACCAATATGAACGCTACTTCAATGTTGCGGCTCTTAGACGTTTATCATTTCTTATATGGCAAATAGTAATCTAATATGCGTACCTTAAGTCCTAATCTCCGTGAAACGTGACGAGACACACGACACACGACACTAAAACGAAAAACCGATCAACTACCGTAACAGTGCTGACGAAGGTTGTTCGTGATAAGCATCCAAATCTAACGTTCTGGCGACAACACGGTCCGCCAAAACGCTAGGAGATAACCAGAGGCATCCATTTTCCAGATTACCATACTGGTATATAGCTGGTTACTGGAATCTTACGAATCAAGGTCACACGTCGACAAAGCAGTCATTCTTTAGTCTAACACATGGTAAATGGTCTATCTTACCCAGGTATTCTTCCTAACCCAACCACATGACGTCGTGAACAGGTCAGAGGGGATGATCCACCACTCTAATTGTGTTCGTTAGTCAAACATATTTCCACTAATGTAAATGGTAGCCAAAATTCACACCGACCACATAAAGAAGTCACACCGAATGGAGGAGATCTGCCTCTCATTTATTTGAGAAATATTAAAATATCATGTTTTTATCAATGAAAGATAATTTACAAACTCAAATTAGTCATTTAAGAGACTTCGCCTGGTCATTCAGATATAAATTCATATAAATGTTACATTTCATTCCGAAGCGTATTTGTGTATTTAAAATAAAATATTTTGTTGAAGTAAATATTAGAAAATATTATACTTATTATACTTTATTAGAAATAAATAGTTTGATAATATTTCAATTCAATCTAAAAAACTTGAATTTATTTATTTGTATTTGTCATACAAATCATGTTGTAGTGTTGTATGAAGATATTATTATACTTTCTCTGTATATTACATAATGTATGGTGAAGTTATCTTTTACGTAAATTAAACCTAGCTACTGCTTTTATTTTAAAGCTCCCTAAACAGCTATAAAATTTAACTACTCCAAATGTACAAACCCACAATTGCATCGTATATCTAGTACTTTCTGTATCCTTAGAGTAAAAAGAAACTTCAAATGTGAACAACTTAAACCAACAATGTTCAAATTCGTGGTTGAAAATGAATAAGTAACGTATGTGAATAGGTCGATACTCAATGAATTTTAAAATACTTTTAAAGAATGTATTTAATCAAATATGTATAGTTTCGAGAAAATCTAAAAAAACAAATCATACGAAAAACATTTAAAAAGAATTAATAAAAGATTTAATAGAAATTTACAAACAATTTACTTTAAATTTTACTTTACGAATTTACACAATTTATACATTTTGTTTTTTTTTTTTAATTTAATAAAGCAAATATATTATACAGCTTTAATTACATTGCGAGCAGATTATAAAATTAACGACACGCCACAGTGTTACTTATCACACGTAAAAATATTATTATTGGACCGGGTAAATATACGTATTATCTGGTCAGAGAGCATTTAGACTTTATAGTCGATTAAATTCCATCGCATCCGTCCTGTTACCACCGCCGAACACGCCCGAGTATTGGTAAAGTTCAGTAAATCCCACGCCCGTCTGGAAAAGTCGGACCTGGTGGCGTCGAATTTTGGTAGGGTTCCAACATCCACGAAGATACGGAAAAACGTATCGTAGTCGTGGTATCGTGGTCGTGGTCGTGGTCGTGGCGGAGGCGACCGCGGTAATCCGCTAAACCGCAAAATACCGTTTACGAAGATAATGCGGAGTAACGCCACAAATACGAGGAGTGGAAGAATATTTAAGAAAGAGAAGAAGAACGAGAAGAACGAAAGCGAGTAGTCCATAGTAGACAGTGTACTTGACGGAGAGAGCTTTATATTTTAACCCCGCGGCCGGTGTGAGCCGGGGAAAAGGAATTACGTAATGATAAAACAGATAAGTGGTAAGGAGGCATTGGTGCGTTTAAAAGACAAACGACACGTGGGGGACGATTTATTTTATTTCTGTTGTTTTCTCTTCACCGCCGCCGACCGGCACACCATCACATGTAGTTCATCGTGAAAAATATTGCTCGACAACAAAAACACGCTCCTCCGCCATAACAACGCTGACATGATACGACATGAAACTAAAATGTTTTCCCGCTTTCGAGTACTGAAAACCCACACACGTTCATAAGATCTAAGTATGGATATGAATAAGTAGTTTTACGTCATACAGAGTGATTGACTAATGTAAAATTTTCTTTATTTTTAAATATTAACTAATAGCTAGTTAATCTTACATTATCATTCGGCTAATTTTTCTGAAATCTATTATGGATGAATCCAAATTCTAATCATTAATTCTCTTAGTTATAATAATTTATATTCTAAGGACAATAACCAGTTACGTTCATTTAATGTAGGTAACAGAAATGTTTTAAATAAGCAATGTTTGAAAGAAATGATTTTTTTAGGAACGAATACCAGAAATTTCATTATATACAAATAATAAAAGAAAAAAATACGTTCATGAATTTAATTTTTTTTTAGATCATTTTTAATGTAAAATAATTCATTTTTACGGAATGTGAATTCATAAAATGTTAAAAGGAATATTTCAAATACCTACCGTAAAAAGGTACCATCTAAATAATGTCAATAAATAATACTTAGATAAGTACGGACCTATTCCTTTTAAAATGTTTAAAAATTATGAAGTGTGAGTAAGGTAGAATAATATTTTATCGTTTTAGTTTCTAAAATAGATATGTACGTACTTAAAAAGTAAACAGTATTATCATAGTATCTAATGCTAGATAAAATATCTTATATAATATGTTTCTGTAAATTTAGAAATAAATATTATTCTATATATATGAAAATAATAATAATAACTGTGAAACTGTTACTTAATAAAAGTCATGCAAATTATGTAAATGTTTTAAGTATGATATTCTTTATAATAAAATTATATTTCAGTTTATTTTTCTTGAACAAAACTTCACATTTTATTTTTTAAATAATCCATCACATTATACATTATAGTTTCCTTCAAATAATCTGTTATATTTTGTTACCATTATCATTTAAATGTAAAATTATCATCTATAGTATACTCAAAACAAATTCAAAATACTAAATGTAATATATGAATAAATTATAATACTTCTCAGAAATGTTTCCATTTTACTTATGTTTTATAGAACTATATATTTGATATATTAAAGTGAATTCTAAAGACTATACCCAAAAACTAATAGAATTAGATTGTTATATAACTTATTATTTACTTTCATACAGGTTTTGCTTTGATCACAATTTTCCAATAATAAAATATGTGAATATATAAAACGACAAATCGAGTGTCGTATTGGTTGTAAAACATTGAAACAATATACAGGTATAAAGCTTATGGAGTTGTAGATATATTTCAAAAATTGATTATATGTTAAATAAATTAGTTCTCTATTAATTCAGTTCATTTTAATATTAGTTTTAGATATTTATATTAAAATTAATTGTAAAACTTAAAATAAAACATAAATTATTTATATATATAATACATATTAATATGATATCCATGTTTAAAAAGTGGTCACTATATCCTGCTCGAATTTTTTTTTTTACATTCATTTGCCAAAATTTCTAATAGTTATTAATAATAATATTTAAAAATCGAAAAACTTAAGTATTAAATTTTTTTTATTATGGTTATAGGCATATATAAAGTAATACAAATTAATTAAAATAATAAAATATAAAATCATTATAACATAATATTTAAAACAAGAATGTAATGTTCTTAATAAATTAAACTGTTAAGGCTGTAAGATTGGTGTTAAGAAAACTTTTGACATCAAGAATAAAATAAAGGAAGACTATAGCCTGTGGGAGTATAGGTGTAATTTTATTAAATTATTGAAGTAAACCATAGACTGTAGTTAACATTAATGCAACAACCGACAGTCATTAATTTGAAAATTACGATATTATACAATTTTCAAAACGACAGATCTAAACCTAAAGTTTAAAACTGGGATTTTGACCTGTACATAATTTAATAACATTACTATAGTTTATAAACGAATTATGGAAAAGTCTCTAGGCTCTTGGATAGAATATTAGTTGTAAAAGCAATTTATTTAGCAATATAATTATAATTTATGAATTTATACTATATAAACAAATATAAGACAGATATTATGTTATAATATATAAAATACAAATTATGACTGTTTCAAATTGCAATATTTATTATCAATACCATATTTTTGAAGTAGACGAAACAAATTTACTAACAATTTATATTATCTAAGTTAACATTATTTATACTCGATTTTTCAGTTCAGACATATATTTAATATATATATTAAACGATTGTATATGATTACATTATAGTAACATCGACTAAAAATTATAAATCATTATAATTTATAGCACTATAAGTAATAATATACAGAATATACAAAAATAATAAAAACATTGGTCCAGCATTGTAATTTTCAGACCAATAATGATTATGAACGAACTATAGTAAAATATTAAAATACAACAAACTAAGAAAATTGTACCCGTCGTAGAATGCTATAAAAGATGAGGTGGGTCCAGGGATCTGGATTCCCCAAAAATTCTTAAAATTTAAACAGTTTATTAAACCAAATAATTATATTATATACGTTTTATTATCATTATTAAATGTAGTATTATAAAATAAAAAGTATTAAAATTTATCCAGAAGACGTTCTGTATAGATTTGCTTTCATAATAATACAAATATTAACCTGTCTGGTTTAATAGTATTTTCATATGAAAAAATTATTTATATTTTATTATATAATAAATATTACTCATATTTATCTTTAAATAAATCAGTTTTCAGTCAGATATACGTGGCATTTATAACTAACACGAATTACTATATAACTGCAAAAAAAAACTCAGAAAAAAGAACTTGGAATTTTTAGGACTCAATTAGGAGTGTTATTTCATGCTGTCAATCCATATTGCTACAGCTATGTAGGTATGTGTTTATCATACTCATTTTAGATATTTAAGATAAACAATTATCAATTGTTTAATATTTTAACTCCTACTCCATAACAAATATATTTTATTTAAAGGTAAAAAATAGAAAAACATAACGTAATAGTAATATATTTTTTTTTATAAAAACAGTTTATACATAAATTATTAAATATATTATACTATACAAGTTTTATAGAAATATGTGTCAAAGTCTTATACTCATGAGTATTGATAAATTGCAATTTATAAATAATGAAACATTTCCATAAAGCTATTATTAAATTTATGATTTATTCAGGTTAAAGTATTTTTTTTTTTCTATGACCATCATTACTTTTCTTTTTCATTGTTGCCGACTTACCGTCACATTAAGAATCTATTTTTTTTCTATTTATTTCTCCCTCTTCTAAACTTATTACAATGTAAAGAAATAATATTAGACATTTAAAAATGGTTACAAATTAACACATTTAAATAATTTAGAATTGTTCTTATTGTTATTTATGATTTACAATTTATTCTTACGCAATGGTACGTATTATTAATTATAAATACCAAATTAACATTATTTCTACTTTTAAAATATTTTTTATACAAATATATAATGTTTTATATAATTTATATACCTACTAAATTTAAAATCTGTAAATACTAAAATAATATGAAAATTGACACTTTTTTAAAATAGTTTATTATTTCAGTCAGTTTCATATTTGTAAATATTATGACAAGTTCGGATCAATTAAAAAAATTATGTTTTATATTATAGTTACTAAACAAAATTGGTCAGTGTATTTTTTATTTTAATATCTATAAATTTGAAGTATTCTCATTATTTAATTAAACTAGTAGGTATTTTTTAAAGTACCTTTTAAATACCATTACAGTGGCAAAAAGTAAGATAAGGAATTTTTAATTCAAAAATAATGTTAACAGTTTTCATAATAGTTTAATTAAATATAACTTCACATTTAAAAAAAAAATAATGATTTTAAATTAATAAATTAAAATTATTACACTATTAATACAAAGGTTCAAAAAATATTAATATTTTGTTTTTCTTAAATAAGTACAATTAAACATTTTAAGTATTATAACATTTATTTGGTAATAAATAAAAACTGATTCTAACCATTAATGAGTAAAAAATTTATATTTTAGTAAATTTAACTCATAAAATTAACTTAGGGTTGAAAGAACTTTTATAAAATTAATTACGAGGCAGTGAACTGCAATGTCCAGGTCAATCAGTTACAGATAAATTAAAATAATTACATATATTTTAGAAGTTGTTTTATATTAAATAACATCACCTATCAATCAACGAAATGTAATCGATTTATGTTCGCCTGAAAGTTATATAATCGGTAAAAGAATATATATTTACAATTGCTATTCACTATTGTGAGATTGATTTCAATACAAAAGAAATTATTTTCAACAATAATCGATTGTTTAACATGTAAAAATACATTGTAAAAATTGAAGAAAATATGATTTGAATGTATATTCTGTCAATTTATAAAATTGTTATTATTATAATATTTATTATATATATTTTTTTAAGCAACGCTAAATTGCTAACAGATTTCAATAATATATTAAAATATATTTCTGCAAAAGGTAATTCAATTTTGTCATAGATATAACACAACAAAGAAATAATACTTCGCGTTTAAAAGGATAAAAACATTTTTATTCAAAATAGTATTAATATATAGGCTACATTGAGGCATCGCACTGAAAAAATGGAAATCGAAAAAATACAAAAAATTTTTTTTCAGCAAGACAAATATTTATCGAAAACACATTGTCGATATGAACTAAATATTTATTATAAAATATATTATTTATATTGTTTTAATTTTATATATTTCGTAAGCTGTAGCAGTTTGAATAATTTATATTAATTTGTTAATATAAATTATATATTAGATTCTTTATGTTTATTATAAATATTAATAATGGTATGTAACCCGACCTAACCTAACCTAATAATATACATAGTACACATATTTTGAGAACAAATATATGATATAAATGGGTGATATCCTATACCCATAATTAATGGAAAAAATAATAATTTTTTTTTTTAATCAAGACCTATGATCATTACCACTTTTGAAATTCTGTTATATTATTATATAATAAATAATAGTTAGGATATTAATGGTTTGTGACAATCAATTAAATTGAAATCAAAAAATTTGTAATGCGATTTAATAGGAACAACGACTATGGTGGAAATTACTATCAAAATGTATATGTTATTAGAGACAAATCATAAAAAATATTTTTTAATCTGATAAATGTATATTAACTTATCCAAAATCGTATTTATGAACATTTTGAAAAGAAATATTTATTGTGTTATAAAATATATAAAATGTAGAATGACAATTACATGAGTATATTAAATTCTCATACCTAATAGTATATTAATGTATCAGAATAAAAAAAACACAAAACCTGAATAGAAATTAGAATTGAATATTCTTTTTAATATTGAATATATTACCTGTATGTAGAACATGAGAATTTAAAAAATCAACACAATAATAAAATTATTTTAATTATACTTATTTGTACATAAATACATGTTACATAACACATTTTTCTAAATTGTAATTTTATAGTTAAGTAGGTTTTCCTACTTAAATCATGTTTTCCATTTTTTAACTTCAAATAATATGTAGAAAAATATTTAATCAAATATTAGTGGGTATTATAATATAATAAGAAAGAATTATTCAATCATACATTTTTAGTTTTAAAGTGTGGACACTAGATTATAGTGTTATTAGCAGTCGATACGCAGTTCTTTTAACAATATTCTTCTTCTACTTCACCTTACACATCAAACTACATAGGGTCGGCCACTTTAGTTCTACATATTCATAGATCTTGATCTCCTTTATCTCATCCTTTCACACCAGTATAATATCAATCTCAATTTCATTCATCAATTTTACTCCTACTAATCCATAGTTTTTTCCTTACGAGTGCTACTCTCCAGTATTCAAAACTTTCATTTGATTCTTCCTGACTTTCTCCCACTAGCACTACATCATCTGCAAACATTATTATAGCTTGGCACTTTACCCTGTATATATTTTTTTATCTCATTTATTACTAAACGTTATTAGTGCACACCAACTCTTAAACTAAAATCTTTCGTTTCTCCACTCACACTCTTCACACTCGTTCTTTTAACAATATTGGTTACTGATATAATAAGATATCTATAAATAAAAATAATTACCGAAATTATTTAATTGTAAAATATTCCTGATTTCAATAAAATGATTTATTTAAGGATTTTTAATTGATAATTCTAAACTAATAAAACTAAATTTCATAGCAATTCGAAATTCATGATACTACTTTTAAACGTGATATATTATTCGAATATTCCACACTTGTATAATATATTTAATATCATTTAAAATTCAAAAATAATTAATTTAGAAATTCAAATATAATCCAGAAATAGTTATATACAATATATTAGTAATACAGTAATTGCGTAATGTACTTAATTTTGAATATAATTTAAGAAAATGTTTGTATTTCGAAAACCGTGTTAGCAGACGAACTAAAAGTTCTTTGGTCACGTACACATAAGAAAATGGCCATACGTATGTAATGTTGTAATAATATAATAACTATTATAACATTTCAATACTGATCAAGATGAGTACGATACGTAGTCAAAGTAAACGCACCCCAAGACCCGGATCGAACTTCTTACAGAATATATGTCATTGCCAGTTGTTTGTTTGCGGTAATGTTAAAATTATCGCATTGGCGTGTCACAAAAGTATCGTGAAGATAACAATGGTCACTTTGAAATACCATTAGCTATTAAACCAAAACATAACCTTACAGATCAAACACTTGATATTGAAGTATCTGTCGACATTTTATCTGCAGTAAAGAAATGGATAATGTAACATATCCATTTTAATGTAAGCAAAGTTACGATTTTACACATGTTATATTTTTTTATAAATGCAATATATTAATCAATCCAACCAATTTTATTCATAAAACAAAATAAATACATTTTAATAAATTATATAAAAAAACATATCACATAAATATTTTTGAACTTGATAAAAACCTAACCTAACCTATATTCTATAAAAAGAACTACATTTATTTATTTTTTATTTTCATTTTAAAATGATAATATTTCTTTACACACAAATAAAACATATTATAAAATATAAAGTGACAAGTTAAATGAGTAAAATATGTTGAAAAAACATGAATAATTCATAACATATTATATTGTTTACTTCACAAATTTAAAATGTATATATATACCTAATAACATTAGGTCAGGTTAGGAAGATAAGAAAGGTATAATTTAATAATATGTAGTATTTTAGAAAAAAAATAGAAAAACAATCAAATTTATTGTTTATATGAATATTAATACATATACTAGAATTTTATATACGTATATTTGGTACTTTATATATTTTATTTTTAATATTTTTAAATATTTTAAATATATGTGTTTTATAATTCTTAATGTTAACCATTAAAAATGCAATATAAGTGCCTATTTTCAATTTATTTTGTCAAATACTCTTAATTATACTTTACTTAATAAATCATAAATAATATTTGACCTTTTTATAATTAAAATAAAACATTTACAAATACATTTTAGAGTTTATTATAAATTTTTAATTATCTTTTAAACATCCTTCTTTTTTATATAAAAAAAAAACATGGTATCTACTCTAAAGAGTAAAAACTCTGAAAAAGCAAAAGTCAACTCATATGTAAATAATGTCCAATTGATAAATCATGATATCCCAAAAAACTAAATCATAAAAATATTCACACACAGTTTTAATGTAAAAAAAAATTACCTTCTTGAATTTAAATTTAAAATATAATAACAAAAAATGTTTAAAAGTTATATAGTAATAAAAATCACAACCCAGGGCACGCTTGTCAAGTTTACCATGTTTTTCGGTCATTTTGGCGTTAAGAATGGTACTTTTGGGGCCAAACCTTTATATGTGGAACACCCACCCGGGGACTTCTCATAAATCAGCTTTTGACCGGGTATGGCGAAAATGGCGTATTTCCGAAGCCACTGTTTCACAAATCATTTTCCCGGTCGTGACTTTTGATCTTCTGACCTTAAAGCCCATAGTCCCTAGGAACGTTATATAGTCCATTAAATTATTGTATATTAGGTATACAATTTTTAAAAATAATTTCATTTCTTCAGCTACCAATATTTAATAAATTAATATTTCATAATATCGTTATATGATATATACTCACCACTCACAAAATATTGTTAGATTACATTATAGAATAGAACTTTTTTGTGTATTCTGTATATCTAATTTAAATTTTAAAACAATATTTTAATATTTATTTTCAAATAAAGTATGTAAATATTTATAAGTGTTTATAAAAAATATATATATATATATATGGTTTACTGATGTATGATTAACTTTTTTTCATTTCAAAGTTTAATTTAAGATAATAAAATTACTAACGGAACAGAATGCTTTACATATGTATCGAAATATTTTGTTTGTCTGTGATTGAAATAGGTTAAACAACTCACCGTAAACAAGGGAGACGAAAAAAACGTGTATTGCTGGGACTGCTAATCTGTGGTTAGACAGGCGACTAACCATTGGAGATAGGGAAAAAGTCCACTGACAGAGAACGGTTGTTTTTCGCGAGGACATGGTTAAAAAGGATATGAGAGGGGATTGAACACTGGGCAAATATTGCTTTGGCCATTTGTCATGTCTCTCGGGGATTCCAATTTGCTGCCTGGAAACAACCCGTTAATCATTGCCAGTAGAAAATTCACCTTAAACGCACATATTATTATCGTAAAAACAACAATGGTCGTTGAAAATCGTTTTAGAAAAAGAATACCATCTTTCAAAATGACGTGTCTATGACAAAAACAAATAATTGGGATGCGCGTTACTGTATAACGAGATTGTGAGCATTTTAAAATGAGATTCGACTTGGAAACTAACGAAATAGCCTTCGTTGTATTATAAAAAAGAAATGGCAACATGTATTTTTTATTAGATTTATATTTAGATGGGTATGAAATTGTAATACGATTCTGTTATAATGTGGATAATTTGTATATAAAAGATAAAGATTTTTTTTCAGCATATAAATCTGAAAAATTTGTCTTAATATGTCAAAGAGGATAATAACGAAAACATAATTATAAAATACTCAAATTTTTCTAACGCTTTGTTTGCTAAACTTATATTATACATTTATTATATTAAAAGAATCAGGATTGATCTGGCACATTTTCACTACCAGCCTTACAATAGTTAAATAATTTCACCTTAGGTAAAAAACAATGCATTGAAAGACCGGCTCTATCCTATCCTGCAGACAGGATAGATGGGATGAAAATATATGAGATAAAATAAAAACTATTTCTATTTAAAAACTGTTTCGTATTTTATATCAAAAATAATAAATCAAATAAGTCATAAATATTTTTGTAAGTTACCACGGTGAATACATTTAAAATATATGTATTATTGTATTTTCATTATTCTCGATAAGACATATCATAATAATCGTTTAGTATATTAATTATTAATATAATATAATTATATTCATCGCAAAATTAGTTAATTATACATTTTTTTTCACATAAGCTTCACTTAAGTTAACAATTTATTTCATAAAATAATATTTGATAAATAAAATTCGAATTTATTAATACAAATTTTAATTTTAATTTAATCATGTTTCAAATTTAGCTTATTTCATTCAGAGGCAGTAAGAGTTTTAATGGACATATATTATATAAGTGGAAGGTAAGAAGTTAAAAATATGTGAATAGATTGAATATAGAATTCTATATCATCAAACATCTGGTGTAAACAGACAAGAGATAAGAGATCGAGATCTATTATGCGTATGACTAGAATGATCTACCCCATCAAGTTGGAAGTAATATGTAGAAGAAGAAGAATTATGAATATTATACGTATATGAACAACCACAAATAAGTTATTTTTTGAAAAATATTAACCATATTAGTTGAATACATCAACAATATTATATTATTAACGTATGAAACAAAAAAAAATAATAATTTAATGAATAACTTTAAATAAAAATGTATTTAAATTTTAACTTAATCTTACAAACACGAACAGTAAAATTATTAGGTTACAAATAACAGTTTTCGAAGAATTAATAAACATCGGATTCATATACAAAAATATACTTTTATTTATTTAGAAAATATTTGTTTTATATATGATTCCTATCATACAAAATGTAAATATATTTAGTTTAATAAAACATCGAGTATATGATATTTGCCCTAAGCAATTTTACAAAGAAGTAAACGTTTACAATAAAAATATGTATTCTTGTGTGTGAACCTACAAGAACAAAAAAAAAATGAATAAACAATAAATATTAATCAATATCATTGTTCTTATTTGATGTTTTTTTAAACACAATACAAATAAAATCAGTTAAAAAACAAAATATGTATGAATAGCAAGAATTAAATTATTATTTACATACATTTCATTTTATGAGAATATTTTTTTTTTTATATTTATATTTAAATATAATTTATGTAACCATTGTTATTGGTTTATTATAATGCGTATAATATATTAAATATGTATTACCTTATTTTCCAGATCTTAAAAGCGAATATATAACAAAATAACAATTTTATGAGTAGAAAATATGTGAACCACTGAAGTAAAGGACACTAAAATACTAATTGGCAACTTCATATTTCATGGTCATTTTACTTAGGTAGTTTACACGAGAAAAAATAAATACATTATTTTCTAGCTTATTTCTATTTTCGTATATCATGCGATTCAAACATTTTATACACGGTGCTAAGAAATACATGTTACATTATTGATGTAGAATAGTCAAAAACTGTAAAATTACAATAATCACTAGTAAATATAGTTAAATCACACGAAAAAGGTACTCCATTTTGTCAATTGTTCAGTAGGAGCAAAATAAAATTCAAAGTAAATTTCTTATTCTATTTTTATTTTTTTATTTTAATATTATTTTATTATCTCTTTGAGATAGATGGAAATACAATCATTTTCGTGTTCGATAAAGAAAAAAAATCTTTTATCAGAATGCAGTGTTAAAAGTCGTAACTCAAAAGCGAAAAAAATTAAGTTACTACCATTTTCGTAGGATGTATCAATATATTATATTAAAACATAATATTTTAAAATAATAATTTAAATTAACTATTTCGTTAATTTTATACCAATATAAAAAAAATTATATTAAATTATCAAACTAAATTATCTTATTTAAAAATCAATGAACTAAAATAAATGTAAATAATGTATAAACAAGTAAATAAATAATATAATGCGAAAAAAGTATGCAAAATAAAATAATAATAAACTTAGGAAATAATTAAAGTAATACGTAGGTACACTAATGTTGATATTATTATACTATCTATTAAATTATAAATACATAGAATTAAATTGCTAAACTAAATATGTAAAAGTTGTTTTTTTAAATATTAAATATTACAATCAACGCAACATGTGTATTATTTTTTGTTACAGTTTTTAACTTTAACAATTTATTTAATCTGAAAATGATATCTAATACTAAATTCTTATATGATAGTATAAATAGCTTTCCGTCAATCGGGATCTATTCAATAGATTAGCCATTAACTATATGAAATACACTTGTGTATCGCTCAGTAGTTAGAAAGATAACAAAAATATTTTGTGTTATTTAATTTATGAACCTATCGACTATCATATACGTTAGTACGTTACTCACATTTTATATTAGGTAGGTATGTAATTTAAAATGTCCTTGCTGTTGGCTTTAAAATAAGAATAGGTGCACATATTTACTGTTTAGTAAATTATTAATTAAGTATGGACTCTTGATTTATTTTTATTATTAATAAATGTATGCTTCTAATTGAATAATATTAATATTGTATAAAGTTTAAAGTTTTGCACATCATATAAATCAAATCAAATCATAATTCATAATATATTATACAACTTAACTATAGTAATTCTGATATATAATATGTATTATGATTATATATTATATTAGGTTGGAAATTTGGTATATCTTTAGATTTAATAGACAAATAATATATTTAAGCGTTAAGCATTGTTGTGAGTTATTTAATAATGTAATAAATTTACAAAGTAATATTATTATAATGAAATTAATAATGTTAAACTTAAATATTTTATAAATAAAAATAATAATATCTGTACGGTAGCATTTAATAAGATATTTGCTACTTTTTTCCTTTAATAATAAGAATCCCCTTTAACAAACAATAAATTTAAAATTTAAAATTGTACTAAACAAAAATTACATGATGGTTCTCTTATGTACCATTGTATAATAAAATATCTACGAACCTGGTAGAATAATAATATTAATAATAATATGTTACAACTATTAGTGAAATAAAAATTATATCATAACCATTAAGGTTCATGACAACTAGCACATTTTCTTTTTAATTTCAATCGTTCCGTAATATAATATTATGATTTATATTATTATATTGTATACAATATTATATAGTGTTTCTACCAAAAACGTAAAAAAAAAATTTCCTGTTGCTTGATGTGACCAGTAGGCAAGGTATAAATTATAAACATTATAAGTACAACTACAGTTAAATTTACTTCCTCATTTAATAATATTAATAATTGAAAATGGTTCGGTATTTACTCAGAGTTTTGAATAAAACAAATTTTAATTGTTAATTTAAATTAAAATTTTTAATTATAAACCTAAACATCGAAGAAACAAAACAATAAGTTAATATTAACCATTAATGGCAAATACTAGAGTTACTACATCAGCTGGCATGATACCTGATGATGTATCGAAAGGTATACTTACTAATAACCACATTTTCGAATTCTTCATATACTTTGAAAACAATGGAATTCAATTTAAAATATTGTTTTTTTTAAAAAAAAGCTTAATACTACATACTACATACTATATAGTAGGCATTAATATATATAACACAATTTTTTTTTGCAAATCGAATTTTACAATCTGTTACGATTTGTTTTTTCTAGATTCTGAGAGAAACGAAAAATGTATTGGTTTCATATATGATAACACTTTTTGTTTTTTGGATAGAACATAGAAATAAATAATGGTTCGATTACAAAAAAATAATATATTCTTTCGGTAGATAATTTTGAACTTGTTATTATTTTATTTTCCTAGTAGTTCATTTATCGAATTTCTCAACATATTATCTTTGAGATAATAATATTTGGAAAACTGCAATATTCACGGAAACTATAATTTTTACTAACTTGATTTTAAATATTTTATGACAGCTAATGCAATTTTGAATATAGAGTGGCTTAAAAACTTTTATAAGTTTTGACATAGGTATTTTAAATATAAGACAAAAATTAACTATTGAATTGATTTCATGTCAAATATGGAACTTTAAAATTTTTGAAACTGTTACATTAAGAATGTAATATTAATGTATAATATTATATTAATATAATATAATTATCATATTAATTATATTAATTAGTTATGATTAAAAAAAAATAATAATGTTATTATTAATTATTATTTATATAAATCTAAATATATAATTTTAAAATGTTTGCAAAAGTTTAATTTTTTTCTTGATAATGTTCAATATAATTTGCAATTTCGGATTTTACGGTATGATAATTTAATAAAAGCATAATAATATACGACTTAACCCAGTTTTAAAAATTTTCGTAAATTGACCAAACCATTGTTTTTTAACATGAATTTAAAGTTAGGATTTTGATTAATATTTCTAAGAAAATTTATATTTGTAGACACTTTTTTAGGTAAAAATAATGATCCGATTAGAAAATTGTATTTAGCTCATTTTTTGAAATGCTCAATATTATTCTAATGAAACAAAAAAAAAAAACCACTAATAACGACAGAAACATCAAAATTCGCAGAATCTATATTTTCTAACGAATTTCAATTTCATGATATTATGATAGGTAATAACTAATATTTTTTTGCACTTTTTTTTATAAAATAAAAGATAATTTATAAACATAGGTATTATCAGTACAGGAAGGTATATTGTGTATCTGAATGAGTTCCGCTTAAAATCGATTTTGAAAATGCAAATATTAAATAAAAAAATTAAAAATATTATACATATTTTTGTATTCAAATCTTAATTATAATATAACACAATAACATTCCATCACTACTTTCTCTGAGGATCAAAGAGACAAAGGAAGAACGTCCATCGTATAATTGAATGCTCGGTTTTTTGAAATTTATTTCCATTTAATTAAAGTGATGTTAGAATAAAATGTTTATCTACAATCTTTTGCATGATATGACCAAAAATTTCGCTCATTATTTCTAAAATGAAATGTACCCCCAAGTAAATTTTTGCCAATGTACTGATTAAAATAATAAATTATATACAAACGGTCGGCGAAGAAAACACTGTTCGGACGGTTTAGGCTCGCCGACGAAAGGGGAAAAAATAAACGTGCCATTCTTCAGAGTATTGCTCGTTAAGCTTTTTTAAAAAGGTTTCAGTAAGCAACTTATTCGAATACGTCCGAGAATGTTTGCCAACAAAACGCCACGCTTTCGCGTTCCCCTAACCGACCCTGTAATGTCGTCTCGCGTTTTTATTTATGCAAGGTGTTCAAAAAGGATGGCATGGTTGGTGGCGAGGAAACAACGGGCAACGGCAGCGACTACATGATTTAATGAACCGTACGCGTTCGAGTGGGTTTCACAATAATAATTATTATAATATTTGAACTCGTGTAAGTTCATTGCACAAGTAACGAATAATATTATATAATAATAATTATACAGGGATTTATAACACTTTGGAGTTAGACAATTTACGGTAACCGATGAATATTGATCGCCAATCTATATTTTATAAATTATATCCACTTAGATAAATTAATTAATTCATACATAAAAAAATTTGAGATGTTATGAGAAAACTGAAGTATGTTAATAATTATTTTTCACGTTACATTTAATTGATAATAAAATATATATATATATATATTTTATATTATATCACTCTTAGTTATCATAGAACTCAGATAGAGTATCTCTAAATATAATATATATTCAAATAATTTTATGTGATTGGATAATTTCCGATGTGATTATTTATTGTAACAACGAAATAATAATATTGTGAGAAATGCACCCATTTGACAAAACAAATTTTTAACCTCATAATATAACGCGTAAACTCACAGTTAACACACATTATTTTTATAAATACTTCGAGTCTTCCAACACGATAAAAAATAAATACACTTTTAATTTTTTATCCATTGATACTAATTTACCTTACCCAAGTTATAATATAGTTATTTTCATTCTACGATAATGCAGTGGCGTTATATGATTTCATTTAATTTGTGGTATTACACGGACACTGACATCAGAGTATTGCGCCATGAACTATGAAAATATAGACAGGGTGTCTCTGAATGACCCGACAAATCTCAAACTGTTAATCAACGTCAGATATTTCAGAGACACACTGTATATAAGGTCCGACCGACCAGCCGCCACCTCGGATGCTGCGCTGGACGCGGGCCAATCGTGTTATTTATTCTACACAACTTATACGTGATCGGTGAACAAAATATAAAATCAAACCTTTGAGGTTCTCCGGTCGTACGGACCATTTAACCCCGTGGCGGATAGGTCGACATATGCGAAGACTAGCGAAAAAAAGATATGGTTCACAGATAGACGATGAAAAAGGAAACGATAATATTATAAAATAATATAACAATGGCACACGAACTTAATCCTCTATTACGAGTTTATTCTTATGAATTATTTTTATTGCCTTCGATATATGTTCATAGTTCTTGTTATATACATATTATTTTTATTTTGGCTAGGTCTTAAGGACTATTGGAGAATATTGGTGGGAGGTGTTTAAGGGGTAACAACCCCCCCCCCATAATGTTTTCCTTCATTCAATTTGAATTCAAAATTCAGCATATGTTCATGCTACGAAGCGCGCATTGCATTAATCAAATAATTTATTCTTGGGTGGAAAAATATTTCAGATACCCTAATAAGTTTCTGTAATTTGTAATTGACAATAATTCTGGAGCAAAATGACAATCATTACAACAATTAAATACTGAAATAATTTGACAAATTCTTCAATAGAATTTTATATTAATAATAAATAAACTAAATAAGATTAAACTCTAAATACACAAAACATTGTCAGATTTATAGCAAATATAAGTAAACACTTCAACCACGATTAAAAGAAATACATTTCTTTCTCACCATAGCAACACTTAACTGAGATTATGAAAAGGTCTTTTTACATTTTATTATAATACAAAGTGAGCTTTTTTTAACGGATTGATTTAATCTGTTCGTTTTTTGTTCTTATTGAATATTTTTATTTTTGTTATTCATTATTTGTTGCTTTAGACAACAGCTGTGGCATCACTAAAATTTGATTTTAAATTGAATACAACATTCTTTTGGATCTCCGTTCTCTGTAATTTCTTTAATAAACCGATCGGCTAGAGTTAATATGAGGAAAAATAAAAACAAATTGTTATAAATGCGAAAATAAGATTAATGAGTACTGCGGTCGTTAGTATTTTTGATGGAATCGAGAAATTATCAAAATAATAATAAAACAAATTAAATAGATAAGACACATCAAAAACAAACAAAAAACAATCATAAAACTACCTACCGACTAAACTTTACGATTATACTTATTTATGATACATTAATAACCAATGTTACACTAACACAGGGTCTAAAATTATGTGCAGTAGTAAATACGAAATGTGTAGATTACCTACTGGCTACTGCACAAATGTGAAAATTGCAGTGCATTTGTGTATATTTATAATCAGTAAGTATTTTTAAAACAGCGTACCTATGTGTGATTGCAATGTACAAAAATTTTAGGCATTGCACTAACAGTTGCAATGTAATAAAAATATGATGGTCAAATAATTTCAAATGTTAATCTTATAATGACTCAAAAAGTAATTATGATTTTAAATTATTTTATATCCGTAAAAAACAAAAGCATATCGTACAAATAATACAGTGTAAATAGAAAAATTATTTCATAAATTTTAATAAATAAATAAAAACAAATATCTTTAAATCATAAAAATCATATCTCAGAGTATAAATTGACGTGTCTGGCACACAAGTATAATTGAGGTATGTATTTAAACATAATTTTCCACATACCTACCCACTATAAATATGAAAAAATAATTGCGAATATTGTCTGCATCATTCAATTAAAATAGGTTCTTCGGTTAAACTTTAAAACTATAGTTAATTTTAATATTGAAACATTATATTTAAATAGAATAAATAAGTCGTTTTTCTCTCTTTAAAATCGATACAGACAGCATCGTTAAAACCGTATTTAAAATACGCCTCCACATAAAATTAGTTACTAGACCTGGGCAAGTTACTGTTTTCAGCAAATATTTTACAATACTATAGAACTGCGATCTCTAACCCAAACCTATCTATTGGACGACGATAGGGTGGGTTGCGTATTGTTTTCCCTCCCTCGTTCACGTTAAACCAATTCACTTACGTCACGTTATGGGGATCGCATCTATAAGCACCCCTAACGATCTGTATCCATTTAATCTTCCCTTAAGCAATAGAGATGCGGTACAATCCCACCTACCACTGATATCTTTTAGACGGTAATAGTTGTAGTGATATTGATAGTGATGGTGTTAGTGATAATGGTAGTAGTCTGCGCTTTGGTAATATATATATATAATGCAGTGGTGATGGCTGCAGTTTTATCATAATATTTAAGTACGTTATAATGCAGCTTCGCGCACTTAAAACTGAACGATTTTCATCCCTCTCAACTCTGACATTTTTCACCACGACGCGTTTGATGGCTGAACAAGGCGGTTCTACATCCGACCATATTTTCACGTTTACATTTTAATAACAATAAAAGCTGTCATCTATCTCTATGCGTATTTTAATGTGTGCAATGTTCCAGTTACGTTTAATTCTCGGATTTATTAATGATAATGGAGCACCGAAAGCATAAATAAATAAATGTGAGTGTATGTTTGGGAGGGTAAGGTAAGGGCGAGTGATGAGGTAGTCATTGGGTTCGAATTTGTCAACTGCCAGTGACAAAACATTCGATTTACGTATTTACGACATAACACGGTAATGGGACTTCGACGACGTGTCATCGTCGATGGAAATAACATATCACATACTACTATTCGATCTTTCAAATACGTATTGCAATAGCAATAACAATAATTAATCTTAATATTAGGATCGTTTAGTAAACGCGTTGAAACGATTGACTCATTTTTTTTAAAAAAATATAACTGTTTTGTTTGCGTCTAGACAACTCTTACGAATACGGTCGCCTTAACTGGCGAGAGAGATATACTTTTTGCCTTTAGGGAACGCACCGACTCGCGGTTGCACAGAACGTATATAAATGGAAAACAACACGTGTATTGGCGCAACGTTCAAATAAATTTATATATATAAAGAAAACACATAAATAATATTGAATATTATACCAAAAGGGTGGGATAATATTAACAACCAATAATATGACGGTTATAATACAGTATTAAGATAACGGCACCGTAATTAGAAGTTTTGATTCGACCATACCCAACCTTAACGTACCATACGTTACATCGTTACCGCAAACGCCGTTAATGATACACCGCGTACAAACGCAAAATCGAACATCCACTCACAAACATGAAGACGTGGAACTCCTTCTTCTATAAATAATCGTAGGCCTTTCGCCAGCAAGTGATACGACACCACGTATAACGAACGGAGACAATCAAAATAAACAATGGATCCCGCATACATGCACAATGACGCCGAACAGATACTTCAGGTAGTTCAATTGAACTGCCTTAAGAAAAGAGTGAGTGAGTCCCTTGAAAAATACCTCCTTCAAATTTGCTGATACTGTTTGAATAATCGATTCTAATATAGCTGATAGTGAGTAAATATAACGGTGAGTGGATATGAAATAAAATAAATTGAACCGTCTGTTTTGAAACATGTCGGCGCCACTGCGTTAAACTACGTAAAGTCGGGTCCACACGATAATTATATAGTTACTCTCACGATAGTCGCTATCGAGATAGTAACTCTCAACTATCATGTATGATAGTGTGAGAGCTGTTCTCACACTATCATGTATGATAGTGTGAGAGCTGTTCTCACAATAGTTCGTTTTAATTACTATTAACTTGTTCACGCAGCGATAGTATTCGATATTACTATCACGATAGCGACTATCGCGAGAGTAATTTTCATCGTGTGGACCCGGCTTAAGCACATGGATAAATTCGACAGAATGCGTGGAAATGACACGACAAAAAACGCGATCTTTTATGAAGAAGTGTCGTTCACGTCGAAGTCTCAAATAGCGTACCCACTCAATAGCGAAAGATGAACAACTACTAAAATGAATGTCTTGGGCGAGCACGTATAGATAATTTAAAAATGAATAACTAGGCCATAGTAATTTATTTCAGAAGGATAAACATTCGATTTTTGAGATTACAAGCGATACCCTTGTAAAGGGTTTAACCTTTAAATACCCCGTGTCAGAAAAAGAATTATTTTTCAATAATAATAATTCTTTCCCTCTTCCACATTCCAAATCGCGACCCTGTGTGTTATTAATATAGGTGTGGCTTATCCATTCATGTATTATCTATGACGTAAACCTCGTTAGGTTTCGTTGACTGGCAAGGACATAGATATTAAACCATAGACGACGGGATCACGGAAAAGTTCCGGGAATGTTACCATACGGACTGATTGCGTGCGTTAGAGAAAATTACGCGAATGAAGTCTGATTCGAACACTATTTATTGACATTTGAAAAGTTAACGGTGATTTTATAGCAAATATATCGATTATAGCATCGCATTTTTCGCGTAAATCGATTGTGTAATAACAAATATTATTTTTATTATCAAATAATACAATTCTAAAATCATAAATCATATATTGCATATTGCATATAGTATACAGAATGATGAGAATATTATGACACAAAAATAATGGAAATAACATTCAAAATGCACTATGCAATTGTCACCATTTTTGTAAAACATCGTCAAAATTGAAATTGACATGATTTATAATGGTTTTTAGAATTTTATTTCTCTTGTTTTCTAAGGAAACATTTTGGATAATTCACAACATGGCATTTTTTGTGCACCATAAATGAATTAAAATGATGTACTAAAACTTTTTTCTTATTAATCTTATGAAGTAATCATTATTGAATGGACCGTTATGTCTATTCGAAAAAGTATCTTAATACGCATCCCACATAGGTAGTAAGTACTAAATAAAAAACAAGTTTTATACTATCTTTAGAAAGGAAAATTTTAAATATTTCTATTATTATTTTTACATCAAAACTGTTTTATACCTTAATAATACACTGGTATAAATTTATGCAATAATACTATCAAATAGGAATGATGAAAATACAATTTAAATTTATTATTTTATCAGATATGTCAAACGTATTTTTAGTGACTAAGTTATTTAAGCAACTTATTTTGCGTTTATATAAAGCATTTTATACCTACTAACAAACATGCTATGTTAGTTGTCAGCATATTTACAGTAACATTCGTTACTCCAAATACAATTTATAGACGTACTTAATAAAAAGACGCGCACAATTGTATTGGACACAATAAATTTGCTTTAAACTCTACGGTTGCACGATTTAGTCAATTTAGTTATTTATGTTAAGACCAACAAAATATTTGAACACTATAAAAGTGGTCATAATTATAAAATTATTATTATCAAATTACAATAATTAATCAATTTGTTTATAATATTTCAGATATTTTACATATTATTTCACTTATCGCTTATCTTAGTAGCCATTTTGTATTTAGAAAATTGGCAAATATTTATAAATTATTACAATATAAGCATTACCACAAAGTCAATTATGATTATATACAATATACCTACTACCAACTACCGTGAATAAATAATAAAACATGTTGCTTCTTTAAATTTAAATTTTAGTGAATGAATAAATTAATAACTAAATTACAATAAGCAATATATTTAATATACATATACAAAATGCATAAAATGTGTGAAAAAAAAATTCACGTCTCAACAGTAAATTAGAGTTGTATGAAAAAACTTGAAAAAAACACTCATTGTTAATTAGTAACAAACACTTCTGAACATAAGTATTTTAACAAAAAAAACTTTCATATACTTAAAAAGTTTGATGTTAAACTTTATTGGACATGATTGTTTTACGATTCTTAAACTTTACAACAAAATTTAAACCATTTTAATTTGATAGGGAAGTATCATAATGCAAATAATATGTTATGTATTGTTAGAAAATATATACATTATTTCATTACTTTGTGATTTCAATACAATGTGTTTATCACTAAAATTTCAAAAAATATAAAATTAATTATTATTAGTGTTATTTAATTAAAACTATGATAGGATAAAATGTAATTAGGTTTTACCTAATTATTTGTGTTAATCTATTATCTATAAAGATTTAGAACATATTCTAATATACCTACATATTAAATTTCATATTATATTTTTGATTTAACGTATTTATTTTTCATAAAATTAAAATTTGTTACAAACATTTAATAAAGTCACTTACCCTGGCACCACAAGGTCATAATTTTAAAAAAACAATACTTGTGTTATTTTTTATTGTTATTGTTTCATAAATTCGGTTTTATATAAACGAACAAATATAAAATATATGACTGTATGACCGTCGGTAAGTTTTTTTTTTTCTATTTAATATGCATAATCACACAAAAACAATACCTTTTGTATGATTTAATAAGGCACGAATACTCTTACATAGTCAAGACGTAACCATAAAGACTTAAATTCGGATAATTTTATATTTACATTTTATAAAAAGATCTGAGGTACTTGTTGTAGTGATGTGGAAGTAACATGGATAGGTAAAATTATACAAACAGAGAATTGTAATCGGAATTTCCTTTTCACTAACCACCCCAGCATTCTTAGATGCCCTTTAATTCCAACAAACAATCTACTTGGGTTTTATAAAACCAAATTTTCGCATTACGTTTCTTATCTTATTTATATTATATGTCCAAAATGTCATGTTTCATTCAAATATTCTTTCTTGAACTATATTTTTTAAAATTAAAATATAGAACATTCGGACAATAGTCACGGACTTTCTATAAATACAGAGGAAAGGTCAAAAAAGTTTCATTGTCGCGCAAACTTTATCTTTAGTAAAAAAATACAAAATAAAATAAAATAAATATTGAAACTATCTTCTAGATTGATATCATTTGGACAAAGTTCAAAACAAACTTTTGCTATTTAACCTTTTTCCTTACGTAACACATAGCCCACCAGAGAAAATGAACACCAATCTATCATGTGGAACACATAAATTGTTTTTCGTATATATTTATTATAATATACAATATATTATAATATATCATAAGCATGTAAAATAAATACGTATGTTTAAACGTTTTAATAAATTTAAATTATTTTATTTTTTAAAGTTCTAACATATTTTTTTAACGCACAATAAACATTTTCCACAACATCAAACAACTTATAATTCACTTTGTATTAATATTAAAAATAAAATATAAAAAACCTATGTGCCAGTCCCTCACATCGCGATTTTTAATCTACACTAAAGAATATTAAGCTCTCAAAACCGCCTCAAATGTATATATATAAACTGTTTTTTTTGGTGATAAAAATATATAATAAAACTTTAATAAGGCATACCTATGTACATATTTGTATTTTTAAAAATATACAATTTCTTATATTAAATAATTTCGGTAAAAAAATAAATATAAATTACTAAGGTATTGTAATAACTACGATAGTTTAACGAAGTTAAATTAACTTATTCACTTGATAAAAATATGTTTTATTCACATTATATAATATAGGTAACTATTATTAAAAATTGCATAATGTAATAATTAATAACATAGGAATTAAATTATGATGATTTAATCATCAACCTTCTGTAGTACAGTAACAATATCTAAATATAACAAATTATTATATCTACACCTATACCTATTTATATTCTAAACTATTGATGACATTATTAGATAAAAACTAATTAGCACTTTTAAAAATATTACAATACTCATATAATTAGTATGTAATTAATTCTTATACAAACATTTTGTACCTGTATAATTATTTAGATTTTATTATTATTATCCCAAAATAATTAAACAATATAAAATTATTTCAACATACCCAACCTATAAAAATTATCTCGATATTATAATTTTATAAATATAAAAAAATTTCAATTAAATATGTATATAATGTTATATTAAATTATTGTTTAGGTATATAATAATATATTTATTTTATAACTAATTATATTAACGTTATACATAGAATTATTATTATTAGTAGTAGTAGTATTTTAATTTTATTGTTTTGAGATTTTGACTCAATTATATATATATATATATATATTCATAAAAAAAAAAAATTATTTTAAAAATTAAAGTTCAATATTATTTTTAATTAAATAAGAACATATTAAATTGTATCTTATAGTTGGTAAAATATTAAATAATATACCTACTGCCTTTCAAAATAATAATAAGAACATCTGAATCATTAATATCGTTTATATATTTTATGATCCGTGAACAATTATTATTTCATATTTTTCTCTAAATAATATTAATAACCGTAAGATTTCTCCACAATGAACAAGTTAATAAAGGAACCCCAATATTGTATTTCCAATGCTATGAGGTGGAATTGTATAGATTACAAGCAACAAACAAATAAATCTGATTATAAACGATTATACAAGAATAGGTATAACAAACCATGCTTGGTTATCAAATATATATCTAAGCTAAAAATCATAAAAATTGTAATCATCCAAAATTTCTTGATTTTTTTAAAAATTCTTTATAAATGTTATCTAAATATCTTGCCAAAATAAATAATAATAATGGGTACTAACAATATTAGATACTATTCGTCTGTGGCATAAAACTTTAAATGAGGTGTGGTACATATGTCATATGTATACGTCAACAGTCTTAAGTCTAAAATCCAATTGACCAAATCCTACCTAACTGATTACCAATTAAAATTTTATTTTAATTTTTTATATTTTGAAGGGTCAAAACTACTCTTATATAATAAATATTATTTTCGATAACTAGTCATACAAGAAAATAAAAAATATTTTTTATATCATACCTATTAATAGTATAGTTAAATACCATGGTTATACTTGATTTTTCATCCATATACGTAGATTCAGCTCTAAAATTTGTTACTTAAAAAATCTAACATTTAATTTGTTATAATAAATATTATAGTATTATTAGTTTAAATATGATACCATATATAATTATTATATAATATAATAAGTATGTTATAGTAAAAGTTATGACAATCAATTTTTATTAAATTAATAAAAAAATAGTTAAATATTTTTAATAATAATATAATATATTATATCATATTTAAGTATTACTTGACAGCACCTATTATTAGCATAATATGTATAATACAAATTAATGTTATATTTTAAAAATGAATTTAAATAATATATAAAATAAAAATAATAACCCTTTTTAAATATAAACAGTTTATACAATTACATAAAATATAGAATAACAATGGACTAAGAAAAAAAAATTAAGTTTATGTACTTAATACTTTTTTCGAAATAATAATTGGCATTTTCCATCTAAAAATAAATACTATAGGTAGGTATTAAAATTAATTTAATCTATTCTATTTTATTCAACATTTTACATTTTCTTTTTGAGTTTATAAATATATCGTGTTAAGATTTTTTACATAAAAAACAACACTTTGTAATATTTTACATAACTATTTATGTGTACCTAACAACTATTTTCCAAATATTTAAACATTTAATAATATCTTTTTTAAAAAAAGAAAAAAACAGAAATTGTTAGTTTCATAAGAGCAAAACTTACTTATCTAACCTAACTAACTTTTTGTATGAAACTATAGAATTTTAAATTGTTAGGAGAAAAATGTGCGGACGTCCAGTAATATTTATAATACATTATTTTATACCAAGTAAAACGAATCGGGTGCGCTTTGGGATTATTTATGGTCAGGGGTCGTCTTGTCAGAGGTTATCTCATATTTCCCGTCGTCCAGCGACAGTATTGGTCACAACAACCATCTCTGCTACTGGTTATTTATACACCATTCAGGGATGAAAGTCGCCCGAATGCTTCGAACCCATAGAGAAATATTTTCTTCCACATCTCTTTTTATAGAATATTCAATATTTAAATATTTATTTAGTTGACATTATTATAACCATAGATTTATTATAACTGAACTATTAATATAACTTATAAATTATATAACTGAATATCAGTTTATGTTTAAAATACTTGATAATGATAATGTTCGTTTTAAAAATAAAAATAATGTATATTCGTCTAATGAGTAACTACTAAAAACTCACATGTTATTTTAATTAACTTTTTAATTATTTTACCTTAAAAATATCTATAAAATAGTTGAATATTTTACAAGTGCATTAAATATTCTGAATTATTTTTTTGTATTTATAGAACACCTATACAATACATAAATACTGTATATATGTATTAACCTAATTAATATATTTAGAATTTTGTTTTCCTTTAAATCGGCCAACGTTTTTACTATTTTAAACTCGTTATTCTTTTTTTAATTTTTTTATAATTATTTTGAATTTTGCGAAAATATCTATAATTATGTTTGTGGTCTGACGTTTCGGAATAGCTGCAAATGCTGAGAGTAGTCATGGCTGTTAGACGCACACTACATACTTTGAAGATTAGAACCTGCAGTTATTCCCAACGACAGCCCACAAACATAAACATGAATATTTCCGCATAACACAATAATATTTGTTTAATCCATGAATGCTTTAATTAATTGAAAATTAATATTACTTAAATTGTTTACAATAATTACATAAATCATAAGGATTGAATATAATTCATATTAAAATATTATACTATATTGTGATTAAAAAATATTAATATGCTGTTACTTTATATCAGTACTCTCAGGCCCACTTTCTCAACTCCTAGTTAAGGAAATTTAACTTCCAGATAGTAGTATCTGATAGTTAAAATTCATTTTGAATTTCTCAACTTCTAGTTAGCGCTATCTAATAGATAAAGTGACGAATAACTTATTCGGTACTATTTCTACCGGCTAAGCTCTTAACTGGAAGTTATTATGTCATTAGAATGGTTATCAATTATTATTTTCGTGATAGTGTTAAACTTTTTGTATTATAAGCAATTATGACTTGCGAACATGATATAATACAAAATTCTTTTATTATAAAATGAATTCAATTTTATATCGAGTTAGTTCTAGTGTTGGTAATGATGACGAAGAAATTATAGAGTTTCTTTTACGTAGAAATCGATCTCGTTATTTTCAAAACCAAATTGATCATATTAATAAATGGAATGATATTGATTTTTTCCGAAGGTTTCATATGAAAAAACATACTTTTATGTACATTTTAGAAAAAATAGAAAATAAATTGTCAACTGTGACTAAGAGGTATGGTTCAGTGTTATATAAAGATAAATTAATATTAAAATATCTAGATAAAACACAACATTGCTCTATTCTTTGGCTTTCAGTTCACTAACGTGAATGATTTGTTATTTATTATTATTATAACCATTTCACTGTTATTAAAATTAGTTTTTCTCTTTTTCTCAGCCATAATTTAAAATTTTTAATAATAATAATACAAAGTAATAACAATAAATAAAAATATAATTATTACGAAAAAAAAATATAATAATTATTATGTTTATGTATAATATAAATATTACCCATATTTGATCTAAAAATAAACTTAATTTATCTTATCACAGTAAAAAACGATAAAATCCAGGAAGATTTTATCTATCCTCCTTGATAAAATCAACACGTTCCGGTTAACTACCTTGTAGTTAAAAATTCCTTCAGAAAGTGAAGTTCAGAATTAACTGATAGTTAGTCTTATCTTCAAGATAACTATCTATTGGTTAAACTATAAGTTGAGAAAGTGGCCCTCAGTGGGACAAAATAATTAGCGAGATTGTTAAACATTCAGGTGATAACTCTAAGATAATACATACATATAATATATATTTTAAATAGTAGAGAGATGATAAATATGAATTGTAAAATTTAAGGTATTTCAACGGCTTTTCATATTAGATAAAATAAATAATGTATGCTTTCCTAATTTAATAGTTCATTATTTAATATGTTAGTATATTATATATATATTATCTATTATATTTTTAGATACTGAGTGAAGTGAAGAATTAACTTGTTGGTTTTATATTGATGTGTGAATTTTTTAATTTTATTTTTTTGACTTAAATAATTCTTTTGGGCAGAAATAATAGTCCGATTACCACAAATGGAGTATGAGTTCAAGAAACATTTTATCTAGTTGATATTTTATTTAGTTAATTTTTCGAATAACTCAAAAGTTTTTCTTTTGGGATAAGGAAAATTATGGAAAAAATAGTTGAAAACTGCCAAATTCACGGAAACTGTAATTTTGGTGAACTTTATTTTAAATATTTTATAATAAATAATGCAATTTAGTGTAATTTAGACGTTTAATTTTTTTTGAATATTGACTTAATTATTTTACGTATGAGAGAAAAAATTAACTGTTATACTGATTTCATGTCTAACATAAAACTTTGAAATTTCTCCTAAAGTGTAATTTTTTTCTAAATAATGTTTAATATAATTTACAATTTTGGGTTTACAACTTGAAACTGCTATAGAAGCATAATCATATATTATTCAACCCAGTTACAAAATTTCGCAAATCGACAGTCCCATTTTTTTTTAAACACTTTTAGAGTTTAATTTTTTAGAATAATGTATGATTTTTGTAATTTTAAAAATATGAAAACCCATTTTTTAGTAATAAATGTGGTTCGTTACCACTAATTCGATATGTTTATGGTAGAGAATATGATCAAACTTAGTACTTTATAAAGATCGTTTTTAATAATTCTAAAACTTCTAGGTAATTTTCTAATAAACAAGAAAAGCCAGTGAAAACAACAGAAAACGACAAAATTCACGGAATCTATATTTTTGTCAAATTTGAATTTTATTATTTTATGATTAACTAATTTTTCTATTACACATTATTTGATAAATTACATTATTTTTAAATAAAGACAATTTAGAAATAAAAATATTATAAGTGTATTATATTTTTTTAATAGTAATTATATTTAAAAATATTACAATTTGCTTTTCATTTAAAAAATATAGGTACAAATTATAAAATAATATTTATTACCATCATTTTATATATTATTATTTTATGAACATTAGGTATCTATTTGTTGGAATAAATAAGCACAAGCAGAATCTATTTCTGTCAACATTTTTAAGCCACAAATATTAAAGTACACGGTTATTAAAATGTATATATCTTGTGATGTGATAATGTTTATATTATTATCATTATTATACGTACTTATTAGGAAATTTTTAAAGCAATTTATATTAGTTTTATCCTGTATGACCAGTATACATTAATCTCAATAAAAATTATTGTATTTAAATATTAATATACAAAATTAAAAAGTGTGTAATCATATGTTTAAAATCAAAATTTAAATGAAATAATCGTTATCACAACTCTTGTGCTTGTTCCAATTTATGTTTAATTACTATATTTAATTATGGTGGATGTCTATTTAAAATTTTAAACGGTTAATCGTTGCTAAGGTATATTTTCAATTATGAATATAAAACAACAATGTACTAATCAATAAACATATAACTTTTTGTATAATACTACTACCTCTAATTAAAAAAACATATTTGTACCTAAATACTAAAACTTGAATTGGAAATACTTTTTCTTCGTATTTTTATACCTATAACTAATTTAACATGTATAAAACAAAAAGCCAAACATCAGTTCTCTGTTCAGGTATATGCGTATGCAACAAAATTTTTAATTCGTATGTATAAGTACAGTAATATAAAAGAAAGAGTAGCTTTTGGAACCATATACACGTACCCGTATCTCATCGTAAATTTTTTTTTTTTACTTTATCCTTTTCGTTCTGTTTATCTATGACGTAACATATGAGTGTTTAAATTCTCTACAATATTCATATATGTACATATATATATATATATATAATATGTATATATACATAATTATGTAATATAATAACATTTACCTACATGTCACCTATCGATCAATTTTTTTTATATATTATAGCAAATGGAAAATTTTGTATTTAATATAGTCATTAAATAATACTCTGGTTGATAATCTAACTGGAGTTATTTCAAGTTATAATATTTTATTATCTTTAATTTTATGCCGTTATACAGCGATATAGTAAAATAATAATGTATTTGTATATTGTTTTTTTATACTTTACAATTCGCAACTTTTAATTAATGTATAGGAAAGATATTTAAGAAAGAAATAAATTACACATTAGTACTAATTGCAGTGTTTAACCAAAATAAACGATGCTACATGTCCAAAAACTGTAGATCACAAAAATCTAAACGCATAAGGATCTAAGCAAAATAGCCATCTACTACCACAATCAATACTACAATCACGCCATCATTCAACACGTCCATGATAGCTACTACTATATCGGATGCCATAACCACACTGGACGCCACGCTTCACAGCCTTGTAAGTATTCATATAATATTAATTTTTATACCAAGCGTTAAATTATAAATAAACAAAACAATATTTGACAGTTTTAAAAGAAATTGATTTTTATTATTTAATTAGAATTAGATTTGGGTAATATTTTCAGTAAAATATTCCAAATACTATATTCAAAATATATAATAAGTATCTATTCCAAGTAATGACAAAAAGTTAAATAATATGAAAAAAATACTAGATTTTAAAATTGAATAGTATAAATGTATATTTTATTCAAATATCAAAAAATATTTAAAAGATATTGTGTAGGTACTTATGCAAAACAAATAACATAATTGAAATATTATTTATAGTAAGTCTAAAAATATTCTACGTACTTAAAAAAAATTCCATATATATCATATTATACTTAACTTAGATTGGAAATATTATCATTTTTGTCTTATAAAAATAAATAAGGATAAAAACAGTTTGATAACCAGAATAATTAAGCAGAAACAAACGGGGCACTGGACCTGGGTCTCATGGTTTTATTCGAATATTTGGACCACGTTGTCATGTTATATTATATTATTCATTATAATTTATAATATATTTAATATAAAAGGAGCTTAAAACTTTAGGCTAGTAAATAGTTGATATGAAATTGAATAAATACGTGTTATACTAAAATTATCTATCAATCAAAATCAGTCTAGCACCCTATCTCGCAGGTTATATATATATTATAGCTAATTCAAAAGTGATTAATAGGTATTTTTAGCATTTATTTGTATTTTTTAAAGAAACCTTCAGTGGAAGAAATACATCTTTGTCCAATATCAAGAATTAAGGTTAGAAAGGAGTTTAGTATAGTAAATTCATTTCAAAAAAAAATTACTTGTTACATTTAAGTTAATTATTATTGTTTAATTACCTGTTATTTCTTTTTTCTAACTTTCTTGTAATACATATATATCTATATATACAAATATATTTATCTCATTTATTATTACTTATATATTCAATTGTTTAAATCTATATATATTTGTCAATAACTGCTAAAAATAAATATTTATTAAACATAAAATCGAGTGTATGTAAAACGTAGATATTATTTCTACAAACTAATAATAAGTAAATTATTTATTTAAATTACGTTGTTTAATTTACACCTATTATATTTTTTTGTAAAATTGCACAACGTTTAGCTTATCAGTATTTTACTTGAATTTAATTAATATTAGATGTGTGAAAAAGATCCAGACATGCAAGAGATTCCAGATTCGACTTTTGGGTAGTCTCGCGGGTTTTTTGCGCATGAAAGGCTCTGGACTTTAGAGGAAATTGGTTACGATACAATTACCCGAAAAAGTCCAATCATTTGGTTAATATTTAATGTTACTAATAATACTACTTTAAGAATGTGATTCATTTTAAAGTTTCTTAATAAATCTATGAACGAGTAGGATAACACAAAAAAATATTGATAAAAGTAACAAAATACAGAAAATTGTTGTATTGCACAATAATCATTAGTATTTATAGTATCTCAAATAATTACTTTTAAAGTAAAGCATTCTTCTATTTTAAATAAATAAAATTATTATAAACATATAGTAGAAGCTGTTAAAGTAATGATAATTTCCTATAAAATGAAAATTGAACGACATATAATTTTAAACTAATTAACACAATTTATGTTCAGCCTACAACATGATTACCAGACAAAATATAAACACACCATTTCATATTTTCGTCTGATTAAAATCTACCTACAACTGTTGGATTTTCAGTATATACCAGAGAATCGCAGCTAACAATATCCCTTCAATAACGATTTTATCTAAATTATAACAATATAGTCAAAATCTACATTCAACCCAATGATAGTATTCATTAAATATTCCCCTCTACTCGGTGTTTCCTTTAATCTAGTTTATTATTATGGTAGTGGACTCGCGGGTGTGGTATTTATTTTCTACTCGCTAAATATGCAAATGATACATTCGAGAATGGTCATTAATATGGTGCACACGAATTGTAACTGGCGTATTTGGTGAAAGGTATACGTACTAGATATTATATTAATACCTACCATTATTTCCCTCTCTGGTCATTACATTTACGTAATTCAAATTATGTAAAAATTAATTTAAAAAAAACAAACAGAAATATTACAATATATTTTACAACCTAACATTATTTTCATCTTGTATCTTAAGTCGGTGGATTTAACATAAAACCGTTATACTTCAAATGTGTATAAACAAATTACAATTACACAACTTTTGTATCAGACTATATAAAAATATAAATATACAAATAATATTTACATTAATTTGCATACATTTTCAAGTCCATATGATCAATACGAAATTATATTTAAAATCAAATTAGCGGAAATCGTAATTTTTCCGATTTACGGAAATATTTTACCAGTTTTTCTTCTCCCGAAGAAAAACTTTTGCGAAATTCAAAAAATTAGCTAAACAAAATACCAAGTAAACACAATTTTCTACTAAAAACATACCCCATTTGTGAAAATCAGCCATTACTCAAAAAAATGTATTCAGACTTTTAAAAACATATGATATTTTATCATAATATTCAATTCTATAATCTTATTATAACTTTATTATAATATTTATAACTATAGAAATTTATAAAAAAAAATTGTGACTTAAGATTTTGAAAATATTTTATAAGTAGGTTAATTAGTATATAATTATACTTCTATGAAATTTTCAAATCGTTTAACCTAAAATTACAAGTAATGTTAAACATTTTTGGATAAATTTCAAAGGTCTATGAATAGTCAGAATCAACCATCTACTAATTACCATCAACCAATAAGTAATTCGATCTATTTGGATACATTGTATAAGTCTTTCATGTCCAAACTATAGCAAGTTTTTTCTCGTTAAATCATAGTAATGAAGTCATTTTTAAATATGATTGTTTGCAAAAATACGCATCAGTATGTTGAATTCCAAATAAATCGGTTTATATTATATGGTGTGTACTACTTCGATTTATTTGGATACGACGTATAAGTCTTTCATGTACAAACTTAAGAAGTTTTTTCGTTGTACGATTTACAATTTTAAACCCGATCATTATTGTGATTGATTTTTTAATTAAAAATAATGCTAATCACAAAGGTATAAAATGTTACCAATAATGGACAATAAACGGCAAAATATGCGAAACCGTTAAAAAAATGTACGCACACGGAAATATATTGCAAAAGCAGCGAACTGAATAGTGAATACAAAAAAGTAAAAAGAGTGAACGGAGATGACCGATGGCGAACCATAGAACAAGATGACTGGTGAATTGACGAACAATCGTGACATCGGCCGACTCATCGTGGAGATCATCGGGCACATCGACTTTCCTCCACGTGGACTGCGTGATTTCTATGCCTATTGTTGTCGACGGCGTTGTTTTGATTAGACTTATTTTCTAGCGCCTTATTTCAAATAATTAATATAACAGTATATGATTATAGTTTTATACTAGTGGCGTATTTAAGGGAGGTGTCTTAATTCTTGGTGGTTAAAACACCCATAATTTTTATTTATTTTTTTTGTCATAAATATGTGGCTCATCTCAAGTCGTAAATGTGTAAAACGTGATATAATATTGACAATAATAAACAAAAATTTAAGATGTTCCTTTTTCGTCCCTTCAGAAGAAGAATTTCATAGAAATTAGTGATTTTTTATAATTATTAAGATTTAAATGCAATGATATTGCATTAAAAAATAAATCCTAAGCGAATCTCAATATATTACAAAATATTATACTGATAATCCATTCCAAAATCTTACCACAAGTGTAAATTACATGAGTAAATATTCAAAATAAATTTAAAATATCTACGCTAGAATTTCAAGGAGTTATAAATACATGATAAAAATTGTCAGTCACGATTTTCAAAATATTTCTTATATAGATTAAAAAATATATGGGTAGGTTTCAATAAAAATATCAAACAGTTAAACCAAAAATTGCTGATAATATTAAACGTTTTTGGAAAAAAATCAAAACTATATATTTAATCGAAAAATCAACCAATCCGTTCCAAAATTTTCCAAAACATAAATATTACCTATTTTAGTATTCAAAACAATTTTCAAGTCCTGCTATCAAAACTCAATTAGTAATCAAGAAATAAAAATATTTTAAATAACGAAAATCGTAATTTTGCCGATTTTCCGCTTCTCAAAGAAAAACTTTTGGAAAATTCAAAAACTGAACTAAATAAAGTTCCAACTAGATGAAATTTGGTATGGAAAGGGTAATCGGACCATTATTTCTACCCAAAAAAATGTTTTCATACATAAAGAAAAACATCTTTGTAAAGATAATACATTCCTCGCTCCATTTAGAATCTAAAATAAATAAAAATATTAATGTGAAGAGGTAAAACTTTAAACAATTCTATGAACAAACTTATATTTTCAGAGAAAAGAATATTTACTGGACACCCCCAAAAAAAATTTCCTAAATACGCCACTTCTACACAATAAGGATGACCGTGTATTTAGATTATATAATTAATTTTTTATGTCAGATGCGGAAACGTTATGGTGTAAATGAGTAATGCTTAGAGCCGTGTACTCGGAAATTTTTTTTTTCAAACGAGATAGATTTTTACAACAAACCTGAGTTAATTTTCGATTTGCGATTGACGAATTCCAAACACGTGCAGTATTTACCTTTTAATATTATATAGTAATAATTACTGTAATATATGTATTGAACAATGGACAATAATAAATTTAATTATAAACAGATTTTTTATATAATAGTTAAATATTATTTATATTATATATTATATACATTATATGTAGATTATAATTAGTACCTATATAACAAGGAATCATTTGTATTATTTATTGATTTTATAAATTTATAATCGCCGCCATATGTATATTAGGAAATTAATAAACATAATATTACAAAACTCTAAAAGATACACTTAAGAAAAAAATTTTGAAAAAATGTAAAAGCATACCCTTTTGTACCAATTTGTGATAATCTGACTATTATTTCTATCCGAAAAATTGAGACAAAAGAAATCTTCTTTGTAAAACCAATACCTTATTCGCCTAGCTCAAAATCTATAATATATTATGTACCTCAATAAATATTATAATATTGATTATATCGTATCTTCGTAGAAATAATTGAAATGGAATTTAAAGTATATTTTATAGTAACATCATACATATTTATTACTTACATATATATTTTGATTTAAAAGTCCAATTTCCAAAACTAATAATCGTATTAAATAAAACATAGAAATCAAAAACATAATTTTGTAATTTTATAATTAATCCATTAATCTTATTTAACTAAAGTCATGTTACTAAGGTTTTTTGTTGCCGACACGAAAGTAGTAAATTTGCCTACTCAAAGCGCCGTCTATAAATTAAACCTGACTAAATTAAATCACGAAACATAAGTCCGCCTTTCTCCTGCTAAAAATCTGTACGAATAGAAGAATGATTAAAATGTATATTACTTGACGTATTCATAATTTAAGTGAAGATAATATATATTATGCCAGTATTTAATGTGGTATTGTTAATTGGAACACAGAAGGACTTATATAATTTATACTTATTTCTTATGCTAATTAAAATATATAGTAAATGTCAATTTTTTTAAAATTTAAATTTAATAATAGTAGTAGTTTTGATAATGGTTAAGAAATTATATCAATGTACTCATAAATTATGTAATAATATAAAATTATATTTTACATTTAAATCCAGAAAATACTTAATATTGTATTTATAATATTTGAAATAATATTACATTTAAATATTATCAATAACAATATTTATGTATTTTGATACGCATAAACTATTATCAAAAATTAGTCAACCAAATTAACTAACTAAGTTTAGATCGTAAGAACTTGTGAACACATGTGGTAAAATTTTAAAATGGATTATCAGTATAGTATATTGTAATATATTGAGTTTCGCTCAGAATCGTATTTTCTAATGCGATATCATTGCATTCAAATCTTAAGTATAATAAACCAATAATTTCTTTGACAACCAAAGGGATGAAGGAGGAACGTCCACAATTAACCTTCCCACTTTTTTTTCAGCGTGTCTAATACAAAAATGTTTTCAAAGAATCGTCCATTCACCACAGACCTAATTTTAAGTCAAGATCATTTTATATCTTATTATTTAGATACAAATCCTAAGGTTCCATTTTTATGTAATTACTTTTATTTATTATTTACCGATAGTTGTAATAATTAGAAAGTGTTTTCATAATTATCATTTAAATAATCTAAAATTCTACTATTTACTAGGCACATTATTTTTCTATACGACAAACTATACTGATCATACAGGTTTATACAATTTGTATGTTTATCAAATAAATAAATATTAACTTAAATAAACTTAAACATTATTATCACATATCTATTAATCTATCTATTTAAAATATGTAAATTATATTCAATATTTTTATAAATTAAGAAACTTACTCATTTTGTTTAACTAAAATTTTGTTTATAAATAAATGTAATCAGTTATTGATTTCGCGAATGAAAACTTACCTGAAACAAATATAATACAAATTCAATTATTTTTTTGAATAAATAGTTTAAAATTTTTATAATTATATAGTTTATATTACATTCTTAAGGTTTACATAAAAATATTTTATTTTAGTAATAATATCATACTCTAAACTCATATTTCCTAAAATGTAGGTACACTTATCTATTATTAAAAATAGCGTAAGTAGCCATATAAATTGAGACTAAATTGGACTTTATAAGTTGAATTAACATAAATAAACGCAATTGTATTAACTCGTCTAAATTTAATTTACACTTAAAATATATTTTATAATCATGTTACTAGATGTAGCGAGGTTAGTGAAAGGATAATTTAATAATATGTAAAACTATAATTAAATAAATATATGAGTATTTGTAAAAAATCATTAACAAAATATTTGAACAACACGACCTTCGTTTACAACTGTGTACCTATATAAACTGTACATAATATCTAAAAATATTTATTTGTATTCATATTAAACTTAACATTATTTCAATCTTAATGATGATTGATGTTTAAAACAATTAGTAAGTTATACTGTTTAATTTTAATTATGTATAATACAATCTTATATCAGCTTATTAAACATCAATCTTCTAAACAAGTCTTTTTTCTACATTAATTAGTAACAAATAAGTTAATTAGTTAATAAGATTTATTAACACATAAAATAATAAAATAATTTAATAGAAAATAAACTAAATACATTTCAATATATTTTTTAAAAAAATAGAGCTTACAAATTTTTAGACACAAAACAATAGTATAATTATTAAAAATATATATTTTGTAACTTAAAAAAAAAATTCTATTTAAATATATAAATAAATATAAATATATTTATGATATAATATAAAATATATTATGTTATACAATTATTTTATTAAATATTTACTTATTCAAAACTCATATTGAAAATTATATGTATTATGAATATTTCTTAAATAAATAAATTACTTACCTATAAATAAACAAATTTAATAGTATTAAAAAAAAACTATTGTATTAATAAGATAAATTAAATATACAAAAAAAATTATTTGTATAAAAATATATCACTTGACTTAACTTCGTTAAAAATTAAAAAGTAAAAATTAAATGGTAGTTATTTTTAAAAAAATAAAATAACTTATTTTATAACTTAATCAAAATTTACTTTTTATTTTTTACAATGACCTTATTAGAATGTTAAAAATGTTTATGATCATTAGTTTTTCTATTGTTTTTATAATAAAATTAACAGATTAATTCTAAATTTATGTCATCATTCATACTTCATATTGTTATAACAACAAAATGAATGCGAGAGTGCAATATGTACTGCGCTTTACACACGAGTACAGTCAAAGTAATTTATTATTATTTTAAATAGGTAGCTAGTAAATATTTATATTTTGTAGAATATTGTTCCTTTATGATAATGAACAAAAAATTATTTTATAATAAATTATTCAAGATTTACATGATGCTTAGTTTCAAGCTATTGAACGCATAAAGTAGTAAGGCCAGCAAATAGTATAGAAACAGTTGTAGCACTTATTTCCGTAGAATAATTATTTAATAAATTATAATTTCTCGTACTATTCGTTTGAATAGGAAATAATGGTAGAAACCAATTGCTTATTATTCATAAGGACTGTTTACAAGTTTATGGTCAATGTTTATTGTTGACGACGTTTATCATAATAATAATCGCACGTAACTTAAGTTAGAAAACAAATTAATATTCATATTATAGTAAACAAAATTTCTTTGCAATCACCTTCGTGTCACTTCGGTAAAAATATTTTACTGTACGAAAATAAATATAAGTTTTATGGTAAACATCAGACATAACATGAAATTATATCCATATTAATTAATATAAATTACTAAAATTACAACTAGATTTTGTTTTTAATAATAATTAATTTAATCTTATCATAAAACTTTTTTTAGTGTATGAAAATGTTTCAAATTTAAATTATCATTTAATTAAAAATATTATAATTGATTTAAAATCAAATAACTTTAATGTTTTTCTTAATAAAATCTGAAATTCGACATCAGCGGTTGGTAAAAAATAATATTAATAATAAAAGTAATAGTGATATTATTGTCAAAATAAATTTGTATTTGCTTGTTAAAACTATCAATAATGTTCTTAAATTATATGCTATGAAGAGTGACCATAACAAAAGCTTTTATCATTACAAATTAAAATAATTTTTTAATGAACTTGGACAATATTTCAGTAATTTCTTGAAAACTAAAAAAAATTTATAATTAAATTATTGATGTTATTTGATTATTAATGTTATTAAGACGAATTAATTATCACAAAAAATAGGATATTAACAACTAAAAAAATGCAATAAATGAATTTTATTACATTGAATAAAAAAAATTCAAAAAGTTTGTGTTAAAAAATTAATTAATTTTATATTTCAAAACATTACAAATTTAATTAAATTCTGCAAACATTTACTATGAAAGAAATATGTGGCATTAATTACTAAATTTCATAAAATGTTTAAAATAAAACAAAAATACTCATACTAAAATATTTCATGTTTCTAAATAATATTGAATATTGTTTTAGTCTATTGTTCATTATTTATCTATTGTACCTCTATAATTATCCCACGTGATACATGAACATAAATAAGATATTAAAAAAAAAAAATACCAAACCTTATATTATGAAAAGGAGGAATAATATCCCCAGGGGTATAATGTAATAAAATAATAGTGCACAGATACTAAAACTTACTTCTAGTGAAACAAGTTCGTTCACTACCTGTATAACTATATAAAAATAATAATTACAACAATTATTAACATTAAAAAAAAAAAAAAAAAAATGAGGATTAAGAAATATTATAAAAGTTAACATTTTTACATCTTAAATTCACAAAGGATATTTTATAGATCAATTGAAACATTGTCCAGAGGAAAACGCTGAAAAAAGTTTTTATTGATTTTAAGAATTGTTTGACAAATAAACTATATAGCTGTTATATTTATTAATATATTTTTATATGCATTAATGTTACAAATATTAATAAATTAAAACAAACATTTTTATTTTTATTTTTTTTATATATTAAATTTGTGTATTTAAGCTTTAGTATTATATAGTCTATAATTATTTAGAAACTTAATCTAATAGTTAATTGAAAAATTTATTACGAGATAACTGCCAAAAAAAGAGAAAAGCTTAGATAGCAAAATATAATATGAGTAATTGTCCGTAATATCATACTATATTAGTACCATTAATAAAAATACATTAACATATTTAAGTAATATAATGTATTTAAATCGATAAAGTATAATAATATCACGTAAAAAAGTAATAATTGAGTTTAAAATTTTTAATAGATTCTTAAATGTATATTCTAAAAAAAAATCATAAAATTTGTTTATATCTAGAATAAATATATTGAATAAAATATACAATTGTCTATTAAAATGGTAATATGAATAATACGCGTATTATGATATCTTTTTATATGAAAACTAAATAAGCTAATATTATCGTAGTATGATACAAGAAATCTTTTGCTCTGAAATATAGATTATAAAAAACAAAAAAATATATCATATTTAGACTCGTATTTTTAAATTAGTAATAAATATTTAATAACCAAAATATTTTACATTTTATTCAAGTTATATTTTATTTAAATTGAAACACATCTCTACTACATTAATATTTGATTCCATATTAATATTACATTACACCTATTTATATTATTTATTTTGAAAATATTGTATTTATTAGTTCAAAGTGTATAACTTAATATATGAATCATTTCATTCACGCAAAGTCACTTCTATCAAAACAATGAATATAGTCCAACGTTCTATGAACGATCACCCTATCTTCCTCCCATGCGTGCATCTATCATCAGTTACACGAACAATCATATACAGAAGTTAGACTTAAAAAATTGCAAGCGTAACCTTTTTTTTAAAGCTTTTGCCTCGAAGGCGTCGTTTATCACTGGTAATAAGGTGTGCTCCAGAAAATGTAATTTGTTAAAAAAAAAAAAACCCTAAAGAAGAGAAAGAACACTGTTACGTCACAGGACAGTTTTATTATCACTTCGGTGAAAAAAATATAAGGTTTCAAAGAGCAGAAGGTTTATTGTTGAGCTTAAAATGATACCCATGACATACAAAGAGATCTTCATCTATGAGAATAAAGAAACTATGAACAAAAAATAGAACGTGAGTGGCATATGAATGTTTTTATTGCATATAAAAATATGCCCGTGTCAAATAAAAGGGAATATTTTGTCAGTTATAGTTAAATAAAATAAAATAATAATCAAATTATATAATAATTTACATCCTAATAATTTTTCTCTGTATATTATACCAAAACAAAACATAATGTGTGTTCCAAATAATTAAAAATATAAAACTATAATTTATATAAACAATAATACAAAACGGTACAAATTGAAAATCACACATGTGACTGTTTAAATTAAAACAATTAACTATAACGTTACGACAATGCAGAGTCTCTTTAAAAAAAGAAAAAAAAAAAAAATAAGTTTTAAACTATATTACGTTATAGTACATTAGAGTCGCAAATACAATTATTATTCGAATAGCGGTATTCTTAAAATATTGCAATAATATTTCATTTTCATTTCAGTGATTCGATAACCCGTTTAAATTCAACCAATACATTATGTCTTATGCACAGCCAAGAAATCCTTAACTCCGTTCAATTCTCTAGCGAATTCAAAACGGCCCTACTAGATACGGTTTAAATGCTATAATCCATATACGTGTTTTCGTATTATATGGCCGGAATAAAATGAGAAATAGGCAAGAGGAGTTTTCATACAGATATTACGGTTGGCCGACTAAGCATTGGACGGTATCATTGTCATTTGTGATCATGCCAGAATTTAAACACCACGCACGTTTAACGAATGGCGTACAGTACACTCACAGAAATAGTCATTATTATTAACGTACACTATTGCACTTAAGAAGACAATAATGAAATAAACCTAAAGTAACTAATGAACCAAATTAACCCCAAAATTACTATACAATACAATAAGTGACAGTGTATTATGTGAATGAAATATTTTAATTCTTTATACTTTGTTAGAATATTGTAAACTTTCAATTGTCTTTTAAGGATAATTTTAAATTTGTTCATCATTAAATTTATATTTTAATGTACGTTTTCCAATTTATTGTGTATTATAGTATTATTAGCTATTCGTTTTGTTTACACAAAACTATCAGTATTTAAAATTACATATTTAATAATATAATCAAATGGAATGTTTTACTAAACGTTTTACTACAAATATAAGTATCTTTGCATAAAAGTCTAATAAAAAAAGGATGACAAGTACTTAAATAAAGAAAATCGACAAGAAAGAATGAAGGGTGCATCGCCATTTATAACGAATCAACTGTATAGGAAATATTTTCTTTTTCATTTTTGCACAGAAAAAATGTACAACACTATAGAAATAAAATATATATTTGTCTGTTTCATATAAATACCTTTTATTTATACTTCTATTGTTATTTTTTTCTCTATAAACCATATTAATGTATAATGGTTAATAGTGAATAATACAAACTGTTAAATTATATCACTTTTCCAGGAATTAGTTATTGTATTATAATTAAAAAATTATAATTACATTATTAAATTAAATTATTATTATCTAATAATAATAAAACTAATTTATTATATAGATTATTGTGAAAATTAATGTCTTCTATAATTTATAATAAAAATAATGTATTAGAAACTTAATAATTTAAGATATTTTTTTTGGTAAAAATATTATATATATAAACATTAAAATAATTTTGATTTCAACATTTTTATAAATCTTGAACACAGTTCTTTTTATATAAAAATAGTGATATTATTAACTATAGTTTTAAACAATTTAAAACATAATTTTTAACTTTTCTAACGTTATAACTAATTAAACATTAAAAAATATACAAAAAGTATACAGTCATAACATAATTATCCGGGAATAAATACTTAAAAATCAATAACTAGTAAATAAACTCAATACAAAAAACACAGTAAAAAAAAAAAATACTTTATTAAGTAGACATGAAAGTAAATATAATGAAATGAAATTAATTATAATATAACAGTAATGAAATATTTGTCGTTACACACGTTATATTGTTGATAAGACAGTTTTTTACATTATAATTTTTAATTAATACAATATATTATTGATATTTTGAAATGTATTGAATCTAATTTAGTGTTTAATCAATTAATTGTTTATGTAGCATTCAGAATAATGCAATAATCATAAATCATAATAAATGATAAAAGTCGACGACGTGACTGTCAATTTGTTTTGTTACGGATGTACTTACACTTATATTAAAAATAAATATTATTATGATGATAACTACTACCCTACAATAAAACATTGTATATAATATTGGTTTATTGATAAGCTAAAATAAAACTACAATTATGTAGTTATCTACTTGTTATGTGTGTACCTACCTAACTAAATAAAATTGATTTAAAAATGTATTAATATACTCGTACTTATCAATTGTACTATATAAATCGGTAAATTATAAAAATACTAACACACCAAAACTATAAATAATTACATATTATACTCAAATTATATATTAATTGAATTTTATTCAGAGTAGTTACTATTATTAGAAGTAGGTATATGAAATTTAATAAATTTATATTGTTATTATTTGTTATTGCTTTATTTCAATATATATAAAACCAATATTAAATTATATTATCATAAATAATTTGCATTTAATATTTTAGCTTATCATTAATAATATAACCATATCGATTATATATTCTATTAATATTTTCCATTAAATTTTTTTACTTCCTCTTAATACGAAAACAATTCCTATTTCCTACGGGAAACGTAGGAATCGAAATTTCTTTGAAAAATATAAACAAAAACTACAACAAATAAATAAACACATATATTACGCAAAAATGTAAAATGTGGTTAGGTATTATAATATTTTAAGATTATTTATTCTGACAAGACCTTAAATTTTGTCCCAATCATTCATTATTCAATTTATTTATTTTCTCAAACATACCTTTATACAAACTACTCTTAGGAAAATCAAACGATAATATACAGAACCACGGAAGAGAATAAATTGTATATAAGTCTGCATGAGTAAAAGAGAGACCACGTGAATACGAAATTAAGTCCGGATGCTGGAATAAAGCTACTCATGTTTTCCTAATGACCCGAAACGATGGCGAAAAGGCTTAACCGATTTCAAGCAGCATAGTGAAGAAAACCGAATCATCCAAGCGAGTAGCTTGGTACACGTTAGAAAAAGAGTGTGTGTATGTTTGTATATGTATTAGGAAAGGATAAAATAGAGTACGAGAATGGTAATAACTCGACCACAAGTGACAGAAACGATAAGTAAGGCATATGCAATGGTGCGAAACTGAAGAGAATTTGACGTTTATAAATCAGTCAAAAAATTATTCAAGCAAACATAATCTAACCTTATACCTTTCACACTTTCAGGAGAAAAAATAAATTTTAAACCTCTCGTGATTAAAATTAAATTCTAAATAAATGTAATGAAAATTATAATAAATTTAAAAAATAAAAAATGTATTTAGAAATTTGAGATTGTAAATTAAATAAATCTAAAAAAGGCAATTACAAATATCATAATAATATCAATACAAATTATTCATAGTTATCTTAGTTTACGTATGTAGTCTTAATTATTATTTTAAGGTTTTATACTGAAATATATTCACTTTTTTTTGTATTGGTTATTTTTCGGATACTTATTCAAATCTCACAAAAAAAAAAATTATAATAAGAATATATTTTTATCGAAAGAACATTTATTTAATACAAAAATTGCAAAGTATAAAGAATACACAAACAAATAAAAAACTGAACCCCCCCCCAAAAAAAAAAAAACAATTTAAGCCTCTACGATAATTTTCATAAATTATCTTAAAAAATATTTTAAATTCAACTAGATGCAATTTTCTACCAAAATCTTACCCTACTTGTAGTAATCAGACCATTATTTCTACCCAAAAAAGTGCCCTCAGGCATAAAAAAAAAAAATATCATAATATTCAATTATACAAAAATATTCAAATTTTACGAGCTTAAAATTATCAACTACCGTTTTAAAAATATTTCGGAAACCAATAAAGTAATATTAGAATAGGCTTCTATAAAATGTTCAAACCGTTAAACTCTAAATTGTATGTAATATTAAACGTTTTTGGAAACAATTTTTAACCTCTATACTTAGTCAGAAAATCAACCAATCATTTCTAAATTTTTTTCTCTTATATAGAACACCTACATATGTGAGTACTCAAAAATATTTTCAAGTCTCTACGATCAAAACTCAATTATCATGAAATATAAAAATTGTAAATAACAGAAACCGTAATTTTGCCGATTTTCCGTTATTTTTTAGTAATTTTTCTTCTCCCAAGGAAAATTTTTTTAAGAATTTGGAAAAATGAGCTAAATACAGTACAAACTAGATACAATTTTCTATCGATATATTATCTAACCATACTATATTTGTGGTAATCGGACTATTATTTCTACCCAAAAAAGTGTTTTCATACACACAAAAAAAAACATCTTTGTAGAAACAATAAATTCCTCGCTTCGCTCAGAATCTAAAAACAAATTACAAAATTACAAACTTTTTAATTCTTAAAGATTTTAAAATACATTTCTGCGATACACAGATACATTGTAAATAATCGTTGAAAAATAGATGTGCGGCAATCTTTCAATGAAAATCATCAAAAAATTACAACATTAAATCTGTTATTTGTACTCAATTTAGATTTAGAAATTAATGACATCATATAATATAATTAAATTATAAATAATGAACCACAATTTATAACTTTGACGTGTGCATTAAAACAAATCATAAGTAAATTTTAAATTAAAAGCCCAAACAACGATAAAACATACACATTATATTGCACATATCAACATTTTTAACTTTTGTTGAATTTGAAATTGAAAGCCTCTGGCAACGAACCCAAGTATGTGTGTACATTTTGTACGTGTCAACAACTACACGAAAAGAGGGTATTTACTTTTCGGTTCCATAACAAGGGGAAACCGTGTTTGTTCAGAGGTCTGGGCAATATTTACTTTCAGAAAGAAAATGTAAAATTGGTAAAAGAGAAATAGTTATTATTTCCAAAAAAAAAAAGTATAGGTGTATAAAAATATTATATATGTATTTACTAGAAAACTTTTAAGGAAAGAAACGTTCATTAGGGACTAATGTTTGTAATGAAAAGAAAGTTTATAGCCTCCATTAGTTGAAAATGAAAGGAGAAAATCTTATTTTTGACTTACAATTTCTTAAGTCTATGTTGATGTAAAATATGTAAAAACATATTTGTTTTTTAATAAACCTAAATGTAAAATATCGAAATTTCTCATAATTTTTTTATGGTGTAAAATATGTATGTAATATTTTGTTTTATATTTTTCGAAGAAACCAAATGAACACATAAAATTTTAATTAATCTACCAACCTTTAACACGTGTACCTATATATATATATATAAATTAGTTTAAGTTACTCATTTTTGCATAAAAAAATACATAATATGTATGTTCATAGTATATTCCCCTCTCTATAGATAAATTTGTCTTATATTATAATATACGTATACGATTTTTACACATTTCTAACCTACTAAGTACGTAAATTCAATAATAAAACGCATCAATTTTTATTGATAATAAAAGTAATACACAATTTCAATAAAATTGGCTAGATTATATACTCAATTATTCTACATAAATTATTATTATTATTATTATTAGTGATTATAATACACAATTAATTTAAATGTGTAACAGGTAAAATTAAAGTTATGTTACTATTTTAAAATTATTTTTCAACATGGAAAATTATGAATCTATGATATAATGTTAATTTTAATAATGATAACTATATATATTTTAACGTTATTAAAATATATATTTCAATGATGAAGTCTAATAAAAAAAATAAGATGTTAAATTGACATTTTTTGAAGATAATGCACGTATGACAATTTAAAGAATTCCATTGGAACATTAGTTTTTTATAAATTTTAATAGGTATATTTATTTTTTATGTATATATATTACATTAAAAAGCTTTTTTCTGGCATTGTATTTAAATATTTGTTAATGTTAATATATATTTTGTAATTGATTAAAGCAAATAAATTTTTCATACAGTTCTACGTCACTCAACTACCCAGAAATTATAAACTCACATATTGTTAATTCGGTCAGCTCACTAATACATCGCACCCTACTTATTTAACGAAATGTATTAAGTATTAAGATGCCAGTTGAAAAATGGAAAAGAAAGATGTTAATTGATATAAAAGTCTTTAAGTATTAAATTACATAAATTATTAAAAATCTTTTAATATATAATATTTTTTAAATAATTTCAGTAACTATATTGTGTTTTGTATAAAAATGAATAGGCACCTAGTAAGAGTTTTTAAAAAAAAATGAAGGCCTATTATTTAATGTAAATAATTTAATATTAATTGTTTTATTAATATTTAATTATTTAAAAAAATAAAGTCTACACCTTCAGATTATATAGTTTAATTATTATGCATTAACTCATATAATATATCAATTTATACTTGAATATCATCTAACAATATTAGCTTCAAAATAACATAAAACTGTAAAAGATTAAAATACGATACCTAATATATTTATCGTGAACTTGTAAATCACAAAATTAAAAAAAAAACATACATAAACCATTACTTTATATTAATAAATTATAAAAATTTTAAAAAATTACACTGGTTCATGTTTTAATTAAATAATTAAATTATATAATATAATATAATGTTTAGTCTATTGAAATTAGTATTTATTAATTTATTTAAAAACTTACATCATAATAAACTTTAGATTGAAATTTGAAGTACCTAACCTAAAGTTATAGTATTTTTTCAATCTAAAATTTTAATATAAATTTTATATTAAAAAATACATGTCACAAGTAAGGAAAAGTGCGATAACACGCAAATATTTCAACACTGTAGGTCCAAGGTTTTCGATTTATTTTCATTTTGACCACTCCCGATCATACATATTGGTCATATCGTTGTAAATTGTAAATAGGATTTTCCCTTAGTGTCGTAAAACCTGGGTCAGATTTATCCGAATGTAAAAATATATGAAAAAAGGACAAAAAAAGGAATAGTCGTAAAAATGGCGCGAAAGCTTTACGTATTTATTTATTTATTTTTTTAAAGATGGTTTCTTTTGGATAAGGGGGAACCCGAAATTGAAAAAATAGCTGTTATGAGCCACGCTGGGATAAGTGGGTCAGGTCTCAAGGCGACCTTTCCTAAAGCTCGGCATTTGACCGGACATCCTACCATAAACTGTGTAGCCTTTTAGAAACAAAAACACCAACTAAAATGTCGAGCATTGTCCCTTCAACTAGTCAACTACCACTTCTATTTTTATTATCTTTTTTTTTTTTTAAACACTTAATGTTTAACTACCTATTTATTTTTAAATCCTATTGGATACTTTATAGTACAACATATTTACCAATATTTTTCGGACCAAGAACAGAACATTGTACTTATATCGATAATAATATTTTATAAACTTTAATCATTAAACTTTTAATTGTTCATTAATAAAATAATACTATATTACAATTTATACAACATCCAACTCTACTAGAGGAAAACAATACTTGTCACAAGAAACCAAAATAAATGTTCTATATGTACTTACATATTATATAATACTTATGAAATACTATAATGGCATATACTTATTCAAAACACGATTTATTATTATTATTATTATTTTCCTTAGATGAGTATAATTAAAGAGTACGTATATAAATTATACGAATATATTGTTTTAATAATATGTATTAAAGTATTTATTAATAGCGAATGTATAAACAATTTTTGCTTTAATTTCACTAGTCAAGTTAAGTGGTATTAAACTATAAATCATATTCTTCTTTGCCACATCAGCAACTATACTTGAGATCCTATGTCTACATTTGTATAAGGGGACAATCGCCTCTCTGGAGTATCTACCCATATTTCCGCATGGTAGATGCGTATCAAAAAGTGTACTCTCGAGAGAAAGTCATTCAGACTGGTCTCGAAAGGCGGACAAGGGGTTAAAAATTAATTTATCGTATATCAAATAGTCGTTTTGGAAACATGTTGACGAAGCTATGTGGGTATAGATGTCGATAAACGATTGAGCACGGAATCGCACGAGACATGACCGGGAACAACAAACGTTTTCTCAGCCTTATTTCCACTTCCTTTCCAACACCACCAATATTGCCGAGTCATTTACAAACGAGAATTCTTTGCATATAGATTTACCGAGTGAACAAATATCAATAAAAAACAATTGATAAAACCATGATATTTCCGTAAAAGCTTCATAAACTTTGACCTATTCAATTTAACATTTTAAACCAACGCAATAAAAAAGAATGTGTTTATTTTAAATTCAAGCGTCTTAAATGGGGACTTGTAATCTAAATTTGGAAAAATGGAATTGTATATAAATTTGAAAAGGACATTGAAAAAATCACTTTTCTATTCAAATAACGGTATAATTTACTTAAACAAATATACCATATAATATGTCTAATATGATAAATTCTTTAAGTCGATGAGGATCTTTTTCAATCACAGGCTTGAAATAACTTTTCTGTCTTATAATAATTTCGATTTGTCTGAACTAAGTTTAAACATTATTTAATTCCGCTAATAATAAGGACATAATATTGTTACATATTAATTTTAAACAAAATAGTTTTATGAAATTTAAAACCGCAGTTATAATACGTAAAATCAACTCTATACTCTATACTTTGTATTCATTTAAAAAAATACATTTAAGTTGAAATAAATGTTATTGTATACAATTAAAATATACGCATCACGATTATCAACGTGTTAAAGCATTTATTGTGTGACCTTTTTCAACCCGCGAATCCAAACACTAAAGGATGTAAAAGTTACAGCATTTGATTAATTGTATGACCAAAAGCCAATAGGTCACCTAACCCAAATGTCAGCAACGCCCAATCAAAATAATTTACTTAAATTATGCTTAGTGTTATTTCGTATTAGAAGTATTTCAAATACTACTTTCATGTAATTGTGTAAAGCTTCCCTAATCAGTCGGTTACACTTTTCTAAGAAAAAAAAATACATTTCTGATCTTAAATTGTATAGTTTATTTTGTTTCACACAAGATATAAATAAAAAAATAAAGAAATAATTACAATGCACAGAAAATTAATATTTATAAATTGTTTTATTAAGACTTTTCTCTACAAAATAAATGGTATTTTAAAACCGGACTGGTTTTTATGATAAAATGTATTTCCCACTACTCATTTAGATTGATATGTTATGTATTGTTTTAATGAAACGTTTTTATAATTTGTATGATTAATGATAATTTAAAAAAAAAAACAATAAATTAGATGGATTTAATTATATAATTATTAATTTAAATTATTAAGATGACTCATATAAAACAGCTAAATACGTTGTGTTTAGCTTAAAACGTGTGTTGTACTATTATACGAGTATATTATGTTTAGCGTAACGGTCAAAGTCACAAAACGATACGCAGTCATAACATTATAGTATCATACTATTATGATATTCAAGAGAAATACCCATCTCTACCGTGTTTACACAAATTACAGCCACTTCATTATTAGCACTTTAATTCCATCACTCGTCTATGAGGTACAGTTATGAATCTATTCATTACAAACCAACGGGTCGGAACAGTAATAATAATAATTGTAGTTGGTACCTTGTAAGCGGTCGTGTTTAGCAAAATATGTACCTGGACGACGTCGTTTGATTAATAACGTAGATTTCGACGAATTGTATATTATAACATGTAGCTGCCACTGTCTGACGAGGCATCAGTTTGGACCTAATAAATAGGGGAGGGTGCATGAAGAGAAACAACAAGATCAATGAATGGATTTAGCACTACACAATAATTCTCTCTCTCTCATTCCATCTATCTATTTATCTATCTCTATCTCTACCTCTATTTATCTCTTACTTACTATTTATCTCTCCTTTTTCTACATTTATATATACATATGAATGAAGAACGATGGCACTAATTTGTTTGACGAAGTGGTTTTGGGAATCCCCAAACTGTGCGACTGACAGTCGAAATAAACCTGACTACCCATTGCAAAACACCCTTACACAACTCCTTATCCAACCCACCAACCACAAGTAACGGCTTAATGTGCTCATATATGTGCTACATTTCAATAACGCTTGTTTTAATGGGACCTCTTCCCCTTCATACCCTTCCGCACCCACTAACTATAATATACACACATCGCCCATCATCAGTTCGATGATAAGCTCATACATGACTGCATTTCACCGGTACAACTTACACTCGACTTGAGGACATTTGCATAAAACTACATTAGATCCAAGAATTTCAAACCGATACACATTATGTAACACACTCAGAAATTATAATATTATAATCGGACTAACAAAATCAACGATTTCCTAAGTTTTTATTTGAATACTAAACATCCATTATAACTTATAACTATAATCTAAACTGAGAGTTGAAAAACTCTCAAGAACTAAACATATCTAATCATTTCATAATACATGATAATATATTGTCTTTGAAATATTTGACAAATTTCAAGATTTTCTTCTCCCAAGGAAAATTTTTTTGAAAAATTTGAAAAATGAGTTATAAATAAAGTACCAACTAAACGCAATCTGCTACTGAAAATATATCTTGAGTGTGTGGCAATCAGACCATTATTTCTACCTAAAAAAGTGTCTTCTAAAAAAAAACATCTTTGCAAAACCAATACATTCCTCGCATCGCTCAGTATCTTATATATATATATATATATAGTAGGTACTCAAAAGCATTCTAAATTATCGTATACATTTCAAATTATCATTTTGGATTTTTTTTCTCATAGGTAGTTTACACACGTGGTAAACTTATGAAATGATCTATCAGTATAATATACTGAATTATATTGAGTTTCGCTCAGAATCGTATTTTCTAATGCAATATCATTGCATTCAAATCTTAATTATAATAAACCACTTATTTCTCCGAGAACCGAAGAGACGAAGGAGGAACATCCAAAATCGACCTTTTCGATATTTTCATATTATTTTATAAACTAGTATTGTACTGAACTGATTATATCCATGAAAATCAATATATTTAAATATATACCGAAAATATTATCTTACAAGTATTTTGAAAAAATACAAAGTGTTAGTAGAGTGGGTTAGTATGAAAAATATTGATTCTAGTTTTAGACTGTCCAGCAAATTACAAAGCTAGATTGATGACATGGCCAATAATTGACATTTATCTTACTTTTACTTTATCTTGATTGCTTCTGCATGATCGTTATTCGTTTTTAAACCAATTTTGTACACAAGTTCATATTTTCTAAGGATATGTTTAATATAAAACAAATTTTATTTCGATTCTTAACTATAAAGTTATTCCATAATTGTAAAAACTTAACATCTTGAAATTATAGAGTTATTCAAATCGCACTTAAATAATTATTTCCAAAATAAACAATTTCATATAATAAAATTTAAAATCGATTTTTAAAGTAAATTTAACCAAAGCTTTAATAATTATATTTAATAATAGAAGTATTCTATCATGTGGAAAGCTAAAAATATTTTGGCACAGACAAATCATTTAAATCATTATTTTTCTAAAAGATAAAATTTAAAAAATTTACAAACCTCCTACTATACCTCCTATACTATTATTAAATAGTATAAGAAAAATAATGAAAACCAATTTAAATCTCATGTAATATTTGATTAGACATTTGTACTATTCAAGCTTATTACGTATAGGTTTGACTAACAATAGTATGTGATTAATTTAGATTAAATTCAAATCTCACCTATTATCAATTATATTCGATTCATATTCATTCATTTAATTAATTAAATGGACATGATTAAACATAGAGTAAAATTATGAGACACATCTCCTTTGAATTTTGATTTATTTTATTTTTTATTTCAATTAGCACTTTAATTCAGAAAATGAATATAGTTTAAATTCCAACAGATAAAAATATATTTATTATGCAAAACATTTTAAAACATCAAATTATACAGGATGATGTTTTACCACAATTTAACACTGCAAATATCTGAACAATTTTCTTAGTAATAAATTTATAATATTTTTAAATCAATCCTTTATTTAGTATACCAGTATTAAATTGTGTGCGGATTATTTTTTTATGGAAATTTTTAAATGCTGGTAAGGTTAGATTAGAATCCAATGAATTAAAATCTAATGAATATTTCCTGAATAATAAATGTAAACCAGGAAAGTATAATGGCAATTGCGGATTATACCATATAGGATTATATTTAAATAATTTAATTTATCAATATTTCAATTCGATATTGTTCATATATCTTATTCTTCGTTCATATAATTTACTTTCCAACGAACAACATAATATACATTTTATCAATTTAATTTTCCTATATAAATATTATACAATATCATATATATATAATGAGTACATAAGATATTGAATAATAAAGAAATCTTAATAAGCAACTTTTTTTAAAAAAATATAAAGCACTAAATAAGTTATATATAGATTAAACGTTGTATGTATTAATTACAAATTATATTTGTAGTACAACAGTCATATAATATAGTACCGTATTTTATAAATACTTTATTTTAATCCAATACCTTTTTTTCCTGCAAATATTATGTACACGATAATATATTATATACTATATAAGATACATTAAAAGTAGTATTAAAATTCAATATTTATAACTAAATTAAACATCAGAAAAAAAAGATTCAATAATATGCAGTTTACTATACCTATACATAATATTCATATGCAAAATTATACCCAGTTCAGTGATCCGTTATTCTGAAAATGGCAATATAACAGAGAACTGAGAAGGACAAGGAATTCCTACTTAAAAAGCCTTCTCCTCGCAGTCCAGAGTCATTACAACGATAACATCATAAAAAACGGATTTCCCTTTGGCCAAATACTCTTCTACACGTTCTACCCTCTATTTTTTTTCACTCTGCATACTTTGTTATAGGGGAAAAAACTCACTCTACGGTATTTTATTTATACATTTATTTTTTATGTGGTTCGTTTGAGATTGATAGATTCATATCGATTGCAATATCAAATATATGTTATAAAAAAAGTTATTTATGTACATACATAAACGCCATCAATCGAAAATGAAATAATAATAATAATTATTATTATACCTACCTATTATTTTCTTTTTAACTAAAATGTTGATAATGTATCATAAAATTATTTAATATATTATAATATTATCCAGTATAATCTAAACGTCTGATACTAATATAATCGTTTATAAAAAGACATATGAATATATTACAATCATTTAAATAATGCCTAGTAGAAGTAACTACAAAATTCAATATTATTATATCAAAGATATAATATTTTCAATATGATAATGAATAAATAATATTTATGTAAAACTATAATAATATAATATAGCCATATATATATATATATAGGTGTGAATAATACAAAATAAAATTTCACTTTATCATTTACGTAACATGTATTATTTAAAATTTAAATTAATCGATTATGGGTTTCTATAAAATTATTATGTTATTAAACTATATCTTGTAAATATCTTACTAGTCCCAAAAAATGTACTTATATTAAGAAGATTTCGACGTAAAAATAAATTTTATAATTTCCTTGTGTATAATTTTTTACAATAAAAATCATTATTTTTAATATCATAACATCTGCCGTTAATAATACAAATTTGTATAATCCAACTTAGTCAGTATCGTGTTATAATTTCAAACTAATATAATAATAAAAGTGTTTTTGTAGTGGTTTTATGGTCCAACAGATACATAATAGCGTATATAAAATTACACTAAAAGCTTTAGAGTGCGATTTTTGCTGTTTTATAAGCCAATTCGAAACAAACCAGTGTTGTTTTAAACGATTATTGTTCCCCATTATGGTATAACACTCAAAACCAAATTTTAAATTACTATAATTTGTATGTCATCATATAGTATAGTCTTTATTGTAGGCGATTACAAATTTTAGTTATTCTTAAAATAATTAGGTCTATTTTTTTAATAAAAAAGAAGAAAGCAATTATTATAAAAAATACTTATAAATTATGGCCCCGTAGTCTAAAAAGAATAATACATATTTTTATTTGTTGTTGTCAAATTATAAAAAAAACTCAATTAGAGTGCACATTTCGAAACCTTGATCAAAATTATGACTTTATTCCCCACTAAAAAACCATCAAACTGACAGTTCCCTTTTTACCTACCTGCATTTCTGTGAGGGTTATATAGTATGGTGATTGAAATCTATAAACAACCGTTAGCTACCAATAGTAATTCAATTCCGAACCATATATTTTCTAATATGAAAAATCAGTGATATTTCCCATATATTGATTGGAATTTAAGTCATAAAAAATAATACCCAGATAAACAATTCAACAAACTAATTTCAAATTTTATAATAATTTTTAATGCATAAAAAATTATTATATCTCAAAAAAAATTTTGAAATTATATTTCATGTTTCTCCTCATGCACGTCTCACGCGGTATGAAGCCATAATTTAAATTACATTCTATTATACAAACTTTATCCGGATTTGTTTAGGTGCAATGGCTTTTTGGCAAAACTTTCTATACGGGTAATGTTTTTCTTTGAAACGAATATCCCTTAATATTTCATTCGTTATAGTGCCGTAGGTTAATAATTTCGTGAAACCAATACATGTATTTCTTTCCATCAAAAGTTGTCCTCATAAGGTATTCGAGGTCCGTGTCTGAAAACTTTGAAAAGACGAAGGTAAACCGTCTAGAAAAAGAGGAGGCAAAATGTTACGCCGAATACTAACACCATATCGAATTCTGAAATAAAAACCGGACAAATGAACCCGAACTTATTAGCATCCAGATCCTGCAGCGAAAAAGTTTTATGATGCCAAGAAAAAAAATTGCGTTTTATTCAGACAAAACTTGAGATATTTACGTATATATATTTTTTTAACCGAAAGGGAAAGAAACGAAAACTTCAAATACAGGCAACCAAAGGCAGCACCAAACATTTCAACTTTTAATTTTCGTATCGTAAACAAACTTTTTTAACGATTACTATTTTTTTTTATTTTTTTTTTTTTTTTTGTCACAATATTCTTATCAAATATTTCATTTATTTTAATAAAAAAAAAAATGTACCATTTAAAAAACTCAATTTGTATCTATATTCAATTAATTATTAATATAAACTATAGATGTATGCAATAAATTACAAAGAATTAAATTAATTATATTGAGCCATATATTATATTATAAACATTAATTTATACTATTAATAAAGAAAAATTCAAGGAACGTAAATACATTTTTCATATATATACTAATTAAAAAAACTAAACCACTTTTATAAATTTTACTCAAGTAAAACTAGATAACGCAATTTTACGCTAATGGCATTACATTACGCAGACTATGGCCAAATATGAAACGCTCAGTACAAAATGCGCTCGCGACAGCTGCGCTGTCAACACTACTTTCTTATTTGCTTTAACTCAAAATTATAAACCTTCACAAAGTTTTTTTTAAGCTCGTTGTGTGTTTCAAAAATGCTGGTATAGATAAAAACAACAAAAAATCGTGCATAGAACAATAATTTTCTTGCATGGTTTATATGAAAACGCACACATAGTGCTTACTAAGTTAACTTGGTAATATAACTAGTAAAAAAACCAAAAAATAAAAAACAATAATATTATATAGATATATTATTTCTTTGTTAAAATAAAAAATCAACAAAGAAAAAAAATCTACTTTTATAAAACAGAAGAGTCTTGCGTGATTAATGTGTATAAAACAAGGTTCTACCGTATACCCTTCATAATAGCATTGGTGTCAGCCATTGCCCACCTGACGTAATTACACTTGAATTTACGGAAAAACACGTATACATCCCTTCGTAAAAGTAAAGAAAAAAAGGTTCAAAATAGTTTCGTAACGCCAGTTGTATATATAAGGGACCGAAATCTGAGTTTATCACTGTAGAGTGCAGACTAATTAAAAAAAAAGCAACAACAACGAATCCTGAAAACGTTGTTAAATCGTAAAACTAACACGTTGCTTTGAATGATTGACACGCGAGCATTTTAATTATACTATTGAAATTAAAACCCAGTAGTTCTAGATTAATACGTGACAAATATCGTATTGTCGTTTAAAATTTAGCAACAAAATACTATTATAGTTTCATAATTTCCAATATACATTATATCAATTGGTATACCCAAATTTACGTTACCAAATAGTCAACGTTAATTTAATTTAAAATAACAATTCATAAAATCAACAAAACATTAATGTGATTTATGAAATAAAAGTTGTTTTTTAATCTAGTAATATAATATGATATTATGCAAAGATGGTTTTATAAAGCACAATTTGTTATCGTCCAACGTTCTATCTCTATGACTTGTCACACAATATAATATAGGGGTTCTTTGTTTGCAATATGATGACCTTAAGTTAGGTCGCATTGGATTCTTCTTTGTTCCACAAATAATATTATATAAAATTTAATTTGGTAACGAAATTAACGGAGTTTTATTTTTTTTTTTAAAACATTATTTTCACAAGAATGAATTTCAAAACAAAAAGACTAAAAGGGTTAAAATAATCCTTATCTTCTCTTCGTTTGAACATACATAGAGCCAACAATTTTACTATGTATATTACCATTATTACCTCATGTTATCATTAACTACTTTTTTGTAGCTTTAAGCCTTCAAAAGAACAAAGCTGTATTTTTTATAATTTATATAAATATACTTTTGTCGTAAGTATTATAAGCAAACAAATAATTATTAAATCTATTGTAAAATCTGTTGAATTATATAAAAATATCCATCTAGAAAGTCATTATGATATTTAGTCGTTTCAATACACATTAACAATACAGACATAAAACAGAAAATATGACAAAAAAATACAAATAAAAGGTTAAACTTCATCAAATATCTTTATTGAAATCCGAGTTCTGTAATATTATATAACAACTATTTTAAAACCACGATAATTTTAAATTCAATCCAAAATAAAAATAAAATATTAGTCTATAATGATGCATAGGTATTACATCTATATAGTATCTATCTAAAAACACTTTAAAAATACAATTTAATTCTATTAGAAATAATAAAATAACTCAATAATTATAAAATATTCAAATATATATAAAACATAATTATGTTCACCGTTCAAATTAGCTCAATACTTATACCTACAGTTATAGTATAACTGTTATACCTTAACAAGTTAAGTATTTCTACAACTCAAAAATGTATCATCGAATAATTGTATGATCTGTATCTAAAATAGTTTTAAACAAAAAATATTCATATTTTAATAATCAGTAATCACAATATAAATTTACTATAAAAACTTTATACTAAATTGTCTAGTCAATTGTCAACCTGACCATGATCACTTTAAAATTAAATTAGAACTATTAAGATATTCTAGTGGGGAAATAAAAAATGTTTTAAAATATTATAATATTATAATAATATATCATTATTATAGTTCATGTTAGATTAGTAGATAACCTACTAATAATTTATTATAATTATATTATATTATTACCTATTATGTATTTATTTATTATTTACTGTTTAAAATCTAATATTTTGTGTTCTATATTTTATACAATTTCAAAAAATTATCAATTTTATGTAACATGAAGAATGACGTACATTTAAGTAAGAGTTATGAAAAACAAAATATAAAATGCTAAAAAATGACTCTATAATCTAAAATGTTCCTTAAGAAATAAATGTTTTTTTTACTGTTTCCAATACCTTGACTTAATTCTAAATCACAAGTATAAGCGTAACGGATTTGATTTATGGATTTTTACTTTTCTTCTATATCTTTAATATTTTATTTAATATCTTTAATTACTTTTATACTGAATACTTTTACATAATACATTGTTATAAAATATATGTTTTTTACGAATTTCCTGAGAATTTTATGAAATGAGCGAAAATATTTATTTAGATTAGAAAAAAAATTTTAAAAAACCCAGAAGCACATTCTTTTATTATAAGTTATGAAATAATTTCAAATATATTTTAAATATAAATATATACATAATAAAAATGACACTCTATATAAATATAGTGTCACTTCAAGGTCACAATAATGCCTATTATAATCTCTTTAGGAAATAAATATTTATGAATTCAGTTTACTTTTAATTTACCGTTTTATACTACAGGCTATAGTATTTATATGAGAAAAAACAAAATAATCCATTAGGTAGGTAATAAAAAAAATGTGAACGGTTAGGTTACCTATAGCATACCCATAACCCACGTGGTATTAAAATATTAAATATACATGGTAAGGATGCTGAATATTAAATGTCCTTATTTTATCAACAAGACAATTTTATATACATAACGATTATCAGTGACATTTTCAACAAAATTGTAAAAATTCCTAAACATCAGCATGTAAAAAAATGTTTAATAACTAAATATTTCAACAAATTTTATTATTCCGAAATTTGATTTTTATTGTATTATAATCTGTAGCATATTTAAGTACGTTAATACTGAACATATAAAAATATACCTACCCAAAAGATATAACACATTTTTTTTTTTTTTTTTAAATTAAATACTATACACGCTTATAATATTTTGTCCATACCTTCGGACGCGAGTTCGGGCGATGCTCCCATAGTGGACAAAATCCAAACGACCAATAGTACCCGGAGATCAGCCTCCATGACAGCGAACGGGTTACGTTTATCGGAGTACACTAGCGGAAATAGTTCATGAATTTGAATTAAAAATTGTAAAAAATAATTAATAACAGTATGATGTTTTAACAATTATTATAGTTTCACGTCTATTTCAAATGGTGCGAAAACGGACTGATAATAATAATAATAATAATAATAATACGACGTGCAGATTAATAAGTACATCATTCCGGCGGCAAAGGTAACGACAACGGTGACGGCCACCAATGCGAAATTGTTGTGGACAACGACATCGACCACAACGACCCGGTGGACGCGGACGGATCGCGCATGGTAAACGTTGTGTTTGAGGGTGGACGTTTACGCGTGTACGCCGGACGCGTGTTTGACGCGACGAACGTTGTGTTTGACGCCGGGACGTGCGAGGGACGGCGCTACGCGACGGACGGCGATCGGCGGCTGACTGCGGTGTTGTGCGAGCGTGTGCTGCGCGTTTGTTGCCGGTGTGCCGGGCGCGCGCCCCTCGGGGGTGGTTTCTCGGCGGCGAGACTGCCGACGACGGCGCGACGTTCCGCAACCGTACGCACAGCGCGCCCGAACGATTCGTGCAACGGTCACGCGTCTCCGCCGGTTCCAATACACCTGTATCGGCTGTCTATCCGACGACGGATAGGAGGAGACTGACTTCGCCGACCTACAACCCGCGACACCGTCCACTGTGTCCGACACTCCGATTGTGTGTGACGGGCTTACAAGGAAATAATTGTAGCAATTTTTTATATAAAAAAAAAAAAAAAAACAAAAAGTTAATAGCATTTTACGTTTTAACACAAACATCTTTTTACGGGTAAATCGCGTTATAGATGACACAAAAATGATTGGAACCTTATCACACGTTATATGTTTATACTTTTATAGTATCTGTTCGATGATCATAGCTGCAATTAGGGCCAACGTTTTTTTTATTTTAGAACTATTAGGTAACAAATTATTTTCAAACACCACTACATAGTATCATAAATAATTTTGAGAAGGACTTCGCCCCTCCGTCACCCCATAATTGCGCCTATTCATATCAGTAATAATTACAATGAACTATTCGTAGTAATTCGACCATTATTTCTACCAAAAAAAGTGCTTTCAGACATAAAAAAAAATTTATTGTAAAACCAATACAAGTGATTTCTCGCTTAGCTTAGAATCTAAAAATAATTGCAAAAATATAATATAATTTGTTTCTCTCTTATCGTTCTATTCCTTTATATAAAAATATTAATGTACATCCACAAATTAGAATTAATATGTTTTTACTTAAAACATATAATTTTATTGATAATTAACATACCTGTAACTTTCATTATTTTATATATAATGTACTTATAACAAATATGGTAGAGGACTCGTAGCATTCGACAAAAATACCCGAGTAAGAAATACATCGTTCGTTTTACGTTAAGATATTGCAAAATTATAATTTTATTTTGAAATAAATGTTCATATTTCGGTTTTTTTTTTTATTTCTTGGGCATATTTCTTATTTTTTCAACATTTTATTGCATAAGTATACCTATCGCATGAATCTTATAAAATGAAAAAATAAAATAATGATTTTAAAAATATCATGATTCCTATTCGACAATTTAAAGAAACATCTTATTGTCCAATATAATTTTCAAGGTAAAAATATATTATATATATCTAAAAATATTAACTACCCAACTAAAATAATATTTATTTAAAAATTTTAGTTTTCAAAAAAAGAAGACGAATATATTCAAAAAGTTTATATTCTAATATATTGTATTTTATTTTATATGTATTAAAATAGAAATAGGAAATCTTTTAAATTGTTAAAAATTAATTTTAAGTACATATTTTAAATGCATATTTTTACGTTTTAAGTGTATATAAACTTGTATGCTGAATGTACACCTATATAATACGTACTACACAAAAAATTATACTTCGCCCCCTCCCCTCCACCCATCGCCGTTATCTTGGGATAAATCCACCCTTGTTTACTTATATATCTCCGACATAAGATTAAAAACATAAAATTCTATAAAATCACTTATTTATAATACAATAAAATATCGTACTGGCGATGTTTGTACCTAAACATATACCAGAAATATTTCTCAACTAGTGAAGTGGGTATACAAAACCCCCTGTCACTACTTTATACTTTCAAAATTCAACTAACCTAACCTAATCTTAAAAATGTGCTACTATTTATACTTCCGCCGGAATTTGAAGTTACAAAATTGTGTTTGCCAGATATACTTTATTATAATATTATCGACATCGGTATTCATCATATTTTATCAACTTATACAATCTTTTAATATTTTCGGCTTGATGATAAAATGGTAATCCCACAAAGTATAAAATCGATTCCGCTGAAAATATTCTGGTTATATAACAAATTTTTTTATGAAGGTTGGAATCAAGTTATAAAAATATGGTTTTACTCCAAAGTATAAATGTTAAAACGTAGGTGTCAACATGATTTCCACTCTACCGTTAGACAATGAGAAAGTGGCAAAAATATAAAGTTGCAAATTAGTTGTTAAATATGGTAAAAGTCCGCGTTTACGTCATGTGAAGGAAACTGCGTTCAGCGTACTTGTCTCTAATTTTATAACATCGATTCCGGGATAATTATAAAATTACAAATATTTTGCGCTAACAAATTAGTTGCAAATTAATATGGATATATTTAGATATTTAGATATTAGATATTTATCTAATAATAATAAGATCATAAATCTTTATTACTGGACCTATATTTATTTAAGTTTTTTATCATTCCAATTTATATAATATATTCGATATAAATTGTATTATTGCACTAGGTATACTTTTTTATTAATCTAGGTTTTATCAATATTCTGGCAAACTATTTATAATTATAAAGTTAAAGTTAATTTTAACTTTAGACATTATATTGATATTACCTTAACTTATTTATTTTCTTAAGAATAAGAAAAAATAAGAAAAAATAAGACAGAATATAGAACAAATAAGAATTTCATTTTCTAATTAATTTTATTTGAATATTGTTTTTATTATCATTATTAAAATTAAATTAATAATGAAAATTAAAAATAATTTCTACGAAAAATAATAATATATGATAATCATAAAAAATAATGCTATAATTATTCTAAGAATTCTTTAAATTTAATGATGATGATACAATTAGTGAAAATAATAATTATTTAACTATATTTTATTTTGTTACTTTCCCCGCATTAAAAAATATATAATTATTAATTGTAACACATAAGTATTAATTCTGAATATATTTAAAAATAATAATTTATTATAATTATAATTGATTTAGTTATACGAAATTTAATTAACTTTGAACTTTTGGAAATTTATTTAATTTTACTGAGTGTAAAAATTATTAACTTGCTTAGCACTGGGTTTTATCTTGTTTATGCACAAACAAATTTTAGTCGATTATTTATTCCGAAGATAACATAGAAAAAAATTACATCGCATTCAAGCTATCAAATTTTAATGAATAATGAACATGTAATAATAACTATATTAAATAACTACGTAACTACGAAATGTAAAATGGTACTTATATAAAAGGTTTTTTTTTAATACAGAATAAAAATGTAAAATTGTATTCCGTAAGATATTATTCAATTGTGTGTCTAAGAGCTCTATAAAAGGATAAAGCTACCACAAGGTTCTAGTAATAATTGTACCTATAAACTAAATGTATATAGCTGATTTAAATAGATCTTATTCCTTTTACTGTACATTTGTACCTAAACTGTTAGTGTACCTACTTGCCAAAAGAATACAGAACCAATAGAATACAGAAAACAAAATGAAAATGTATTTTCATATTATGGTTTATTATTTATAACTTATAGAATTACACTCTTAATAAAAAATAGGTCAAAAAGTATACAATGGACATATTTTACTCAACTTTTTAACATGAAACTCATATCTTTATTAACATTTGAGATAATAAAAAAACTTTAACTGCTTTAACGATTGTAGTTCTTCTTATAAATTGTGTACATAATACTTATGTTATATGCCTTATATAATACCTATATAACTATATCCTATTATAGATAGGTTGTCTTATCAATCTTTTCTAAATCGTTTAAGTTCCTATTTGTGTTGTATTTTTATTTGAATCATGTCGTATAATTTGAATTTAAAATCAACTGTAATACATTTCGTTCATTTATTTGATTAGTAATTGTATTAATATTATGGTATATTCTCGATTTATGTTTTATGTGTGTATTTTTAAGGGATTCAGGTAAAACTGCTGCAGATCTGCTGTAGGTACCTTTATTTCATAAATAATAAATAATCACAATTAGTATAAAAGTTGTATTCATCTTAAATTTACCGTTGACCATGGTTGTATTTATATAATTTATAGGTACTGGTACATGATATAAACAATAAAATCATACAGATTAAGAACCGACCTCATTTGAAAAAAGAACTAAGACATGATAATATGATATGCCCCGATATGCTATTGCATATTATTAGTATGATAGCTTACCCAGCTACACCGGCAATATTTTTAAAATCGTTAATTCCTAAATTGTATAGTCACGATTTCATTCTTCTAACTTATTCGATAGTCAATAGAAGATTTTTTTAACTATACTCTACCAAAAATTAAATGAAGCTTCAATGAATCTGTAATGATAAGTAAGAAGCAAATGTTGAGAAGCGTCATATTTTTATATTTTTTTACAAACCATTTTTATTTGTCTACACTATTTACCCAAATATCATATAGATATCTAATATTATATTATAGATTGTACCCTTTATTTTAGTTTTTGTTTTTACAATCTTGTTAAAATTGACATGACAATATTAATTATTAACAATACCTGTAAGGTTAATAGAATAACATATCATATCTATTAAATATATTTAAATGTATGAGTATATGAATTAGCCAGTAGGCATATCCATTTCCAGATTTTTATTACCAGTTATAAGTTTCAATCAATTAGTAATAATAACATGCCATTCAAACTTCAATAATAGGTAATAACAATATAGGTAATATTTTTTATTTATAATTAAAATTGTTTTTAAATATAATTACATCCTGAATAATAATAATCATTATATTATATTATTATATTGATTTAAGTAATTCATGTATTCGATAATTACAAACAATTTATATTATTGAGTAGCTCTTTTAATTATTATAATAAAGTAAAGCAGTAAATACTAAATAGTCCACCTTAAGAAATTAACAAATGTATACTGTCGTAGTGTCATGAATTGTGAATGAAAGAATTTAAGAAAAAATCTATCCTAATATTACAATATAGGTTTGAGAATAATTCTTACAATTCTAGTGTCTGCTAAAAGAAGTTTCTCCAAGTTGAAACTTATAAAAATCATTTTTAAGATCAACAATGAGTAATGAACTGGATTATCAATTCTATTTAAGCAGAGTTGGCATAAGAATTGAACTACAAAACTGATGATTTAATTTAAGATTTTGCGACAAAAGAAAGTTAATTTATAATTTGTTACATATTTCATACTAAAAATTTGAATAAAATAAAAAAATGAAAAATACTTTAAAATTTGTATAATATATGTTTGTTATACCTAATAATTTACCTAATATTTTAGATTTTGAGCGGAGCGAGGAATGTATTGTTTCTACAAAGATTTTTTTTTTTTTATGAAAAAAACATTTTTTCGGATAGAAATAATTGTCCGATTACCACAAGTGAAGTATGCTTTCGGTAGAAAATCGTATCATCTTGGTACTTTATAAAGCTCATTTTTTGAATTTCTTCAAAGTTATTCCCTAGAAGAAAAAAAACTACAAAAAATGGCAAAATTACGATTTCTGTAATTTTTCATTTTTTATGTCGTGATAACTAATTGAATTTTGAACGTAGGGATTTGAAATTTATTTTGCATATTTACATATGTAATTTACATTCGTGATATATTTTAGAATGGATTATCAATATAATATACTGCAATACATTGAGATTCGCTCTGAATCGTATTTTCTAATGCGATATAATTGCATTAAAATCCCAATAATTATAATAAAGGGACCAAGATAGAACATCCTAAATTGACGTTCCTACTTTTTTTAAATTTTGAATTTCATTAATCATTATAGATAAAGTAAATATTATTAGACATTTAAAAAGTTGTATATTTATTGAAGTATAAAATATTCTATTTTTATATAATTATTGAACAATGTTAATGACACTGCCAATCATTTATCTAATTTCGTTTGTTAATAGCGGCATTAAAGTATTCGCTTTAGGGTGGAAAATATCTAGCGACGGGCTCGATGGCAATATGAAACAATAAAATATACCTATACCTATCTACTTTTTTCAATCAACGTATTTAAAATATATAAATAATCCTTTAGAACAAATCAATAAACATTTATGTATAGGTAAGTACTTTTATAAAAAGTTTTAAACATATTTTTATTATTTATGTGTATAGTATATTATTATATTATATTAGGTATCGTACGTGACTACAAAATTAATATCGATACGATTGCCTAATAATAAGGGTAGGTACCTACGTAATAATATAAAACTATTTATATTTTACTGCAAACAATAATATGGTTTATTGCTCATTGGTCATAGGGATAAGACAGGGTGATTAAGTTAACGTAAATAACATCCACCATAAGTCCTTAGACCTATATGCAGTGTAATGGAGTGTGGAAGTCAATACCATTTTTAAAAGTATGCAAAGAAAATCCCTGTAGAAATATCAAATATTATAATATAACCGCCAACATAACATTACGGGACACCCATAAAACAATATAATATGTTTTAAACATAAATTCATATTATTGATTTACTGTTTTGGGACACCGGGAAAAAATTAATACGGCCTTGGGAATGGTTTTACAGCTCACTGTCAAAGCCTTATTTCTGAGAAAATAATATACCTATTTGGTAAATCGAAAACTGTATTTTCACCAAAAATAAACAGACATATTTTCAATTTTTTTTTTTTCACTTACAATTTATTAAATTATTTTGGTAACTACAGTGCACCTACGGGACAATAGCCCCCCTGGATAATAATTTGTACGTACCTTTTTTAACATTTAGCCATTTGGGAAGAAATTATAGTCATAAAGATAAAGTAGGTAGGTAAAAAAATTAAGAAAAATATTAATGCTCTTATTAGATTCATAATTAGCATGTTTTCGATATTTTAGGTATGTATCTAATAACTTATATATATATTGATACGCCCCTTCCTTAGCATACATCCTAGATACGCCCCTGCTACAGTGACATTTAAAAAAAGCTAAGAGATTGAAGCCTCTCCCATTGGCTGTATTATAGGTATTTGCACTATTAAGATTGGTTCTAAACTTGACAGTTTATATAATTTATGCTGTTTAAATATATCCTTTTTATATACGTATATTAATATGTTGTATAGATATATATTTGATATCTAATTAAATATAACTATTAGGTACCCTATTGGTTTTTGTTTCTTTACTTTATCATCACTCTATCTTTATTCTATTACTTACTATGCTAGTTAAATACTCTCAACCAAATACTCAGCTGTCCCTCCAACTTAAATTGTTCGCATTGCCACGTTGTCGTCTATCATTCAATATTTAACGAAGATTATAATCTACACCCCCAAAATGTTTAACCAAATTGCGCCTATGAGTGTATAAGGCAAAGCGGAAGATTTGTATAGGTACAGCAGAGTGGCCACGGCTCCCCTATTTTTTTACGTATTTTATTGTGCCTTCATAATCTAAAATAACATTGTCGACGGACTTATTGTAAATTTGTATATTTGTACAATTTTATCGTTTGTTTTTTGTGTCATTATGGTTTGTTGAGCAGTGAATAATGATATAGGTATGTTTAATAAAATTAGGTATATTTAAAAAACATTGTACATTCCTAAAAAATACATTGCAAGTTGTCAGTTACTAACATAATTTTAATATCAAACAAAATTGGCCCGATCGGCGTAAAACTTGGCCTGCTTCAATTTTCGTTCCCTCCATTAAAATACTGAAATGGGTAGAAATATATTTTTATAACCCTTGCTTTGCTTAAAAATATATATATATATATAAATGTTTAGCCTGATGAAAGAGTTTTTAGTTATACCATTGATTATAGAATATACAGATTAGTGACATTATAGGAATTATAAGCATATTATTATTTATATTTATTTATTAATTATTGTTTTATTTATTTATTAGTGATAAATATTGATTTTTAGTGTTATTAGAATCCGAGAGATGTCGTTATTATATCGGAATACAATTTTATTTCTTTTTTATGAAATCTATTTGTATAAACAATAGACGATATGCATTGCTATAATAATAAGGAATCGTGTCATCACTGACAATGTACATAATACACATAATTCATTATATTATTACACTAATGAAACATAAAATATATTGTATATATATTTTAAAATATAATATTACAACACATTTATAATTATTTAATTTATACATATATAACATATTATAATATAATATCATTGATTAATTATACCGGTTATTATACACATTGTATAATTAATCAATGACAGTGTATAATCGATAATTAAATATACTTAATATCTTTGAGTAGGACAATAATAATCAAATTTTGTTTTTTTGTTAGTTTTTAAATTTAATAATACACATTTAAATGATCTCTAATTATTTTAACGTTAAATAAAAACGTGAATTAAAAAGATAAGCGCAATACAACATTTTTTTTAAATGACAAAATTTTAAAGTTTTGACTATTAATTTTTTTATCATTTTCATGAATTTTGGTAGTTTTATCAACTTTCTAAGTGCAAAAATAGCTGAATTATAGCAATTTAAAATTACCTATTAAAATATCAAAACAAATATTAGGTATTAATTGTTGCAACTTTATAAGTAGATATAAGGTGTAAAATTTGTGTATTATACTCGTCTAAACATAATTCATTTATATCTAACAATAAATTGTATAAACAATTGTCGAAATAACCTAATTATTTATTTTTAAAAAAAGTCTAATTCGCAAATACTTACCTATATTACGTTCCAATAAGTTTATTAGTTATAAATTTAACCCAACAGGTTAGGTATAAGGACTAAGCTGTAAACAGGTGTTTCGTGATTTTATTATTAGTATCAAATCATTAAATCAATATAGATAACCTTACTCATTCAATGTATAATACTGAGTAGATTTAACAAATTAAAAAAAATAATTAATGAGTAATTATAACTGTACTTATGACCTAACTATTTATAATAACCTTGTTATGTTATGCTTATTCAATCCTTTTTGTACATGGGTACCTACGTATTTGTAAATAGGTAGCCTCTATACAACAGATTTCGTTAAAAAAAAATTAAAATTTTAATAGGAAATAACCTATTTAACTATTTATAAATAAAACTAAAACATACGATTTTACAAGCTGTTGTTTATCCAATGAATTATTTTAAAAAAAATTTTATTTTACAAATTTTAGATTATTGTTAGAAATAATAAATTTAAAAATGCAAAGAAACATAAATAGGAAGTCAATTATTGATAAATACATTTTTATATTACCTTTCGTAACTTTCGTACGTCTTTCGCACTGATCAATAAATAATTGCCTTCTGAATTAGGTACACTTTTGGTTTTGGCAAGACTAATTACAATCATAGCCGGATTAAGGGGAGGGGGTCCAGCCGGGGTGGAAGCCCCGGAGCCCTCTTAAATACAAATGTGATAAAGGCTCATACAATTTTAGGCCAATACACATTTTTCTGTAATTTTTAAATTATAGTTTACCTATGTTTTTAAAATAACAATTTTTTTATCGACAAAAACAACTAAATAGGTACATTTAAAAATACTTTATTTGAAAAGACGCATTTTACTGTTATTTTCATTTATAGAATAAAAAATAAATAAAAAAACATAGACATACAAATTATTTTATATTCTGAGAATGATTTATTAAAATCAATAGACTTAAATAAAGTAGGTACTAAAAAACTTGGCTTTCAGCAAAGAAAGAAAAAAAAATTATCTGATAAAATAGTTTTTGTTTATATATAAGTATTAACTCTTTTTTACTCTTATTGTAAAATTGTACTGCAATTTATATTTGTGAAATAGTTTTAAAAAATATAATTTTTCGCAAACGTAGCGAGAAACTTTATAAAGCATATTTTATCAAAAGGGACTATATGAAATTTCAGACCCGGGGCTCAATAGATCCTTAATCCCGGCCTTGATTACAATAACCGTTTCATTTATTTAAATAGATAGGTTTTGCACAAATAGAAACTCGATTCTAAGAGGAATTTCAATTTCGTTTAATAAAACTTGTCCCTGTTATAATTTCAACGTTTTGTTATTTTTTACATCCATTTTTATTACAATGATCAAATATTTTAAACAATTCCATTGATTATAGAATAGACTATAATACATTATAATATAATAATACATTTCAATGGTGTAGGTACCTACAGACATATCTACATGATAGAAAAAGATTTCTAGGAGTATGTATAAAATATGTGTGGAATTTTCTCTGCGAGTGGATAGGCTGCTTCAGCTGTTAATTATTTAAACTTTAAAATATATTTATTTAATACACTTACCTGTTTTTGACTTTTCTGTTCTGATATTTATTAAAAATATATATATAAAGTGAAATACAATTTCAAATGTATAATATTGATAGATTTGCAATGTGTACTGCATGACTACCCATATTCTATACTTATTACAATTCATAATAATGAAAATAAAAATAATATTTTTATTCAACCTAATAATATACAGATATCTATTCTGTAATTTTCAATAATATTATAAACAATTTAAAATATTTAAAAAAAAACCTTATATATGTAAAATAAATAATTGCAATAAAATGCAATTTACACCAACATTTTGATTTCTTTGTTTTATTAATAGCTTTAAAAATTGTTTGAATATTAAATTTAAAAAGTTAATAAAAAGTAATATTTTAAATAAATATTCCAGGTTTTAAATATTTGATATTTCTTAACTTTTATAAATAACATATCTCAATTTTTTTCCCGAAATTGGTAAGTTTGTTATTTTTAAATATACCTATTTAAAGAAATTGTTCTCTGAAAAAAACAATATTTCCAAACTAATGATGTAACAAGTATTAATGTTCTCAATTTGTATTAATACCTAATACGATATTATAGTTTATCCTTTATGCAAAATAAAACAAATAAAAATTAAAATTGATTCATTTTACATATTTTACTATATTGTAATGAATTAATTATACTGTTAATTACAGTGTGGAATATTTGATATTTTAAAGTTTAAAAGGTCTGACCATTATTTCTACCCAAAAAAAAATGTTTTCATACATCAGAAAAAAAATAATAAGCCTATAAGAAAATTGCGGATTTTCCGCTTCCCAAAGAAAAACTTTTGGAAAATTAAAAAAATGAGCTAAATAAAGTACCAACTAGATGAATTTTGGTACAGAAAAGGTACTCTAATTGTGGTAATCGGACCATTATTCCTACCCGAAAAAATGTTTTCACACATCAGATAAAAAAAAATAATAAAGTCTATAAAAAAAAATTGTCAGTCACGATTTTAAAAATATTTTGTGAAAATATTAAATAGTATATTATTATGCTTCTATAACATTTTCAAACCGATAAATCAAAAATTTTAGATAATATTAAACTTTTTTGTAAAAAAATTCAATGCTCTATACTTAGCCAAAAAATCAACCAATTCGTTTAAAAATTTTACCACAAGTAAATATTACCTACGTTAGTACTTAAAAAAATTTTCAATTCCTTACGATAAAACTCAATTAGTTATCACGAAATTAAAAATTACGAAAATCATAATTTTGCAGATATTTTGGTAGATTTTCTTCTCCTAGGGAAAACATTTTGGGAAATTCAAAAACTGAGCTTAAAAAAGTACCAAGATGATACGATTTGCTACCGAAAGCATACCCTACTTGTGGTAATCAGATAATTATTTCTACCCATAAAATGTTTTCATACATAAAAAAAAAAATCCAATTCCGCTCAGAAACTAAAATTAAAAACTTCTAATTAGTAATGTGATACTATTTTAATATTTTAACGAAATAATAAAGCGATTTGTTTATTTCAATTTTTGTAGGCAAAACATATTTTTTCTAACACATTACAATCTAAAAAATTTAACTACTTACGAAATTCAAATTTTTAAAATAGGACTACATATTTTTTTAATTACATAAATATTGGTGTTAAATTTGGAAGAGCTTGGTCCTCTCTAAAATTTGGTGCTGGTTACGGCTTTAAATAATTTTTATAGCCTTCTGAATCGTTACAATTTTCCATTTCAACCATTGTTTTAAACTAACATATATTAATAACCTTTGTTAATTAGTTTGTATTATCAGATAAAGTGCTTTCACACGAAACACTTCTGTTTGTCTTCAACTAGTAGTCTAGTTAACTGATAATGTATGAGCTTCAATTGGAAGACACGACATATTTGATCTAAATCACGTGGTTTGAATGTATCGATTGAAATTCATACATTATCAGTGGCCGGACACAAAGTACCTCATGTGAAAATGCCCATAAAGACATAAGCTATCATAATATTATAGTATATTATTATTAAAACTGTTTATAATAGTCTATAATAGGATAGTATGATTTCATGATATGTATACATTTTTGAGAATAACTATAATTAAATTGTTATTTACAATTACATTTTTTAAATAGTTAAATGAATATCAATGAAAATTAACATTGATCTAATAATTGTCAATAATCAAACAATTAAGTAATTCAAAAATAAAATAAAAACTGATGTCAATCTTAAATAAATATTTTAAAATGATTGTTTGTCATTTATATATTTTCTAATATTTATTTACATATTACTAAAATGATTGATAATACCATTTTAATTATAATTACTTTCAATTATACCATCAGTTTTAATATTCTTAATATAATCATGACTATAATCATTATTTAACTAATAATCAATATCAGTTATGAAATTAAATAATCATCATCCCTTAAAACTTAATTATGATATATTATAATAGATAAATTTAATATACTACTAGAAGTACAACTTATTCAGAAAAAATCTGAAATGTACACAATTTTATTTTTTGTAAAAAAAAGTTAATACTTTACTAGGCTATATAATGTAATTATAAATTTTTAACAATATATTTTTTCTATAAAATAAATTATCGATATACCAACTATTAGAGCATTTCATAATTCATAATTGTACATGATTGGAAATTACACTATTATTTAAAACCCTTTAGGCAGATTAATAAAGATTAAAGAGACAAATATAATTTCCCTGTATAATCATAAATATAATTACATATGTACAATAATTTAAGTACAAAGTATATTATATTTTCTTTTTAGTTCACCTATACTGTATAAACAAATTTGAATATAAAATAAAATGATATCCCATTATTATACATCAAAATATTAGTTGCATACTCATTAAAACATGTAGTCATGAAACAAAACACAGTTTTTTTTCAATTTTTTTTTTATTGGGCATATTTAATACATACTCATCTTATTACCCTAACTGGTTTCAAAAGTAAAAAGTGAAAAAAAAATGTATATATATATATATATATATATATATATATATATATATATATATATTGGGATCCAAAAATTAGGAGACAAACAAATAAAAATGTTGAAAAGTTATTTCTATTCAGAACTTAACGAGGAGTAAATTGTATTACAAAAAAATTTAAAAACATTTATTCTACTTTAATATTTGTTTAAAGTACATAATTGATTGTAATAATATTGAGTACACAAATTATGTACTTTAAATTTAAATGTTATAAAAAAAGTGCAAAAACGTTCATTTCTTACTGACAGTTGAGACAAATAATTAAATAATATATCAGCCATTATAATGAAATAAAATGAAAGTATAACCAGGAAATATATAAAAAAAAAATGTATAAATGAAGTACCTAATAATCCATAAAAAAATAACATGAATTACAATATTTCATTATAATATTATGAAAATATAAAATATTATATTATACATCATATAAAGTACCAAAATGCAAAACTAAAAAGTTATCTCAATATTTAAAAAATATTAATACTAAACATTAAAACTATATTAACGGAAATACTGCAATAATTGCATTACCATTTATTGAAAATAAAATTAAAACTAATAGAAACTAGATTACTGAAATAATGTTAATGACCTAATAATCTATAACCTAATTAGCGATTATATATTTTAATCCAATATTGTGTACCTAATAATGAAATTTTAACCAATATTACTTCAAATAAAAATCTATGTCTTACAAATAATGATAAATTGATTCAAGAAGTTTATTTATGTCTATTAGAGTAGATGTTAATGAGACTAATAGTAGACAAAGAAAGTAATTTAATATTTTTAAACAAAAAATTTAATATTATTATGGGTTTTATAAGGAAAATAATTAACTCCCCGTTGGTTCCAAAACTACCTGGAGCTTACAAGTATTAATAACTTTTACAATGTAGTTTTAAATTTTAATTTTAATAAAAACATAAATAAACAGTAAAAAATGTATATTATATTGAATTTCACTTCAATCATAGTCAAGCGGTGCAAGCGGGCATTGTGTTGTATGTATCTGGTTCATTAGGCCTAGATGAGAAGTTGTTGAAACCGGTTGTAGGTGGAGCAGCAGCCGAGGCTAGACAATCGCTAAAAAACATTCAGGCGATACTTAAATATACTGGTACTTCATTTGATAAAGGTTAGTGTGAGTATTAATAATAGATACATTATCAATAAATCATAAAATAACTTTATAACATCCAAATGTTTTTAAAAGAATGTTATTACCAATAATTATTACCTAATCATATTTTTATTTTTATTTTATTATATTTAATCAAAATAAATTGCATATAAAATATTAACTAAAGTTATCATTTGCAAGTTTTAATAACTTGCCTTTTAAAAATGAACAGTAGCAATAGCGGTTTTGGTAGTCGATTTTGACTACATCAATATAATATATTATATTCTTTGATGGCAGTAAGATTAAAAACAATCATACCTAATACAAATTAAATAGTAAATTTCCCGCTTAAATTAGGTACATGAATTCAGTATAGTTTTTACTTCATAAATTATAATTATTATTATAGAATAAAGCTACCTATAATATAAATAATATGCTCAATTACATTATTAGTGGTTTTTGTATTACATGATAACTAGTTAACGGTAAAACTAAATAAATATATAAAATGTAATTCAATGAGTATTAATAATTATGTAATATCAGAAGTAAAATTGCCAGAAAGAAAGTCATATTTTATTTTTAATAAACTTAAGAGAGTAACTATAATAATCACATCATTCTGTTCTTTTATATAAATATTTATATATACTATAGCATAATCATTGAAACATATGACCTTTATATCTAATACATAGACCCATCCAAACATATTTTAATAATTTTATAATTCATTAATAGATTATGATTGTTGTTCAAATACTAATTTTACTCAATTAGTAACAAATAAATATCATATAATTACTATTATTAATATTAAAAACCAGTGGTACCGAAAAATGCATTTGAACCATCAAAACTTATAGGATGGGTGTGTTCTAGTTTGTATAAATTATATAAAATGTACATATAGGCAATATTAATTTTAATAACATTAATAATAATGAAATAAAAATAGTATTAATTATATGTTAAGTTTTGAAAGACTAAAACTTAAATTATATCCAGTAGGTGTTTGTAGAATTAAAGCAAATTCACTGAATGTTTAATTAAAATTAGTATTAATACATATGTACACAATCAATGTAAAAAATGTATATTTTCAATAATATTTATTAAAAATTAATTTTAAATTATATATATATTAATAAAATGTCTTATTTTATAATTTTAAGTCATCTCATTTCAGTTTATTTTATATTTTGATTTAAAAAAAAAATATAAAACTAGATTATGTATTTTATGTAAATAAATACATACTATAATACACATTATTAGAATATAATGCATAATATAGACGTGCATTAAAACCTGGTGGCTTTATTGGTTTATTTCATAATAACTATTTATTTAAATACATTCAACTTATCTCACAACCAAACACCAAAACCACCATTTCACAGAATTTGTTTTCATTATTTATTAAGAAAAATTATAAAATTAAGAGCCTAGTCTACAAATTACAACAAAATACTCAGTCCATCAGTAGGATACTAATATATACCAATACTTATAACAATAAATATTCCCTAATAGTCATTTTATCAATTCCTTTGAAAATTTGTCTAGCAAAAATTATTTTCATAAACTTAACAAGGTTTCGTTTTTTAAGCCGGGTTCACATGGAATCGTGAACTGGGCGAGAATAATACTCGTTCTACACATGTCTCAAGACTGCTTAACTTTGACTGACTGATAATTAACGACTTCCATTCACAGAACTGACTAGACGCTACTGATCGTCTAGTTATCCATAGTGTATTCAGATATGCTTAATGTTCAGTACTTGTTTCACAACTAACAGTCATGTTCATTCACTTCGTAGTAATCGTGACTAATCTAATTTTGATCATTGAAAACTCCCACTACCACCATTTCACACTATCATGACTAGCTGGCCAAGTAGTAATATTCTCACCCAGTTCATAACTATGTGTGAAACCAGCTTTATAGTATTCAATTTTTCTCTCAGAATTTTATTGTTTAATAACATACATTTGATGATCATCAAATATTGTAAATGTCAACTTATTGTCATTATGTGAAAGACAATGTTTACAACTGAAAAAGGATTCATATTATAATACGGAAGTAGACCACGGCTAAGAAAATGTTAAAAGTTTTATTTATTATCAAAACATACCAAATATTAAAATGTGCACTTATCATTTTTGTTAAATGTATAAACGGAATAGTCATGATCAGACAGACATCACTCAAACACAGTATAATGGAAAGAAAAACTGCTAAAGATAAAATATCGGATAGTTTTCAATTTTAATTTTTTTTTTGTTTTTATATAAGTATTTATATATAAAAAGAATATTTTTATCGTTTTTGAACGCTGTATTTCACTTGTTTCAAAGTAACTACTCACAGATACAAAGCATGTCTCTACAGCAGATCGGCCACATTCTGTGGCATCTCAAGCACATGAGTATTATAAAACGATTCAATATCCTTCATTGCCCTTTTGTCGTCTTCAGTTATGAAATTTATGGCAACTCCCTTACGACCAAAACGGCCAGAACGTCCAATTCTGTGAATATAATTCTCACGATTGGAAGGCAAATCATAATTTATAACCAATGACACTTGTTGTACATCAATGCCTCGAGCCAACAAATCAGTTGTGATTAATACACGACTAGAACCAGAACGGAATTGACGCATAATTAGTTCACGTTGACGTTGGTCCATCTCTCCGTGCATAGCTGATACGGTGAATGCTTTTAAACGCATATTTTCAGTCAACCATTCTACCTTACGGCGCGTGTTACAGAATATCACCGCCTGGGTGATGCTAAGAGTGTCGTATAAATCACACAAAGTATCAAATTTCCATTCTTCTTTTGTCACGTTAATGTAGAATTGTTTAATACCTAAATAAACAATTTGTTTGTTAAAATTTCACTAAATTGAAAATTCTTTCAAAATTTTTACATACCTTCCAATGTAAGTTCTTCTTTTTGCACAAGAATGCGCACTGGATTTCTCATGAAATGAGTACTAACTTCTAACACATCTTCAGGCATAGTTGCAGACAACAAAATAACCTGGATGTCCTCTTCAAGGAACTTAAACACCTCCTTAATTTGGTCCTTAAAACCTCGAGATAACATTTCATCAGCTTCATCCAAAACAAAAATCTTAATGAACTGTGTTCGTAGAGATTTTCTTGCTATCATGTCATAAACACGACCTGGAGTGCCAACAACTACATGTGAACCAGTATCCAACTTGCGCATGTCATCACGCACATTTGTTCCTCCAATGCAGGCATGGCAGTCTGCCTTCATAAAGTCGCCCAATGCAATGACAACCTGAAATGTGTTTTATTTAATATAAAATTCCCATGATCGATTAAACTAAATTTACCTTTTGGATCTGTTGTGCCAATTCACGTGTTGGTGCCAAAATAAGTGCCTGACACTCATTCAAACTAGTATCGATTTGTTGCAAAATTGAAATTGAAAAAGTAGCCGTTTTGCCTGTACCAGATTGTGCTTGAGCGATGACATCATGTCCTTTGATGCATGGCAATATAGCGCGTTGTTGAATAGCTGATGGCTTTTCAAAACCATATCCATAAATTCCACGCAAAAGTTCTTCTTTTAAATTCATCTCATCGAAGTTGTCCACAATTTCTTTCCAATCCGACTCAATAGTGCCGCCGACATCCATGCCGGGTGGTCCTGAATAGTCATTCGTTTCGCTAGACGGTCCATTTTTCGTCTCATTAGCATTCATTATTTATATTATTCTGAAACCAATAGATTCATAATTATTAAAAATTATTTATTATTTCTCTCATAACACATATTATAGTTATCTAATCAAATCTAATCAAAATATGGAGGTAGACATTGTTAAATATTAATATATTATTATAAAAAACTTAACCTAAATAAAAATTAAAGTTTTGTAACTTTATAATTATAATTAGTTGATCTGTTTATCAAATCCACATTAAATTATTAAATAATGTTTACACATTTTGTCAACAATACAAGATTTTTTAAAAATGGTTAAGATGCAAAATGTTGTACTAACATGCAATACCAAAACTTAAAGACAATATTAAACAATTCAAATTATGACATAATATATGCATTAAATAAATTTTTAAAAACTCAATTTTGTATATATATATTTATATATACATAGATACTGCATAACTATTCTCAGATAAAAATTTTAATTTTAAGTTTATCTTATTTTGATATTAAATAAAGAAATATGTGCATATGATTATAATCATTAGAATATTAACAAATTAATTAAATACCAAGATAGAACTTATATAAATAATTTTAATAAAGTATAATACAATTTATAATCATCTGAATTTCTAATAATACATTATTAAAATATATAGTCCTATTGTTTAATTTAACATCTTACATACAATTATTTATATTAAGAACAAAATAAGTAATTTATTAATAAGAATACAATAAAAGTTTGTTAATCAAAATAGTATTTCTAGATGATTATACACTTAAAACATAAATCCATTTTATGCAAAATTAAAAATACATATTAATATCATTATGCAAATATACAATCATCCAAAAGTCTTCAAGTATATATTCCATTTTTCACATTATAAATTATAAAATAATAATAAAATATAATATATATTTAAATAAAGACTTACACAGTTTAAATCAAAATATGCTTGTCTTAAATAATTCTATGTAACAGTGTATTACAACTAAAGGTTGACTAGCGATATTATGAAATTTAATAAAACTCAAAGACTTGAAATAATTAATTTAATATATTTAAATGTCATGAATCATATATAATATAAGTTTAAATCAAACATTACTCTTTAAACAAAAGTAATAAACATAAAAATATTCAGTACTAATTTCAAACATACAAAAGTTAAGTACCTTGCTAACATTACCGATACACCAAACGGAAAGTACGGAAGATAAATTTTAGAAGATACATTTCTTAGCAATGTCATCGGTGAGATGGGAACAATCTCAATAATACTGTTAACCCTCCAAATGACCACAAGGGATACTACATTAAGTACCATGTTATTTACAAAAAATACCTACTCCGAACCCTTCCAAAGATCATAAAACCATGGTCAACAAGTGTCCATAAAACATTTTTCTTTCAAACGCATAAATCCGACAAGCGGACGGTCAGGCTAATAATTCTGTACATCTCTTATAATAAATAGCCAGCCTAACCTAAAAATATCCCAATCCCGAAGTGTTAATTTTAGGGGACGCCAGCCATAAGAGGGGTCCCCACGTGACCGTACCACTTAGCGCTAAGCCTCATAACAACAATAAATATATATTTTCCGAACGAAGTCGCCAGATGAGGACGTTCTGAAAGTGCACAAGCACACAACAACCATCCGTAATGCGGTGGCCGTGACAATCACCGTCAGACCGCAGAACGTCCAAACACAACGGGTCGTTCGGCAAATGTCGTCGCGCAAGCATGCAAATATGAACATAAACGTGTACTTACATGCTGTATAAACGATTATAGTCGCAAATGAAGAAATGTATCTAATAAGAACACATTTTAACAATTAAACAGTGTGAAAAACGCTTAAAGTACATGTGATTCGCCGAGAGGAAATCTGAAGAGAGAGAATGGGATGGGGTGAGAGACGGCGGATCGCTTACAATCGACGAGCGTTCGCCGTTTGGTGAGGTTAGCGCACAGTGTGACCACGCGTCGCATAAAAAACCGTGAATCGATAATGAATGTCCGCGCTCCTGCCCGGCGGCGTCTTAACAAGATATCACCTACTCGCCCCTCCAACCCAATGCATTACCGACCATGATCATGAACACCGACGGTTGGCAACACTGCGCAAAGCGTCAGTCACTGTTGTTGATAAACAAATACCAAATATTGGCTATTCGCTATTGCCACCATCGCCCGCTAGGCCGTTCCCTTACGCTACGAGTTATGACGTAGGTCGTATGACGACCGTGACGTGCCACGGGCCATTGAAACGGAGGATCGCGCCACCTTTATCTCACTTTTCTCTGTTTATGAAATATGAGGTTATGATCATTGTCCAATTTCCATTATAAATTTGATATTTTTAATTTTCGTCATATTTATTTATTCATATTTTCATTCCGCATTCGAAAATCACACTATCTATTAATAAATAATAATCATATTGTAATCCGTGGTTATTGACTCGCGATTCAGATGAGTAGATCAGCGATTCTAAATTTTTTTTAGTACGCGGAACCATCGCCATCTTAAACAATTGTCTTCCTTCTTTTTTTCCTCTTGAATAACCTTTTATAAATATAAAAAAACTTCTCAATTCCCAATTCCCTATATTTTAATATTTGTTAAGTGCTTTAGAAAACAAATCTATGCAAAATAAATACCTATACATTTTATATTTTTATTATACTCTTAATATATTAATTTTATTATACATATAAATAATAAAAATTTAATATTATTCATTTACAATTTCGCGGACACCTGGTGGCCGGTATGAGTATCGCGATCCACAGTTTAAGAATCGTTATTATAGAATATACGTGTTTGCTGCAAATATAAATTGATTTTTAACACAAAATGTGGTACCATACTATCATTAATTAGTATATCATGAATTACTAATTTATAACCTTATACCGATTACTATATAATATAGTATTTCCTTATATTTTTTAAGACTCATAAATTTGAAATAAATCGAAAAACTTTATCAAAATATAATATGATGCGATGATGTTTTATTTAATCTGTGCTGTAACTAAGGGAGAAGTCCAGGGTTAAAAATCTTAGTTAATGTATTTCTGTATAGGAAAAACTGAGTTACTGTGTTAAAGTACCTAAATCAATCGAAAGTTAATACTTAGTATCAGGTATTTGTACCAATTCCTGACAAAAAGTTTTTCGGAACCCAAATTTCTTACTTAAAAAAACCATTACCAGTAGTCGGTACCTATTGGGAGATGTATATATATATTATATCTATACAGTCTATAATATTCTAAGCAAAAAATGTACCGAAAAAATTATCTGATTTCTGATAGTTTAAATTTAAAAAAAGTTATTTTCTACGTACACTCTTTTTTAAATTTTTATTGACTTGTACTATTAATTTTTTGCTAAATACTTACTGATAAATAATTATAATGTACAACAATTTGTTGACAAAGAATTTGTAATTTTTTAAACAGAGCGTACCTAAAAATTACCTATCAATCCTATATCAATAGGAATTTTAAAGTGTTTATATCATAAAATTGTATTTATTTTAAAAAAGTGTTCTACTATTGTAAAAAGACAGCTGAGAGCTGGCGACTCTATCGGTAGTATTTATTGTTGGTCGTGAAAATATCAATTATTTTATTCTCAGTTTATAACATTAATCTGTAGTTGTAGTTTTACCTACAAGATTATCAACTGTGATGAGTATGACAAATATCATAATAATATGATCATAATACTACCGTATACATTACTAAAAATAATGGATTAGTTGTTTACATGTTTCATTGTTATTTTATATTACTTTCTTTGTCGTCTGTCGTATGTCCTTTCACACACTAAAACTAAATATTATAAATAAATACTAAAATATTTACTAAATAAATAAAAGTCATTAAAAAATCAACAAGTCATCCACAAATTGGTGCAAAACGACGAAAGCGCAAATATGAAAGATTAATTAACTGCTGACTGGAGAACACACCAAGAAAAATATTCATATATTAAATTATTATTTATATTTTTTAATAAATAAAATAACATTTTTATAAAAAAAAAAGCGGGAACATTAATTTAGAATGTTCCTCCTTCGTACCTAAAGTCCCGGAGAAATTAGTAATTTATTATAATTATTAAGATTTGAATGTAATGATATTGCATTAGAAAATACGATTCAAAGTGAATCTCAATGTAATACAATATACCTAGGTATTATCCTGATGATCCAAATATTAATTTTTTCTGGCAAAAATGTCAAAGCTCTATATTTAGCCAAATAATCAACTAATCCGTTCCAAAATTTGACCACACTTATATATTACCAATTTTAATACTCAAAAAAATGTTCAAGCTCTACGATCAAAAATTAATTAGTTATCGTGAAATAAAAAATAAAAAATTACAGAAATCGTAATTTTGCCCATTTTTTGTCATTTTTTTGTAGTTTTTCTTCTTCTAAGGAAAAACTTTTGAGAAACTCGAAAAATAAGCATAATAAAGTACCAAGATGATACGAATTTCTACTGAAAACATATGTACCCTATTTGTAATAATCGGACCATTATTTCTACTCGAAAAAATGTTTTCATGATGATAAATGTTAATAAAATAAATAATAAATGTTATGTGTATTTATTATGCAATTAAATTTTGTTATTTATTAATGCAAATAATTAGTGAAAAAGGGTAAAATAGCCAAAAAAGAGGCCTATTACCAGAAATAGTTGATCCTAGATTATTTCGTAAAAGAGATTTGACATAATTATTATAACACACTATACCCAGTGCTCAAAGTGGCATCTTTGAAGATAAACCAAATTTTTTACCCTTTATATCACATTTTATTGACATGAAAAATAGTACAATAACATTTCCAAAAAATTAGTTGAGGTCCTCAGTTCTCTACATCGTTCCTCAATTCCAGCACTGACTATACCTAATACTAATAAATATAATTTATTTTTTTTACTTATTTAGGGTCTATTTTAAATTCTGAGCGAAGTTAAGAATGTATTGGTTTTACAAAGATGTTTTTTTTTTTTTTTTTATTGAAGTATGAAAACACTTTTTCGGGTAGAAATAATGGTCCGATTACCACAAGTAGGGTATTCTTTCGATAGCAAATCATGTCTAGTTGGTACATTATTTAGCTCATTTTTCGAATTTCTCAAAAGTTTTTCCTTAGAAGGGAAAAACTACCAAAATATGGCGGAAATCGGCAAAATTACGGTTTCTGTTATTTAAAATTTTTTAATTTCGAAATAACTAATTGGGTTTTGGTCATAGGGACTTGAAACTTTTTTTGAGTATTAACATAGGTAGTATACAAGTGAGGTAAAATATTGGAATGAATTATTAGTATAGTGTATTGTAATATATTGAGTTTTGCTCAGAATCGTATTTTCTAATGCAATATTATTACATTCAAATCTTAATCATAAAAAACGACTAATTTTTCCTAGGATCGAATGAGGAACGCCTAAAATCGACATTCCCACTTTTTTTATGTTATATAGGAAACACGTTATGTAGTATTAAATTACAAATGTGCAGTAGCAAATCATATGTGTGTGACGTGTATTGTTATTTTGGCAATCAATTAAGCGATTAGAATACATTTACGATTTACCTCCCTAAAGTCCACCTTATTAATACAATGATGTGCAGTATCAAAAATAATGAAAAGTAGTCACTTTTTTTTGCTAATGAGACCTTTTAGGTATATTAAGTTAATAAGTAACAATTAACTATATTAAAAACAATCATAATTTTATTTTAAAGAAAAGTAAAATGTTAAATTTAAAAAAAATGTATGTCTTACTATCTTAGGCTACAAGTTGTATACAAGTGGACAGTTGTAATTTATTTCAAAATTTAGTTTTTGTTGCAAAGAAAGTGAAAAATCCAACTTCACAAGAATTATGATGAATTAAATGGAAGTGGCATCTTTACTGCTTCATTAAAGAGTGTTGGATGGGTGTCTCATTGAAACGATAACCAGAACTTTAGCGGTTGAATGTCATTTTTACCAGCTTGTCTTCAAATAAATCAATGAAATCTTTTTCAGCCTAATTTTATATGTCTTACAAATATATATATATGTGTGTGTGTGTGTGTAAAACTGTACTTACTGGCTACTATACGTCTATACTCTATAGTTGCATACTAGTATATTATACGAGAAGTATAGTACATAGTTGTATTTATATTACGATATATCTATATATTATCCAGTAAACACGAATGAAAAATAATAATAGGAGTATAATAAAATGTAATATAATAAGAATTAAATTAAATAATTTCTTTAAAAAATATTTATAAATAATTTATAAAAATGTACGACCCACCAAAATTTTTATTGCGAACCACAGTTTGGAAACCTCTGCCCTAGTGTCCTAGACACCCAATAATAGGTAAAATATTAATACATTACTTATATTAATTATTATTTTTCAGTTGCCAAAACCACAATGCTATTGAGTGACATTAACAATGCCAAGTTCGTAAACGAAGTCTATAAAGAATGTAATTATACAATTTATAATATTACTTTTCATTTAAAATAATCTATAAGATGTATTACACATATATACATTTATCAGTCCAGAATCCAGTTCAAGATAACGAGGTGAGGGAGAAACTATGATTGTTTTATGTTATGGAAATAACAGTGATGAACAGTAATTCTGTTACAGAATGTCCATTATCATTGATAATAAATAAAATTCCATTTTTTATGGTATCCCCGACCCCCTCGGTCGATCGCTCCGTTTGTTCACGTTTGCTTCTGACATAATATAATATATAATAAAATTGGTTAGATATATCATAGATATGATTATATAATATGAATATATGATGATAATAATATATATAACCTGTATCACATATACTGCCATTTTATTGGATAAATATATATTTCTGTATCAAGATTTTAATAAATTTACAAATTTGTGTTTGTTTTTCATTTATAATAATGTCTGTTATGTATTGACTTTGATACTTTGGGATGGGGAAAGATAAAATTAAAGATATAAATCCGCGAGCTTAAACCCATGGTATAGAACGAAGTTGAAATTCCCAAAGGAGAAGGAGTAGAATACAACACATATAAAAGATATAAAATATTAATAAAACAATACAATTCTCTTGAGCATTTTATTCGTTTCACTTAGGTGTAGCGTCTGCATTGTATATTATTAACCATAGGGAATCAAGGAAGCCCGAATTCAGGCTTCTTATTTATTGACTCTTAATATTAAAAGAAACTAGATAAGTTTTTCAGTTTATACTTTATTTTTTCATCAATATTCAATAGTATATAATATACAATATGCTATAGATATATTGTATAAAGATCATAGTATATTGTGTTACACTGTTACATAATATTATAATATTAGCAATATTATATGGTACTATACCACTATGCATATTGCATATATACGGTCATTAGATTAGGAACTCGTAGACTCATAGTCGTAGAATTAAATATTATTAGTACAAGAGTTAAGAATACAACTATAAGTCTATAACTACAACTAGTTCGTGATTTCAACACTATAAATTATAAATCAACAATTAGCTGTGACTAGCAATTATCTACGAAGTACTTAATAGGACGCTATATCCATATTTGTTGTCCCCGTTTCTCCAATAAGAAATAAAGCGAAATCACAGCCACCGATAGAGAACATATAGTCCTATAGAATACATTATTTGCAAGCATATATAATATGTTTCACGGAAACCTTATATACATATTATATGTTAATATTTCAATAATTGTTTATGTAATAACTTATTTGGGCCTGAAAAATGTGTGCAGAAATATAAACATTAATAAAAATTCACAAATAGAAGAAAAACGGAAAAAAAATACAAAAACCAGACGAGATATAATATATATTTCCTAAACGGATTGATGGATTATTCTCGTTCTTTTCGTAATTCGTTTCTTAAAAGTAATCCATTAAAACCATATTTTGAAAAATATAGAGTTGTCTGTTTTTTACACGGCTCCTTTCAATTCACTCTTGTCACTTATCAGCGTATTTGCAACTCTGAAGCATAACAGCAACCTTCATGTGGACGTGAACGCGTAACAATACTACGTTACACAAAATAACATAACTATGTTAAATAGGTAACTTTATAATAAAAATTCCCCAAACAAAGAGTGTTACGAAATTTTATTACGGATACTGGATAGTGTGAAACAGTAGCGCCAAAATCCATACATAATATAGCATTTTCCATACATTTAAAATTAGTTTTTTTGGGGGGAGGGTATCTATCTGAGGAGAAGATGATCTATAAATTTATATCTGGTGATTAATTAAATTATATTTAATCTGATGATTGTAACTGATATAATTAATAAAAACTACTTATAATATATTGCTTACGTTGCAATAAATAATTTATTTGACTATTTGAGTGAATACTTAAATTTTTCGGAATGTGGCAGTGTTTATAGTGTTTATTTGTTTCAAATGGGTGGGTGATTCCAGGTAATTTTTACCAGACATATAATTTTTCGCTCGAGCGCCACTGGTGTGAATAGCGTACAGTATGTTCCGCATATAACTTACAAGTATGTAGCACCGGCGGCGCACTACTGCGGTCACGATTGTCAGTCATCGGATGCGTTTTCGTTCTCAACCGTTGATCCAAGTACCCGGGGCCCATGTTCTCAGAGGCAGCGGTAAAACGTTTTAAAGCAACATTACTTTTGTTTTATAGAACAGTAAACCACAACCACATACTGTCCTGATATGCTATTGCACTATTTGACGAAACACTGCTTTTCTTTAACTCAAAAACTAATAGAATATAAGTTATTTCATTCAAGTTGATTAATTTTTTTCCTAGGTTTTTTTCAGGTTGGTTGACAAAACTTAAAATAATATATGTTTGCCCATAAACGTTACTATACTTACTATTATAGTTTATAATTTTTATACGAGTACATATTTAACTGTTTTCATTTATTTTATTTCATTATAACTTTAATAAATTCTATTTATTCGTGACCATCGACCATGAATATCCTCTCCACATTCTAAGCGCGTTGCTTAGTGGTACATGCCACATACATGTGACATATCTTACATGTCTTTTAAATTCTAAGAGAAGTGAGGAATGTATTTTTTCGGGTAGAAATAATGGTCCGATTATCACAAATAGGTTATCCTAACCTTTCCGTACAAAATTGCATCTAGTACTTTATTTAGCTCATTTTTCGAATTTCTCAAAAATATTTACTTAAGTGAGGAAAAACTACCAAAAAAATGGCGAAAAATCGGCAAAATTACTGTTTCCATTATTAAAATTTTTTTATTTCGTGATAACTAATTGAGTTTTAATCGTAGAGACTTGAAAATTTTTTGGAGTACTAACATTGGTAATATACAAGTGTGGTAAATTTTTTTCAACGGATAGGTATATTTTCTGACTAAATATAGACCTTTGAAATTTATCTAAAAATGTTTAATATACTTGCAATTTTGGGTTTAACGGTTTAAAAATTTTGTACAAGTATAATCATATACTACTTAATCTATTTAAAATATTTTGAAAATTGTAATTCACAATTTTTTTTATTAACTTTTAAATTTATAATCTTTAGTAGTATACTAAAATTGGATATTATTATATAATTAATCAATACCCATCATGTGTAGTTTTATTTGTATACTCTTTATTAGGTTAATCGTCTTAGTAATTGGTACCTACGATACACACGATACACTACACTATGCAGTACTGCACACACAGATTTAAAAAATAAACTTATTTATAGTTTTTAATTAATATATAAAATTGTAAGTAGGTATGTGTGATAACTTCACTGGCTCTATTTGGGTTAAAAACTTAGGGAGTGAAGTCTTCAACATTTTTATTTTACTCTTACTAAGAAATAAATTCTTCTCAAATACCAATAGGTAAAAAAATAATTTTTGGAGGCTAAGCTACTACAATCCCTCCTCCCCCCCACTAATTGCGCCTAAAAGTTGAACAAAAAGTAGTAACATATATATATATTTAGTCTTTTAGAGATTGAATGATTTTACAGGTACCTTTATTTTTTATAAGTATTGTGTATTATCATTTATAATAAATAAGTAGATACCTTACGGTCCATACGTATAACTACTATATACCTATAGTTATGGTATGCTATAATATTACATAAAATCTGGTAATATAAAAAAAACTGTTATATATATATATATATATATATCATATAAGGTTATATATTTAATGGTAATGTATATTTTATATAGGTATGTATGTAGGCATGTAGCTATATTATTTATATTAATATATAATTATTTAATATAAAATTAATCTTTCTTTTTTTTAAATGTATATTTAGTCGTAAAAGAACCATATCCAGCCAAATCTACTTAACAAATGGCTAAACTACCATTGGTAATTCATTTTCGTACTACTTATGACTTATTTATAAAATTGAAAATTCATAATTTATTTAATAATTTGATTACATATTATTACGCTCTGGTGGAAATTGAAGTCATCGCTACAGTTGATTAATGATTATAGTTGATACATACATTTATAAAATATTTCATGTAATATTTGAATAATGATAATACAAATATATAAAAAACCGTTATTAGTGTTATTAGGGGTAATTGAAAGTGGCGTCTCATTTGCAAGGATTAAGGAAAAATGTGCCTAAAGACAATTTACCCGTAAGGTTTTACTCGCGCACTAATAATGTCATAATATTGTAATAATATAATAAGAAATATGCGTCCAAGTAATAGTGTCCAAGTTACAACAACAATTTTGTAGAAGCCTACTCATATTCTACTTAATCTATTTACAAAATATTTTGAAAATGGTAGTTACAATTTTTTTTATAAGATTTTAAAGTTATTATCATTAGTAGAATTGAATTATATTTTATGTGCTTTTAATAGTGTGAAAACATTTTTTCGGTATAATGCACAAATAATGGGTCGATTATTACGAATAGGGTATTTCGGTAGAAAATTGCATTAAGATGATACTTTATTTAGCTTATTTTTCAAATTTCTCAAAAGTTTTTCTTTGTTGGCTTGGTGTATGAAAAACCATAAAAAATGTGAAATTTTATAAAAAATAATTATTTTTTTTTATATTTGTATTTTATGTGTATTGTATTGTATAATATAAATATTACATTGTATATTGTATTTGTAATATTACATGTTACATTAACCATTGCCTATACTAATTCATGTATTAGTTAAATATTTGTGGGGGAATATATAACGTCGTGAATTTGTGTTTAATATAGCCATATAGGTAGGTACAATAATAAATTAATAAAAAACGGGAAAGTCGATTTTGGACATTTCTCATTCGTCCAATTGGTCCTCGGAGAAATTATAGAATATTATTGAATGCAATGATTAATGATAATTTTTATCAAAATTACGATTTTCGTGAATTTGCTGTTTTGCATAATTTTTTAGTAGTTTTTCTTTCCTCAAGTAGCAACTAGCAAGTAACCAACTAAATTAAGTACCAACTATTGTTATGTTGTAATGAACTTTGCTATTGAAAGCATATCCTAGTTGTGGGAATCAGACAGTTATTTCTACCCAAAAAAGTGCCTCCAGACTTCTAAAAACACAAAAATCAAATATCAATGTAAAATGTTTGACGACCTATAAAAATAAAATTGACTTTCGATTTTCAAAATATATTGTAAATAGGTTAAGTAGTATATGAGTAGGTTTGTATAACATTTTCAAACCGTTAAACCCAAATTTACAGATAATATTTAACATTTTTGGTAAAAAGTTCAAAGTTCTATACTTAGTCAGAAAATCAACTGTGTTCCAATATTTTACTACGCGTGTAAACTACCTATGTGAATACTCGAAAATATTTCATCTCTACGATCAAAACTCAATTAGTTACTCTTATCACGAAATAAAAAATTTTAAATATCGGAAAGCGTAATTTTGTTGATTTTCACCATTTTTTGGTAGTTTTTCTAGTATTACTGGTCTTATAATTTATATATTTATTTTGTATTTTATCATTTGATCTATTAGTAAATGAACCAAATCAAGGAGTTGGTAAAAATAACACTTATTTATTTTCAATAATAAACAAATATCCAAATCAGGAAGGATATTATCGTATTGTAAGTATGCAATTAATCAGTTAGAACCAGGAGTGAGTAAATTACAAAATTAAAGTAATTAGTTACAAATTACATAATTGAATTACTTACAAATCAAATTTATATTTATTCAAATAATAATTAACACATAATGTTAATTATTTTAGGTTAGTAATAAGTATATTATATATTAAGTAGCATTTCACTTTTGGTTGTTGCAAGAAACAAACAAGGAATTATTCTAATATTCTCTGTATCATTCCAATCTAGTATATTATGTATTGCTAAATCAAGTACATATATAATGTATTTTAAAACTATTGATAACAAAAATAAATTAAATCATTTTTATAGTTATCAACACAATTGACATTAGTTGTAATATTCAAAATTTATAAAAATGAAAATGAAAGAATAGTTATACAATATATAATAAAAAAATTTTTGAATTAAACATAATTATCTACAGTTTTATTAATTTACAAATTAAATTAATACTGAACCATCTGTTATTACTTATGTTTGGAAATAGTGCTATTGGTTATAAAATAAACGCTTACAGTTGTGTAGTATTTATAGCCATAATATTTATTTATTTATTTTATGTAAATTTAATCATATTACATAAAGTAGACATACAATAACTACTTTTTTAAAACAAAGTGTGAAATAGATACATATATATATATAACATATTGTACTTAACTATCAATTATTATTAATTATATATATTATTATAGTACTAAAACAAAATTGTTAACTGGTTCTCTAGTAGGTGTAACTATGTTGTGTATACTTTGTGAAACCTCATTAAATTAAATATAAAGGATTCTTTGAAAATGACTATAAATTAAAAATTTGAAACCTTTATAGCATAAGTAATAAAAAAAATTATTCAGAGCACAGTAAGAAATGGTCAAAGAAAAATATTAAATGTAATGTGATATCAAAAACACATTGACAATACCCCAAAAAGTATTGCAATATAAAAGTAGTTCTTGGTGTTCAGAGAATTTGAATATGTTAGATTTTTTTTAAAATAAGCTATTATTTTGAATAATTAATTAAAATCACCTTTTATTGTTTTGCTAAGTTTAAGATAGATTCATGTATTAATACATAAATTACAAAATAAAATAATAATAAAATAAAGTAAGATTTAGTAATATTCTTCAGGTACTACACAATGAAAATGTAAAACAAAAATAAAAATAAAATTCAAATAATAATAATAAAAACCAATTTCTTAAAAAAATGTATAAATATTAATATGATATAATAATAATAACTTATATAACTTCTTGTATCAATTATTATATTATTATAATAAATTATTCAATAATTGGATATTGAAAATAATTAACATATAACTTTAAAATTGTAATATATCGATTAAATTAAAAGGCATCTGAATCATACGGGATCCATTGTATTTTTCAATAAGTTCTTTATTATATTCGTCATTATCATTAATAAGATTTAATACTTTTATATTTTCTTCATTTTCTCTATATTGAGTAATTCTGTCTAGATATTTAAAGGGAGTTATGGGTAAATCGTAATTTATCAACCAAGTAAGTTGTTTAAACTGGCTGCCTTTTACTGGGTCTGTGGTGACGATTATTCGGAAGTTGTTTGAAGAAAATCTATCAAGATAATGTTGACGTGTAGATTCACTTAATTCCATATGAAAAAGTGATACTGCATACTTAATTTTTTGTAAAGAATTACATAATTTCTTTGCTCCATCCAAAGTGTTACAGAAAATTACTACTTGTTCTATTTTCAATGTTTCAATGATTTCACAGAGAGCATTAAATTTCCATTCCTCCTGAATGTTTAAACAAAAGTGTATTGGACGAACTATGATAAAAACAAAAATATTTTAACATTATGTTAATGCAATACTTATATTAGTGTAAAATTGATCACATAACATATTTTTAAAAATCTCATACTTAACCTTTTATTTGTTCATCATTAATAATAACCAATGGATCAACTAAAGAATCCATATATGTATCTAATAAATGATCAAGTTTGTCTGATGCCAGTATTGTGACTTGTTTCGTAGCTATTACTTCTCCCATTATGCTTTTAATTATTTTAGTATCATCGATAGTTAACATCTGATCTGCTTTGTATAGTACAATTGTTTCAACATATGCAACACTTGATGAATTCCATTTAATCATAGTGGATATTCCATCTGGTGTACCAACTATGATATGTGGAACAGTCGACATTTTTTTTGGAATATTTTCACCACCAATACATACATTAATACTCATGAACTCTCCGATACCAATTATAGACTATATATTTTAAACAAACAAAATTAATAACGTAATTTATATTACAATTTACAATAATATAGAATACCTTTTGAATACGTAAGGCAATTTCATGAGTAGGTACTATAACTAAAGCCTGACATTCATTTAAATCAGGTTTAATCCGTTGTAGTAATGGTATGATGAACATCATTGTCCTGCCATTTCTTGGTCCAGCAAAAACCACAATATCTTGTCCATTTAAAATGTGTGGAATAATACGTTTTTGTAACATAGTTGGTTTAATAAAACCATGCGAGTAAATGCCTCGCAAAACATCAATTCCTAAGTACATTTCAAAAGTATCAATTTCTGAATTTAGAGCATTTGATGATTCATTAAATTCACTTGGTTCAATGGATTCATTATGATCTGCCATCTGTTATAAACAATTTATTTAAAATATTAATTTTATTTTAATCAGTGATCTATAGTAGATATTTTAAAATGATTTATTATTCCGTTTATGAAGTAGTATAGAAAAATGCAGAGGTGTGAAGCAATAATTACCAATAATATCTTAGATTATATAAAATGGATACAACTATATTTTTCATATTTCACTCTTATAACAAAGCAATATCAATAAAATAATTGTGTATAATACATCTATGCCACTTTAATGCATGTGCAGATGTAATGAGTTTTATAAAACAATTAATTATATAATGGTGGCTACAGATAACATGATTTAGTCGGACTGACAGGATAATTTCGCTAGGTCGGATGTTATATCAGATCATAAAGGAACATGTTATGACTAAAATTCTGTACTATAATATCAGACTATATCCGATTGTAAAGTTGTTGGATATATTTGGCAACAAGTATAATATTGTGTATGAACTTGAAAATAAAATCCAACTTATCTATCAAGTCTCACCAAAGGTTGTTTATACAAAATACCTGATTTTATTGGGCTTCCTGATAGGTCAACCAAATTATATCGTTAGTAGCCATTTTTGTATTAAATAAATGTATAATATCCAAAATAGATATAATTATATAGTAAAATATATAACTAGGAAACAGTCAAAAATTTATCCATAAACATGAATCATTAGGGTTTGTTATAATTCAATTTACATTGACAAACATATAAAATATTAACTAACTTCATTAGAATTGGCACCTTGTTGCAATAACTTTTGTGGTATTTTGAATAAGAAATCAGCTTCATTATTAACATTCGAGTCGGGATGTAAAATATTTTGGTTTTCAACCGATTGAGATATACTGGCTCCATGATTACCACAATTTTTGGGATCAACTGGTAAAAAATTGTTCATGATTGATTCCACATTTTCCTATAATATAATAATTTATTAAAATGTGGGAAATGATAATAAAATTACTTTTCAAATAGTAGTTACCTTAACAGGTCCATCATATTCATACATTTTAAATTGTGAATTAATATCTTTAGCATTACTATTTCTGCTCATTGAAGCTATTTCATTATCTGGTACTTCATTGTCAATATCATTCATGATAGAAGAAGTCAAAATTTGTTCGACAGGTTGAGTGTTTGAGCAACTCTATAAATATTAAACTTAAATAAATAATTAAAAAATTAAAATTAAAATTATATAATAATAGACCTCATTTGTAAAATTAATTATCTCTTGATTAGTTACTACATCATATTGATCCAAAAGTTGCATGCATTCATCAATGCTACCATAATTTATAACTGACACTGAATTAGAGTTACTAGGTGTTTGTATTGTGTCTTCATCATTTAACATTTGTGATGGAACCAAATCTGTTTTTATTATTTAATAGGAATATTTTAGTTTCAGTTTGGTAGTGTATTAATAAAATTCTATATTAAATTTAGAAATACTTACCAATTTCATTTGTTTGACTTTCAACTAATTTATTTTCCAAAATAGATTTTAAATAATTTAGTGGTTCAATCTCAGTACGTAGTTTTACAATCATATTTTCTAAAGAATGCAACATTTCTTTCTTTTTTTCAAGATCAGATATTTTAGATTTCAATTCATCAACATTTAAACAATCATTGAGTACAAAAACATGTTTTTCTAGTAATTCTTTTTCAGCACGTAACTTTTCTAATTGTTGTTTTAGTTCAATTTCATTTTCTAAACTTGACTCCATAACGAATACCTGTAAATAAAGAATTTACAAAACATAAAAATAATAGTATAAATTAATTAAAAATAATTTCTCTATACATTATGTAATTTGACAGAATAAAAAAAATTATTTTTAAACTGAAAAAGTGTACCTAATTAAATTATAAATTATCAAATTTAGTCATGTTAATTTCAAATTTCATTTAAACTTTAAATATAATACCTAATTAGTTTCAACAATTATAATAAATATAGTAATTTTTTTAAAATAATATTATAAATTTTAACAAGATTTTTATGTAAAGAATATTTCTAGGATTAATATTATCAAATGTATGTCCATGGTTAATATATATTTATGGTAGATTTATTATCTACTATATTTAATATTATAAAAAATTGAAATACTTGTAGGCAATATTTATAAATATTCAATTCATTTTTACTTGGATAAACTTAAAATGGGTTAAAAAAATAAAAAAATAAATATGTGTACACATATAAAATACAATATTACTCTATGTATACACAAAAATTTACATACAAATTACCTACGTATTTTACCCACAAATACTGATTATAGAGTGATATAATAAAGCGATATGTATTTTAAACAGTATTAATTTGTACCGACCACAATGAATTAATAATTAATTTGAAATTAATAATTATATTTCTGTGTACATTTAAAATTATTACTAAATAATTTAATTCTTACCTAGGTACCTAAAATAGTATTAATTTAAAAACTTATAATTTTAAGTTACAGTTCATAATTGATGAACAACCTGTTAGGTAATACAAATTGTCACCATTATTTATTTCTAAACAATTAGAATTACATAATATACAATTATACAACATAAAAAATTACATTAATAATTATTTTTAAGAAATAAATATAAAATAATAAAAAATTTATTTTTTATTAGAATGGTTTTGATATTAAGGTGTCTATGTTCGTAAAATAGATTTAAGAAAATTAAATCTGTTTTAATAAAAAGTAAAGTAAAATTTTAAATTTTAAATAGGTATAATTATTAATTTTTAATACGCACCTACAATATTAAGTATATAAAATACCTATCAAACAAGACAATTTGTGGGTAGAAGTGCTAACAAATAAAGAAATGTATTATTTTTTTGAAATAATATTTATACATACTTTAATCATCTTAAGACAGGGTTAATTTAAAATTTTAAATGTGAGAATCCTATGTAAAAAAAAAAAAAATGGAATTAAGTTATTGGTTAAATTTGTTACATACCCTCTATATATTTAAATTATTAATTATTAAAATATTAAATTACCACACACGAAAATAGTTTTTTTTTAAAAAAAATTTTTCACTTTTTATATATACTTACAGATATATCTTAGTCAGGTGTATTCTGTAAATTGTAAAGACTGAAGGGTTGAGCACAACTCCACAAAAATATATCAATTATATACTCAGACTCTGAAAAAATCAAGTGTTAAATAGTGGAATTTTAATTCTCAATGATCAACGTCCTCAGCAAACCATTCCATCAGTTGTAATAATCTGTGAAACATTCAGAAACATTGACAACTATTACTATAATTATAATATTATCATAACAATTAATAAGATTATAATTTCTATGACTAACAAAATAAGAACCGGTTGTTTTTGTTTATGTTTTTATTGTACCTGTACGTAAATCGTAATACGCATTTATTTTGTACTGCGCGCCGCGTGCGTAAGAAATATAAATCTACAGGTTGACCACATTTAGGGAATTTATATAATGATTTGTATGAAAATGATAATTTATAAGTATTTTTGTCCACGGTTCATGATTATGGATAATATTTATTTTCAATTGTCTTGTGCTTAATTACGCTCAAGGTTAATCATAACCTTGATTATACCTAGGTTATACATGTATATTTATTCTATGGTTAAACTGTGGTTCTTGTGCATCAAAAATCATCCAGCAAAACCAAGTAAGGTAGTCCGGTCGGCGGTCACCGACCATAGAATAAGACTAATGGTCACCGACTCTCCGGTAGCCGTGTAGCGTATACATACACTTGAAACTCGCACGTCGCACTGCAGTTGTAGTTTGCTGCACTAAAAAAAATATAATACTCAAGGCGATACTTGAAAGATGGTTTATGTGTTCAAAACCCCCAAAAATTTAATTATTTTTAGAAAATTTCTACAGTGTTTTTATTATATATAGTAATTATTATAGTAAAACGAAAATTCCCTCTGTTCCACAAAAATTGACCTTGCTAGAGTTCCTAGACTCTACAGGTTAGGTTAGGTTACAACCTTGCATCTACTATATACACAGGGGCTGGTTTAAGGGAGGGCGATAGGGGCAATCCCCCTTTGGACTTTGTCTTTTAAAATTTCAATGTTGTACGACGTGCGTATAAGTAGTTGAAATTATATACTTTTTATTTTCGTAAATTTTATTTAATAAATAACACTTATAGACTTATAGTCCAATAAATGATTTAATTATAATAAAAATGTTGTTATTGTCAATGTAACTTTGTAATTGAAATTTGTGTTATAAATATAAAATTGTGTAATTCGCCCCCTTTCTTTCCTTGACAAGCGATAAAACCCGTTACTGTATATACATACATTTTTATACTACTCACTGGGCAAGTACTAATTAGCAATTTGATGTTTTCATGTTCATAATAAATTTAATATGCAGAATTTTCAATTTGAATGTGGTTTAAAATTAATTAAAAATTAATAAGTTGTTGTTAATTATCAGGACATCACTACATCAGGTCGAAATAAGATCATCTTATTCCATTTGTGACTTTTGATACTATAAAATACGTGTGCCGATTGCCTAATTTTTTATTCTGTACTCTATGACTAATACAAAAGTTGAACAGTATATTATATACTGTTTTTGTTAAAATTATATATCTACTTCTGATTTTCTGAGAGTGAGTCATATTGTATTACATACTGACTACTACAAATTACAATAATTATTATCTTTACCTACTCACTACTGTAATAAGTATTTACTTGATAGACCGGTTCCAGAGTTCATCATGAATAATAATAATATATAAATATGTATTATTTTTATATTATATTATGTTTTGTATATTTAATATTATAATTATTTATAGATACATATTACACATACATATATATTATATTTTTATTAGTAACTATGGTATGAGATCAGTGGCGCCAGAGCTAGGGAGGCAGAGGAGGTCCCCTCTTAACCCTCCGTTAAATATATCGGGGAGCAATTTATAATTTTGCCCCTCTGAAAATTTGTCATCATAGTTATACACTTAATACATAAACATTTTAGAGTTATAGTTTATATATAAATTACATTTTTATTATTTTTAATATTTCTATAATATAATATGTAATAAAATTAATTTTGAAAAGTTGTATAACAAATAAAATTAAAAAATGTAAAACATTAAAATTGTTTTTAATTTTATATTTCAAATTAAATTAGGTAAATAAGGCTATTAGTTTAATCTACAAAATAGTAGTTAAACCTATTTTACAAAAATCAATAAGTATTTGTATTTTATTTTAATATACTATATTTCATGATTTTCCTTAAATTTTTGTCCCCCCCCCCCACAAGAAAAATAGTTCCTGCACCACTGTATGAGGTACCCATAGAATAGTATATTATTTATTACTTATTCTCAAATGTGTACATAAATAACCAAATAGGTATATTTCAGTGGCGTATCTAGGGGGGCGACCATGGGGGTCGCCTCCCCCGACATAAGCCGTGTTTTTTATATATTATAAAAAATTTGAAAATAGTAAATTACGTTTAAAACCACCTCCGATAAGATACAGGTAATGATTTAGTCATATTATTATATTATTACTGTTAAATATCAAACACTTGTTAATTTATATATTTTAATTATTATAGTATATTTTATATTTATATTAAATAATTATATGATTTGATTAATTAAAATTTTAATATCTATATTTATATTATTGTACATGTTTACTCATAAAAATATATTATACCGATTTGGTGTTTTTTTTTTTTTTTTTTTTTTTATCACATCAAATGACGATTCTTCTGTATCAATGATCAAAAAGAACTTTAAATGGTAACTCTTCGAATGTATAATTATAAAAATTATTTTAAAAATATAAATCTATCAAATACTTAATATTGATTAATAAAATTCGATTACAAAATTGTAAAATAGTGCATTATTTTATCGCATTTCATCATTACATAGTAATGCATATCATCATACATACGTCAATGATTGATTTGCTTCTATGCTGTCAACAATAATAATAATTCTCACAGTATCTGCTCAATTTATTATATACTTTTAAATTTAAATATAATACATATAAAAAGAAACTACGTGAGCTAACTATTTACGTTTAAGTGGATTTATTTGTAATAATAGGTTCATCATTATTGACTTTTGTGTTTACCTGAAGTATCATAAATTCATAAGAGATATATTTTATATGTCTTGGTATATTATATCAATATCTAACTCATAACACTTTGAGTACAGGGAATAGCACCTGTTATTTGTGGAAAATTTCTTAATTTATAAAACTCATCTTTTGTATTTGTATACGTCTCTGGATATAATATACATATCGATACATCCAACGAAAAGGTAGTAAAACTTCATTTTGTCAATTGTTCAGGAGGAGCAAAATAAAGTTCAAAGTTAATTTCTTATTCTATTTTATTTTTATTTTTATATTATTTTATTATTTCTGTGGGATAGATGGATATTACAATCATTTTCATGGTCGAAAAATCCTTTATCAAAATATAATTTAAAAAGTCGTAACTCAAAAACAAAAAAAATTGAGTTATTATATGTCACATCTACTTAGAGAAATCGATATTTTCATGAAGTGAACATCAACTTGATGAAATATATCTAATTTCAGGTGTAATTGTGAAAATTATTATTTTCACACTAAATGGACGACTTTTTAACCTTTTCGTGAAATAAATGATGCATCCAGCAAAAATCAAGTTCAATTAGTTTGACTTCCAATTTTACTATGTGCAAATATAGGTAGGTACTATTAAACGTTTAATCATATAACTGCATGGAGTTCTACAAAATTCCCCTCTTTAGGAAATTATTAAAAGCGTAACCTCCTGTTTCTGACTAAGTGTAGAGCATTGACATTTTTTCCAAAAATGTTTAATATTACCTGCAACTCTGGGTTTAATGGATTGAAAATTGTATAGAAGTTCATAGAATATTCAATTTATTTATAAAATATTTTAAAAATTGAAAGTCAATTTTTTTTATTGGTCTTCAAACTTTTATATTTTATACATTGATATTTGATTTTTGTGTTTTTTAAAGTCTGAAGACACTTTTTAAAGAAAAATATCTAGAAATATCTATCCGATTAACATCACATCTATACGATATGCTTTCGGTAGCAAATTGCATCTATAGTTGGTATTTTATTTAGTTCATATTTTGAATTTCTCAAAAGTTTTTAACATAGGTAATATTTACGTTTAGTAAAATTTTGAAACTGATTTTTTTGCTAAATATATAGTTTTGAATTTTTTTTCCAAAAATGTTTAATAATGCAATATCATTGCATTCAAATCTTAATAATTTCTCTCTCTATTAGTATATTAATTTCTCCTGGAACCGAAGGAACAAAGGAGGAACGTCCACAATCGGCCTTTCCCACTTTATTAAAATTGCATTAGAAATGGAGAGAATTCTTCCATCTACATTTTTTTTAGTTAACCTTATCCATTTCTCCACTATACACTTATTACTCATAGGTCATAATAATGTATCTCTCGTAAACTTTCATATTAAAATCATTATTTTATTGTAGAAACTGAAACAATATTAGAATCTTTGTACAATTATAATTTTTAATTTTAAGATTTTACTAATGAACTATAGAAATAAGACTTAGATATAAGTAAATATTGTGGAAGGCGCTAAATTCTTAATGGATTTGTAATTTATAAAAAATATTAATCCTTTATGTCTTAGTGTCACATATACGAGGTACTTGTAAAATGATAGTGAATAGGCAGAAATATATTTTTTTTTCAATTAATTAGATATTTTATTATAGATTTAGATTCTATTGATAGAACATTTTAGACTTTAAATAATTATAAGATAGATGTAATAGATGCCACCGCTCACCAGTAACACAATTAGGATTTTTTTGAGGGGTGTCCGCCTAATTCAAATATCCCATCCTCCATAATTCGTAACTTATTTCTGGATACATTCTTGGTATCGATCTTTGGATAGACAATGCTAAAGGTTATCTGATAAATCTTATAAACTATGATGACAAGAACTAGAGAGTTTGTATGTTTTTCAATAACCATTCAAAATATAGTTGAGTGGTATAAAAATTTGTTTCATGTTATACGAATTTATATTTAAAAAATGTTATTGCATATTTTACATATTTGATATTTTTGATATGAACAAATTTAAATATTATAATTATTTTTCTAAAAAAAAAAAAAATTTATGTATTGGAGAGATATTAGTTTGAGTTTGATGGTTTTATTTATATGAAATAAATCAATAAAATGTTTTTGTGTTAAAAATTGATCTCGCAGATCACGACAATGGCACGTACTTAGTGAAAAGCATTTTAGCAAGCGGGCATGCTCTTATCGGCACACGTTATTCCCGATAATGATACTAAAATAATATTCAGATAAAAAAAGAATAATAAAAAGGCTATAAAAAAAAATTGTCAACCACGATTTCCAAAATATTTTGTAAAAATATTAAGTAGTATATTATAAGACTTCTATAAATTTTTCAAGTCGATAAATTGAAAATTGTAGGTAATTTTTTTTTGAAAAAAAGTCATAGCTCTATATTTAGCCAAATAATCAACTAAACTTTTCCAAAATTTTACCACACTGTATATTACCAATATTAATACCCAAAAAAAATTTTCAAGTCCCTACAACCAAAGTCAATTAGTTATAACAAAATGAAAAATATAAAATTACGGAAATCGTAATTTTGCCGATTTTTTGGTAGTTTTTTTCTCCTAGGGAAAATGTTTGGAGAAATTCGAAAAATAAGCTTAATAAAGTACCAAGATGATACGATTTGCTATAGAAAGTATACCCTACTTGTGGTAATCGGACAATTATTCCTATCCGAAAAAATGTTTTCATACATAAAAAAAAAACTTTGTAGAAACAATACATTCCTCGTTCCGTTCAGAATCTAAAATATTACATAAATGATAAAAAATGTAGATATGTGTTTTTTTCTGTGTTTTTTCGGGGTTCATAAAATATAAATATAATATGTTTTATATTGTGTGCAAGTCTAAAAGTATATACTCTGGTGCAATGTGCAACAAGCCGCCACAGGCCCACAGCCATACGAACAGCTGATTGTTTTTTATCAAACGTACTGTTATCAAGTTCATATCCCAAACAATAATAATAACAATGTAAGGTATTTCTACTTACAGAAAAAACATTTTTTCGCTAAACGTTTATTGGTAAATGTCTCTTTATTTTATATTTTTATGTAATCTACTAATCTACTACTATGTAGGTATAATTTCATTCATTCTCAATTGTACATTTCTATAATTTTTATAGACTACGTTCTTTATTACTAGAAAACATTTGATCATTATTAGATAATATGTGCATATTGTTAGATATTTACAAATTGTATCTATTTTATAATATTAACACAGTAAGTAATATAATAATTATTAAAATAATTTTGTTGCATATTTTATTACTATGAGTTTGTTGATATGATTTAATCAAATCAACTAGTAAACAAGATTTATATTTTTATTTGGTATTTAGATACTTTATAATTTATCTAAGTCAATTGACAAGCTATTGCAATATTTTCTTATTTAATTATTTTATAATAATGATTTGGTACTGTTAGTAAGTTATACGAGATTCAATGACTGAATCTATTTAAGATTTATTTGTAGAAGTAGATACAGTGTTTTTTTTTGTAATAATAATTTAAATACTACTGATCAATACTATCATATAATTACTTATTTTGTAAAAGAGAAACATTTTTGGTTTGTATATTATAATGTATTTTTGTTTGTTTTTATGACCTTGTATAAATTAATTACATTATACTATGACCTTTATTGGAATAATTCTTAAACTATCAGTTTATTATTAATATGTCTATAATTGTAAAGTTCAATATTTATTGTAATTTTGATGATTGTCAAAGCTAAAACAATTTATTTTTTAAATAAAGATTATACGATATAAATGGTTATAATTTAATGAGCACAAATAATAATTATTTATGTTCTATTTAAAAACAGAAACTTATACATTTAAAAATAATATTAAATTTATAAAATATTTGATAGTAAATACATTTTGTTTCAGAAATAAATCTCAAATATCTGTAATGAATCAAATAAAATAGACCAACTAAAAAAATAATGGAATCAGAAATTGAAAAATATGCTAAAACTCAACACCAACTTCAAGAACAAATTAAAGAGTTGTTTGCTGACAAAAAAATATTAGAAGAAAAAATCAAAGTGCTTAGTGAATGTTTATCATTAAAAAAAGTAAAACAGAAAATTTCTGATTTAGAAAATAAACAAAAAATATTAAATTCTTTGGAAAGTTTACTTTATAGTATGAAAAGTGATATTAAGCCATTGGAATATTTAAAACAGTTGTTACATAGGGAACTTATGGTTTCCACTCTGTCCACTTATAATTTTGAAATTGAAGAACAAAAAAATACTGAAAATTCATTACTAACAGTGAATAGTGAATGTGCTATTGAAACATTAGATTCTTTGGATGATGTTAGCTCAGAATCCTCAGAGAGTATTGTAGTTTTATCAGAGTATGATGTTGTTACAGATGAAGAGATCCTTAATGATAATATAGAAAAACCACCAGTAAAAAAAGTTATGTATCATGAAGCACTAAAAATGGCTGCTAGTGTTCATTCATCATTGGCATCATCATTGGCATCATCAATTAATTCACCAATTAAACCTAAACCAAATAATGGGGATCAAATGAAAGATATCAAATATTGTATAGAAACTAATTTTAAAGATACTATATTGATGAATAAAAGTTGTAAGAGTGAACAACTTTTAGAAATTTATAATACGGTAGATGAACAAGATGAAAAAGACCTACATTGCAATGAAATTGTTTGTATATTATTTTATTACTATCAATAGCTAAGTTAATTTTCTCCATTTCCAATATTATAAAAATATTTTATTACTATAAACAAATTATATTTATATTTTATTTAATAATATCAGAGGTTTACATAGAAAAAAATTTAGGGGTGTTTTTAAAAATATATTTTTATATTACTTTAGAAAAAAAAAAATTGTAATAAAATAATATGTGATACTTAATTATAAAAATTAATATAATTAATAATACATTTTGTATTATAATTATCCTTAGTGTCCCACATAATTGTCAATATTATGTATTAATTTATTTGCTATAGATAGAAAACAATTTCAAAAAAAGCAGAAATTTTTGAACAAGTAAATTTATTATTAATATTATCCAAAGTAATGTTTTTTTGGGTAGATTAGTTATAATATACATATTAACTTACCTTTCAAGTTCTGTTTAATTTTAATATAATCTTAATTGGATAACATGTTATTATTTATGTTTGTGTATAATTTTTATTAATTTTCGTTTAGAATGAAATTAAATTGAAATGTGATACTGAAAATATTGAGCCAACAACACACAAAGTCAATAAATTATGTATAATTGATGACAACCCTAGAAATACTCTAATAAAACCATTAGATATCACAAAATGTGATAATGTGTCAACATTACTTAATGATTCATGGGTAAGAGTTGAACCAAATAAATTATTTAAAATTTCAATTAATAGTGAACAGTTTGATGATGTTTTTCAATCAATTACTGGAATACAAGAAGTATTATATATTTACTTTTTTTTATTGTAATAGTTATTAATTATTTGTATTTTTTAGGATATTATAATACCAAAATTTAATACAGAAATTAAAACTTGTGTTAAAGATGATCAATTTATAAACTATCAGTTTGGACCAAAAGACAATATTATTAAAAATTTATTACATAACAATGAACTAAAAAAAAGTTCTAATATTTTGAGAGAATACAATGAATCAAACAATATCACAGAGGTAGAAACTCATGTGCATAATGATGAATTATGTAATTTACATTTAGGATCAAAGAACATAAATAAGATTGAGAGTTTTATTCATAGTAATATATATGAAAAACAAAATTCAGTTTGTTTTAATGATGTTTCAAAAGATGAAATATACCTATCTAATGTGCCAGAAGATGAGGTTAATTCATCACAATTAATCACTGAAAGTTTTAGTATTTCTAGAAAGTGCAATGATTTATCATCCAATATTAATACTAACCAATCTTCTAATATAAATTCTGAAAAGTCCGTACAATTGTGCCACATAGATGAACTTAAAACCATAGGTTTGAATGCTGAATTATTGAATGGAATTTATCATCATGGTTTTCAGAAACTTTTAGCTTTTCAATCAAAGTACTTGTCTTATTGTATTAACAAAAGAGACATTATTTTTCACTCATACCCTTGTGTTGGAAAATCAATTATGTGCTTCATTTCAGTGTTGCAAAATATTGACACAAGTATTAACGAATGTCAAGCCATCATTTTAGTTCCAACATTAGAATTAGCTATGTTGGCCCAAAGGGTATTTCATTAATAGTTAAAATTATAGAAAATACACAATTTAAATATTGTTTTTCTTTTTAGATTATCAAATCACTTGGAATATTCTTAAATGTTTCCACGTGTATTGGTGGTACCAATGTTCCTCGTAAAGTTTCACCTGTTCCTCATGTAGTGATCAGTACACTTCATGGCTTGTGTGAAATGATAAATTGTAACTCATTATGTAAAGATTTTATAAATATGCTTATAATTGATGATGCAGATGAGATTATTAAATGCAATGGGAGTTTTAATCAAATTAGAGAAGTGTTACTGTTTCTCAATAATGACCGTCAAATAATTATTCTGTCTACTTCTAAGTTCGAGGAGATCTTAGATCAATTTTCTTATACACTGAAAAATCCTGAGCTTATTATTGTGCCAAATGAGAAACCTTCTATTAATAGTATGTATTGTTGTTTGAGAATTAAATAAACTCAGTGGTTTTCAACTGATATTATACCACTAATATTTTGTGAGCATTTGAAGTTTTTTTTTCATCAAAGGTGGTATTAATTATGGTAGGCCATATGGTTTGTAGTTTTAAAAACCAATATATTGTTTATCTTTTGCTTATCTTATTTTATTTACAAAATTGGTATAAAAATTATTGATGACCCTAAGAAAGTTACAAAGAAAAAAGTTGCTTGTGGCTAACATGTGCATTGTGTTGTGAAGTATGGAAAGCAGATATAAGTGCTATATTTACAAAAGGTTGAAAACCACTGATTACTAACTACTTATAATTTTAAATCATCAATATCAATTTGTATATGTAGATATTATTCAGTACTATATTCATGTACCTGAAGATTGGAAAGTTGAGGCTATTTGTGAATTATATGAAGCACTAAATTTAACGCAAACTGTGGTATACTGCAATTCATGGAATAAGGCTTTAAAAATAGTAGAGAATATGCACCTTAGAACATGTAATGTTTCAGTAATACATAATAACATGAAAACTAATCAGCGGCAACACATATTACAACAGTTTCAAACTGGCATTAATAGAGTTTTGGTTACTACTGGATTACTAAGGGGTGAGAATTTTTTTAATGTAGAATGGGTTATAAATTATGATCTACCTAAAAATCCAAAAGATTATGTTCGTAGTATTATTGGTTATTTTAACTGTACTGTGAAAGTAATAAATTTTATTACCAAAAATGACCAAATATCCAAAGAAAACATTGAAACTGAGCTGAATGTTGATATGCTATGTTTTCCTAAAGATGTGACTGATTTACGTGTACCTAATTTAGATTTTATAAATGATGCAATTCATAGTTAATTAGAGTTATTAAATATTATGTAATAAATATTGACTGTTATAATTAATATTTACATTATCTATTTGTTACGAAATACAATTATTTTATTTAAATGTACTATTATGAAATGTTTTTATTGTTAAAATCTTTCAAATGTGAGTTATTATTAGCTAAACTAAGAGTTTATTGTAATAGCATAATGCTAATTTAGTTTTAAATTAAGTGTAAATTCAAATAAAATAATTTTAATATAAAGTTGTACCATTCCAATGGCATGAAGGCCAGAAGGCTTGGTAGATTTATGTAAATTTATTTTGCGTTTATATTTTGAAAAAGAAGAGCAAATTGTGAGTTGTAATTGTAATATTAAAAAAAAAAAAAATTGTTGGTTTCTACATTAAATTTTGTACACTGGACATGTTATTGATATATTTGATTTATCCAATATTATAATTATGATGATATAATATTGTATATTATGTATTAAATAGTAGTTAATATTGTTATTATTTATTTATCTAGCTTTCTAGAATTTAATATATTACTGGTATTTACAAGCTTGATTTATACCCTGAGAGACTAACATATGAATTTGCTTAAATTTAACTAATGTGTATGATGTTTATGAAGTACATTTTTACACGAGACAGTTGAAATGTCAGCAGTCAAAATACTGACTGGTTAAAATGCTGACATTTGAAATATTGGCAGGTAAAGATATTAAATTATAAAAAAGCGGGAATGTCAATTTACGATGTTTCTCCTTTGTCTCTTTGGTCCTTGGAGAAATAAGTGGTTTATTATAATTATTAAGATTTGAATGCATTAGAAAATACAATTCTGAGCGAATTTAAATATATTATACTGATAACCCATTCCAAAATTTTACTACGAGTGTAAATTACATATGTAAATATTCAAAACAAATTTCAAGTTCCTACAATCAAAACTCAATTCGTAATCAAGAAATAAAAAAATAAAAAATAATGGAAACCATAATTTTGCCAATTTTTTTGCTTTTTAAGGAATATAATATTTATTTTAATAATTTTTTTTTATTTATCAACATGCAACAGAAAAGTCAGTAAACAATTTATTACAGAGGTGGTTTGACTATTTACTTCTTACAAGGGCAAAGTAAATAAGATCACCCATCCTTATTTTTTTTTTTTTTATTACACAAAACAGTGTTTTTATAATATCATGTATGATAAACATATGTATGATAGCAGAACCTAACAAGTCTGAAATGCCAGCACACAAATGAGTATATTTTGAAAAAAATGGAAAATATTCACTTTTATAAACAATATTATACATTACTTGTAGAACATAATATAACAAAAATAATTAAATACCTAGATTAAAGTAAGTAACATTAATCAAATTATTATCTATATAACAACTCTGTAATAATTTAGATTTCATTGCAAATTTATCAACATTGCAACCAGAAATTTTTTTGCCGGTGCATTGCCTTGGTAAAAGGTGCCAATTAGCCGCCTTTGATTTAACATAAAATAATTCAATTTAAGTTTGTCAAAAATTTAGATTTCCTTAATTTAGACGTCATTAGTGGTTTTTCCTGTTTCTTTAGAAAAATATTGAGAATTTCAAAAAATGACTTAGATAATGTATCTAAATAGACAAAATTTTCTATTGAAAGCCCTATATGTAGTAATCGGAACATTATTTCTGCCCGAAAAATTGTCTACAGTCATAAAAATATCATATTTCTTCGATTTTCTGATTGAAAGTCGTGACTGACAATTTTTTTTCATAGCTTTTTAAGCTAAACTACCGAAAATCGGTAAAATTATGATTTCTGTTATTTAAAATTTTTTTATTCCATGATGAATAATTAGGTTTTGATAGTAGGAACTTGACATTTTTTTGAGTATTCACATAAATGTACTACATTGGAGAAATAAATTTCCAAACGATTGGTTTATTTTCTGACCAAATATAGAGATTAGAAAATTTTTCCAAAAATGTTTAACATTACCTGCAATTTTAGGTTTAATGGTTTAAACATTTTATTGAAGCCTACTCATTTAATACTTTATAAATTTCCAAAGTATTTTGAAAATCGTAGCTCACAATTTTTTTTATAAGGTTCTAAAATTTGAATATTTTTGGTAGAATTAATAAATAAATATTATGGTATATTTTTTTTTATGTCTGAATACAATTTTTTGGGTAGAAAAATAATGGAATAATGGTCGAATTACGACAAGTAGGATATGCTTTGGGTAGATAATTGCGTCTAGTTGGTGATTTATTTAGCTCATTTTTCGATTTTTCAAAAGTTTTTCTTTAGTAGAAGGAAAACTACCAAAAAATGACAGAAAAACGTCAAAATTTACGAAAATCGTAAAATCAAAAATCGTAATTTTGATGAAATTGATTTTAGGTTCTTCACGAGAACTAATGTAATTTTGAATGTAGGTACTTTAAATTTTTTTTGAGTTTTATCATAGGTATTTTACTTTACACATGTGGTAAACTGATGGAACGACCTATCAGTATAATATATTGTATTATATTGAGTTTCGCTCAGATTCGTATTTTCTAATGCAATATCATTGAAATCTTAATTGTAACAAACTACTAATTTCTCCGAGGACCGAAGAGACGAAGGAGGAACATCCAAAATCGACCTTCCCATATTTTTGCTTTACTCGGAATCTAAAAATTACCGGAATTTTTAAAATGTGACATTTACTGTAAAATAAGGTAATTCTGACGAGTTTTATGATTTTTTATGAATATTTCGTAAATAATTACTCAAAATTTTTGAGTAGTAAATAATAATGAAAAATAATTGTTCAATATAACTGGTATGTGTTGAATCATTATTTTTCAATTGTTATAAATTTTGAATGAACGATAATTTAAATGACCAAATAATTTCGCATTCATCTCTGTCGACGTGTAGAACGTTTTGAGATATCACATATGTTTTACCATTTCACATGACGTATATTTATTTTATTGTGTTATATTATTCTACAACAGATTTCTGACAGCAATAATGTGCATTGTGCGTGAATAGTTTGGTAAATTTTCTACTTTTTTCGATTGGATTTAGGTACATAAAATATGTACGAGGTTCGTTAGCATATTGTGTTAGCAATTACGGTTATTCATCTATTTTCTGAGGGATGGGTTCCAAAATAATGTAATAATAATAAATAAATTGATATACCTATTCAATTTTATTGTTGTTATTATTAATTTTTATTTATAATTGTAACCTCCCCCTCCTAGTAAACCCGCCACTGTGTCTTAGTGTGTTGCCACAAAGAATTGGAAAAAAACTTAGTAATTTTCCACTATTTTTGTAGAGATTCTGATTGATTTTTATGTAAGCATTTTTCATTAATTATACATATATATTTTTTGCTATTTGACCTGTGTGGCTGTGCCCCACATACCCATGGGCACCCACAGTGTCGGACTGGGATCAAAAAGTCCAGTCTGCCTTTAGTTCAGAGGGGCCCACCACTAGGTCCAAATATTCAATGCTAAAAATATTTTGACATTTTTTAAAACATAATCACTTATTATAAAATTATAATAATAAAACAATTAAGTACATATGACATATTAAATTGCTTAGAAGTTACAATCAAGATATTAAAATAATAATTTTGACTGTAATTTGGAGCTTTTACCAAGTTATTAATAATTAAATTCTTATCAATTACAAAATATCTTTCAATATTAATTAATATCATTGATTCCATAGTACCTTGACAAATAGTAGAGTAACTAAGTTTAGTTTTTATATTTTTCAACATGGAAAATGTACGCTCACAAGTAATTTGCGTACATGGTAATGTTAGAATAAATTTATATGCAAAATAAATATTATTGGAATTACCAGATTGCTGTATAATGTCATGTACAACATTGAACGCACATTTTAAACAGTCATTGCATTTTTTACAATTATTGGAAGGGTCATTATGTAAATTTTCCTGATCAAAGTTAAGTTCATATTCGTCAATAGGAGATTGTAAGTTATCATAAGTAAACATTACGATTTACAAAAAAAAAAAACAATATCTTATTTAAATCGAATACAATATAAAACCTGTCACTTGGTAATTTTGATGTTAGTGCTAACTAGAGTACTGCTAGAGAGTAGAGTACCTAGTAACAAACTTAATAGATAATAATATATATGTAATAATAATTTTTATTTTTTATTCGGTATTTAAAAAAATAATTTCAAGAATACGCCTCATGTTTACATCACAATAATTCTGTCGTGAACCTTTGTATTTAATTATTATTTATATTATTACAATGACATTTTATTATGTTGCATACTTCGTATAATAAGCCACTACAAAAACAATATGATTAAATTTGTTATTTAAGATATTGTAACCTTTAATAATATCAAATTCATAATCAATGCTACTTAATAGAATTGTTTATTTGTATAACAATAATTACAATTATAATCTTAATTATTATATTCATAAGATTGAGTATTTTAAGATAATCATGTTGTTTGGACAGTTATTTTTACCTAAAAGGTGTCTTCAGACAAAAAAAAAAAAAATCATTATAACTGATATTTTCAAATAAGTAAATATAAATAACTATAATTTAAAGTTTTTCATTTTACAGTACAATTCACTGACAGTGTCGATAACAGTGATAGGCTATATAAAGAAGTCAAAAGTTCATAGTAAAAATACCTACGAATATCCGATAAATTGTATGAACTTTATTAGTTTTTATTCTTTATACAACTTTATTGTTATAAAGTTATATAACAGTTATATAAGTTATATAAATATATAAAAGTTATATAAAGTTAAGTTATAAGTTATATAAAAGTTATATAAGTTATATAAATAACCTTTATTAAAAGGTAATTCATTAATTGGATAACAAATTTATTATAATATTTTGTCAATTTTTATCCAGAATGCTATTAATTAATGTTAATGATACAGTATTTATTGGTTGGCGATTAATGATATCATTAAAATTCTTATAATTTGCGCTTCCTCGTAATCATTTTTTATAAAATGTTGAAAGACTTTGAGTACTAACTATTATTTAGTATTCAAGATTTATTTTCATTTTATTGCATTTGTTTTGTATTTTTGACTTATTATAAAACACTTCTATTTACATAATAAATTGTTTAAACTTAAATTTATTATATTTTTGTATTCAATTCCAAATATAAACTTGATTTAAATAGGTAGGTAATTAATTATTAATTTATCGTGTATAAATATATGTTGATATATATTTAATATAGTTATAAATATAGTAGATACTAAAAATTAATAAAATTCATGTTCCTTGTACATATTATACAATTAATATTATTTTATTTTTTATTACTATCCATGGAAACTAGGTATTACATAAAACTAACTATCTACACGTCTATTTAGTTTTAATAATATTAATTTTGATTAATATTATCGTTACATAATTTTTTATACAATTATTATTTTCTTTACTAATAAGAAAACCAAACCCAAAAATGATTTTTTCTATTTTCTATAAGTTAATAATTATTATTTTCTTTTATTATGATATGTTTAGCGAAGCACGTCCAATTAATTTGATATCAAACAATGATTTAAGTAATGTTGAAATTAAAATATTTATTTACATTTATCAATAACATATAGTATGATTTAATTAATCAAATAACAGCGTTTGAGGAGAGAGGACTAAGGATTAGTAAGAGTAAAAGAGTAAATTAGTAAGTAAAATAGTGTATGATTTTCTCATAGTGAGTTCTCAGTAGTGAGGATAACAATGTTGTATGATTCAGAGTTTTGGGCAATGAACAAAAAAATAGACAGAGGATGAGTGTAGTGGAGATAAAAATACTTTGATGGGTGTTTGGAGTAGCTAGAGCGGTTATATAGAAAATGAACATATAAAGGGAAGTTTAGAAGTTGCATCAATTTTGGGGAAAATGAAAGAGAATAGGTTGAGAAGTTTGACAATGTTTTAAGGAGAAATGATTCAGAGACAGTGAGAGTTGTTATGGAAATGATTATATAAAATAGAAGGGGGAGAGGAAGATGTATGTAATCAAATTCTATAGAGGAGTAGGACCAGAGTGGCCAAACTCATATAGTTAGGAGGTAAGGCGAAGAAGAATTAATCTCTTAGTAATTTGTGTTATTCAAGTGCAAACTGTTATTTAAACGTTTATAAATTAATAATACATTAACAATTCTCTAAACATTACATTTTAAAACTTTATTTTAGTATTATTACATTAAATTGCAAATTTTTATTCTAAAACAGTTATTTTATATTTGTGTATAAAAAAAGTTTATAAACAATGAAAGGTAATTTAATGATTCATTATGTTTTAGACATCGAAAAAATGATGACTGGTAATAGGCATCCCTGGCTCCAAGATAATGTAGATGAAATTATTGATAGTGACGGACGTAAGGTTCGTGTTGTGTTCAGAAAAAGAATTAGCCATACGCTCCGCTTCGCCAAAGTAAGTAGTATGACGCAGTCTGATATAAATCGATCCCACAGGTGTATACGATAGGTGGTTTAATTTCTTGGTAAATCACCGCTGTTGTGGCACCTAGGTAACTCCGATTCAGCAATGGGTAGGAGCAGTGTTGTACAAAGATAACCCATAATTTATCTAGATAAGATGACAGATAATTGTATTTAAATTTATCTAGGTGAGATAAATAGATAACTCTTAAAATTTTTATCTAGATAAGAGATAAAAGATAACCAATTTTATCTAGATAAAAAAACAGAAAATTAATATTTAATATTGTACATCCGACGTTCGTACTCGGCGTAAACTATTGTTGTTATTATCATGATTATTTTGTAAATATTGTTATTATTATTATTAATTATGAACTATCTGATACTCCAGTTACAACTATAAATAGTGTTTACAGAGCGCAGTTTAAAATAATTTTGTGTCAAATTTTTTAAAATTATTGATGGAATTATTATCCAGATGATTATTCTCAGATAGCCTATTCATTTATTTAGATAAGGTAAAAAGATACTTAAAATAATTTTTATCTATATAAGATAAAAAGATAACTGTAATCTATCTAGATAATGCACAATACTGGGTAAGAGGGACAGGTGGGGCGGTGAGCTGAACCGATGCGCGAGCGCGCGGACGACAACGAGAACTGCGCGGACGACAACGAGAACTGCGCCGCCGACCGTCGTGATATATTCTACGCACCGTCAACACAACTATGACACAAGAGACATTTCCCTTTTGTTCTTGTTTTTTATCCACCATCATTCGTCGCTGTCATCTAACCTTTCTAAGTATAACCATTTGACTGTGCCGACAAATACTGTTTTTTTGTTGACATCAGCTGCATCACGACCACCGCAAGGTTGGACCTGTCTAAAAAACTCATGTTTACGGTGGTCGTGTGGTCACAGTTGACCGTCACGCGATGAAACTATTGTGATAAAACTCTTATTGGAATCATTAAACTAAAGTGCAATTTTTTTTTTACTATACACACGTAGTTTTTTTACGGTTCCCAATACACTACCGACTGCAGTCCCAGAACCGTTACGTGACAAGTTATACACATAGTAGTGATATACATAGAACGCTCTACATAAAATGTAGTTAAAACACCAATCGAGGGGGTGATTTCAAAAGTACTTACCATAAATTTTGAAAGTGTTCTTGTATTGATTAGTTCAATTTTTATAGCAAGCGTATAAGCGAAAAACCAAAAAAACCGTTTTGTTTCAGAATATTGCCAAGTCTACCGAGGTGCCCTCATTTCCCATTGCTAGTATGCCTTCTATAATGAATACTACAATCACTATGTCACGAGAAGATGAACGGAAGACGCAAGAGAAGTCAAAAACAATAATAACAATGGTCTCTAAACAACCGATAATAACAGAAATGAAACAAACGAACATGCAGCCAAATAAAAATTTATTGGTAACGACAGCAGAAAGCTTTACAACTAGCAGTCCGACTACATGCTCTAGTTCAACGACATATTCCACTACTGAAGTGAACGATACGAGTATCAATACTACCATCAATACTACCATCAAGACGAGTATGACCGATATGACCAAAGATACCGATAATCTCATGAAAAAATCCATAGATATAGTTAATAGTATTCTACTGACCACTACCGACAGTGGAATGTCTAGCACTATAATGACGACTGAGAAAAGTATCGTATCGACAATGGAAATCATACCGGAAACCTCACAACACTCGATGAAAATATCAACGACAACTTTAAACAAATTATTAATGAATCTCCAATCGACTACCGCGAACGCCCCCACCCAGGCTGTGTTGAAAGATAACGCGATCAAAAAGAAGTCAATATCAGAAATCACTATGTCCAAAGGTATCTTGCTTAAGTCACTCAATGAGTTGCAGCATGATATACCGCAATAGGTTAGGTTTATTAACCAACAAGGCGAAACTGCCTGAAGAAATTAATGCCTAACATGAAAATGAAATATATTGGCACCTCGAAACATAACTGAGAGAACGTTTCGCTGTTGACACAAGTCACGCCGCCTACATTAAACAGTAAAAATATAAGAATAAACGCGGCTTGAATTGAAAGTCATCCATGCCCATTCATAGGAAAATTATCACCAAGAACATCGTCTAGAAAGAAATAACTGATTTGGAATTCTGATACGATTTAGTATTATTTAATATTTACATTTATATAAACTACGATTATTGATAGGAGGTAAATGACACATCATTGACAAAAGAAATTTATATTAATTACGATAAAATTAGGTAGGTAATTACATTCATTTAGGTAACTTTTTCTGTTTATATTCTTGAGATATTTTGATGGTTCAGAAGTACTCGAATAACTGCAACATTTTTAATATATTTCAACTCATAATATTTATAAGGTATTGTTTCTTATAAATTTTATAAGTTGAAATATATTAAAATTAATACAAATACTCATTTCTGAACCATTAAAACATATCACTTATCATAAAACGTTTAAAAACTGCCTATTCTCAGCGTAATATAATTTAATATAATATAACGTAATAATACGTTGTTAAAATTTAATCAATCAATTCTATTGGCTTAGGATTATATTATATACTTCAGTAATTAATAGGTAACAATTATTTGAAAAAAATTATTATATCGAAATCCATATCATTATATCATAAATAATCTATAGTGTATTATTTAAAAAAATACCGTTTTGCGCAAGCCTAATGATTTATCATATTTAAACTTCCATTAAAAAATATGAGATTAATTGAAACCTTTTGGTTACAAGATTTAGTAATATCCATTTTCGTGAACACATTATTATAATATAACAGACGTAAATGTTCGTCAAATATCGACGGGCCTACATATTATAATATAATCTTTTATAGAGTTCATACCACAATATAATATTATTATATCCATTAAAATTATGCAATGTACATTACAGATTTACATATAAATAATAATGTATATAGTCATACGATTACAACTTATTTATGTTTATAATTTGTATAATAAAGTTTGTTCCTTACTTTGTTGGCTATTATTATAAATTATAATTATATTGATATTTTGAATTCCATCATCAACTTCAACAAATTTTGAAATTTCACCTAAAATTATAGTGATAATCATAGTCACCAAGCACGCATATAATATATTTTTGTTCATCAATTGTCCGTATAGGATTTAATGTAATAAATAATTCATTATGCAAATACTATTAGGTATATTTAATTACTTAGTTAAACTTATAAAAAAACATAATAATATGGATTATTTATTGAGATTTACTTTTCAATTTTTCTCAATGCTGAACATATTAAGATATAATTTTATTGGAAATAAAAAAAAGAAAAATGTTTTCACAAAAATTATTTTTAAATTATTACTCAATAAATATAATAAACATAGACAATAGACGTAAATTAGTTTGAATAACAATTTTGTGTTATTTAAACATTAAAATCGTAAAACGTAACTAATATATGATAATAAAAAAAAAATAAAACTATAATACGAAATAGAAAATAAACTACAAACCTGAATCGTTATATCAACTGCGGACTTAAAATTTCGATTCCTTTTGATTTTTCTAAATTTACAATTAACTAATTATCCAATTGAAAATGTAAATAAACAATACGTAATATAATAATGCACCATTGTACATTATTCATTTTATAACATAGATTATCGGTTTTAATATTTAATAACTATATTGTTTTACATAGCCATAGATGTGCCTAGTGCCAGACTGCCAATCCTTTCTAGATAATAAGTATTTAGATATCTGTTTGAATTTTCTGTCATTCCTGCATAAATTATTTTCTCATCATTTTAGAAGTAGTTTTCAATTTTCTACGTCCATCGCAAATTATCATCTTCATTACACATTCTTCTTGAAACGTATTCGTTTTTATTTCTTTTATCCTTCTCAGAATGCATTGAGTATTTGAGTACTATACCCTCTGTTCATTCATCTCAAAAGTCAAAATGAATTTAAGTAATCGCAAAGATATTTATATTCATATTTTTCCCGTATATCAAGTAGAAGTCAACATAACTATAATTATTTATGTATGCGTGACCTTTAGGTCTTAACCAAGCAGTTTATGCTATTTTCCATTAAAAACACTAAATGATGTTGTTTTGATTATTCTAATTTTTACGTTTTGTTAATATATTAATTAATTAAATATTATTTTAAGTAAGTTATTTGTGCCAACAAAGCATAGCAGGATAATATCTACTGCACATTAAGTCAGGTCCAGGCACGTACAGACTACATCCCCAATTCTATTTTGATTTCATCAAAATTGATTTTTCCGTGAAATTTGCCGTTTTACACTTTTGAGCAAATTTAAAAAATGAGATAAATAATGTACCAACTACATACAATTTTTTACCGAAATCATACCCTACTTGTGGTAATTGGACAGTTATTTTTACCTAAAAGGTGTCTTCAGACATAAAAAAAATATATACTATTCAATTTTACTAAATATTCAAATTTTAGAAACTTATAAAAAAAATTGTGAATTACGATTTTCAAAATATTTTGTAGTAGTATAAGTAGAAAAAATCTGGGGCCCCATAACCAAAATTAGACAGGGGTCTATCGGACTATCGGTCCGGGCCAGTCCGACCCTGGGCACTCATCGCCCTTTAATATAGCAAAAATATAATATATTTTATCCGGTTTTTATTTAAATCAATAATATTGGCATATTGCATACGTGATACGTATCTACATTGAATATTATTTTCTAAATTTATTATATTTTTCAAGTGCACATATTATTATAATAATGTCAAGTCAACTGGACTCTTTGAAATTCCTATTACCTACTCATTTTATGTTCTATCGCATTTTACAATCAAGTCTAAAACACTTGTGTCCCTGTTTATATTATTATATATACAGTATATACCCTTCGTGCACGCTCAGACAAGTATGTACAGAGAGACCACAAAAACTTTGTCTCCAAACGACAGATTTTATTATTATTATTATTATATAATATATACCCGAGAGACGAATCGAGCCGAAAACTTCTCTTTATACTCGAAAAATATTCCAAATATGACTTTATAATTGTTTAGGTAAATCACCAAAAAACGACGCTTGACTTTAATAACTTGTTGGCAACTGCCGGGTTTGAGTTTATATGAATTATATACGATATACCGATACTGTATAATACATTATACATTTATTATAGTATCATGCTCAATGCTGATTGCTATTCAAAACGTGTACTTACAGCTGACTATATAGTACGATTATAAATCGTTGTTGTTTGGCTATTTTGTCCTATATTTGATTTAATACAGTTTTTCGTTAATCCGTACAAAGTGTATTATCTAAAATATATGATATAGTGAAATGTGTATATCTATACTATTTGAATATAAACAATATTTTTAACGTTTTTTTTTTTTTCAATCGTCTGGGGAATAACATTAGACCTTCCGTAAAACTGCTACCGGGTATACTAGAGATATATCAATATTGTTCTTACAAGTCATCAACGAAAGTAAAAAAGGAAGCACGACTATATGTTTTTTTTTAACAGTCATTAGAATATTTATATAAAAAATATTTATTGAGAATATTAAATGAAAGGAAAAACATTCTTCTAAATATGTAAACATAATGAACGCATACCTACATACCTGTATTATAATTTGGATCTACATGTATTCATTTGCCTTTGGACTTTTTATTAGTAAGTGTTGTTTCAGGAATAAATTGTTAAATCGTGTGTACTTTCTTATCTGCTATTAAAGCATTTTTTGTTGAACATTTATTTGTGTTTTTTATTTTTTGGTCGAGGGCCACATGATCTAATAAAGGCACAGTTTCTATTAAAAGACGATTTTTTTTAAAAAAAATTAATCTTTAAAAATATTAAAAATATATACAATTTCGAATTTCTTGATGAAATTATAAAGAATTAAAACGACTTAAAGTATTTCTTTATTTTTTATGTATATTTTATCTAATTTTAATTTAAATTTAATTCTATAATATTAAAATAGGTACCTATTATATTAGGTATCTATTATATTATACAAAAATTATAAATATATAAAAATATATATTAAAATAAAATATAAATATATTTTTCGTATTTGTGTATAACAGTTAATAAGGAGGTAATGAAGTTATTAGAAATAAAAATTGTATAAGGTTCAATTTTACACTAAATATGTGATACATATTAGTCAAGTTTTTAGAAATTAAATTCCTTTTTAAGTGATTTGTATACATCATAATGATGTATTTTAGTATTTTTAATGTATTTAGTATAATTGAATAACTAATAGTCATTTAATTTTGACAGCTATTTATAGATTAAGTTTAAAATAATATTTTAGTATATTATATGATTATTGTAATAAGATATTACTTTTTGATTATTGACCTTAGAACATATTATATAATATATATATATATATACTTATAATAATAGTTGTTGATACTCGTCAGCTCAGACTTCTAGAGTACCTAGCGTTAATAGTTTACTGCTATAGAGTTTTTAATGGTGTACGAATTGTAATTGTAATATGTAGGTACATGAATTATTTATATAATATTCTGTTATATAATATATCATAATAATTTATAAAATAAATAATGTTAATAATACACAATTAAATCAGGCAATTATTACCCCCTATGAATAGGAAATTCATAGGTAGGTAATAATCGTCTGTTATACTAGGTTTACACAGATTCAAAGTTTAAAAATAATAAGATAATGAACTACAAATGGTATGTATGAAAAAGATTGTGACTAATATGATAAGCAAATAAATCTATACAATTTGTCCCATAATTCAATATTAGGTACTTATATATCTGTTGTATTATATATCAACAAAGGCGTAACTAAAATTAAGAATTAGGGGTAGGACTATAGTAGGTACATAGTAGGTAGGCTACACATAGGTACAAATTATTAGCTAATTATCCATAATAAATATTTTATATTAGGAAATGCTAAAAAAAAAAATTATAATATAATATCGTACTTATATTTGTAACGTTTGTACGTTGAGTGTGTTGTAAATATTAGGTCTCTTTTATACACATTTATAAATATAACATACAATTTTTCATAAAACATAATTTTAAAGGGTGCTAAGCCACCTATAGTTACGCCGATGCACATCAATACTATTAATATGATATTTCTACCAAATAATATTATCTTTCGATCTGGTCTCTACTTGTGTTTATTTTCACCTGCAACAATCAATTAAGTTTATTAACGCTTTTATATATATATTAATAATTAACATAAAAAAACATTATAATTTTCCAGTTGCCCAAAATAGTAAAATATGATATGGGGACTTAAGTCCCCACACATACAAGGTGAACTTTTTTGATCACTCTATATTTCCGTACCTGATATTTTTTTGAAAGTGCTCGAACAAATTTGTAGGGGACTAGCCCCCAGTTCCTTCGAGTTCCTTCCATATTTGAGCCACTAAAATTTTCTCTTTTTTTAATTATATAATTAATATAACAAATAATCAAGATTTATTATGATAATAAAATATTTCGTTGTTTGTGGGACTAAAAGGAATGATTTAAAAATCATTAAAAGTTTAGCCTAATCTTTTAAATACGACATACATTGCGAAACTGTTATAGAGAATTCATGATATTTCACTAGAGACTATAGTAATGTTTATGTATACAAGATTAAAGATACGACAAGTTCCATATTATTATTGCCTATTACGGTAGATAAATTAATTATTGGTGATAAATGTTTTGATGTGGTCCTTTATTAAGAATATTTAAATTGTATATTTGAAAATCAGTTTTGTGGACATATTATGCCTACATAACTTGTTTACATCTATTCTATCGTGATTTTCAAACGCACACAAATTTCACTGCTTTTATTAGATTATCATTCTGATAAATACATTTATATTATGTAAATATACGTAATAAAAGTAAAGCGTCGCATATAGTTAAATATTTTTGTTCATAATACGCAATTCTTGACCGTATTTATATTAATAAAAGCTGATTGCGATTCGATATAATACGAAAATTTCTCTTACAATGAACACCAGTCTGTCTGTAAAAACACAACGAAGGTTTTATTATTTATATTTTATAGACATAGTGTACAGTATGCAATAGAGCGTTATTCATTCCAAGTGAAATAAATGAAGTTCGCGGAGGGCGTCTGTCACCGAAGTGATGAGACAAAAGAATAAAGGAATTTATACATCTTATACGTATACATATACACGCACTAAACTTTATTTCTCTAATATACGTTTTCTGGAATTTCGTACTGGCACTTGTCTTACTATCAACCATAAACGGGCGTGTAATAAATAGCCTATGACCTATAGATATACATAAATATATTATATCGTCAATTTCATTGAATATGAAATACTTAATATTAAGTAATATTTTAAGTTGATAGTTAGTTGACAAGTGTATATCAATATATTTCAATAGTAATATATGTGTAAATATTAAATTAAATTACAATTATAAAATTATTTTATATATAATGTACCTAACATATATTCATAATGTTTTTCTTTTTATCATATTTCACATTTTTTAATAATAAAAAAATAATTAACTACAACATATGACTTATTAATACCTACTGAATCTTTTTAATAATTATTATTAAAAATATAATTATTATTACAATTAAATTAAATTAATATGATCTTATTATATCATTGTCACGAGAAGATAAAGGTTTATTTTATATGAATATAATTATAACGAAACTTTTGTCCAAAATTGCGTCCATCTTCGGTGACTAATTTGGTCCTCACGTAAGGTGTTTTTCACCCTTGGTCACACAGTTAATTGTGGCACTATATGAATTATATTAAAAAAAGCTTATTATTTATACAGTGCTTTATTACAGTGCATGGTTAGTACTTTATTAGTAATTATAGCAGACAACATGGATAGAGATAGTGGAGAAATGTAGTACGTAGAGGCAGCGAAAGTCCTTCAAGGACCTTAAAAGCTTAAGCTTAAGAAAAAGAAGAAGAAGATTCATAAGTACTTGAATCTATCTGTCTCAAACAATACATAATAATTCATTTTTTCATCAACTTTCTTTTAAACGAATACCTCATATTTACACCTACTAATCCTTAGTAACTAAAATCTAATAACTAAAATAATAATTGATAATATTGTATAAATTTTTTAGTATTTAGTAAAATTTGTGTTTTAATTTATTTTCAAGTGATATTATATAAAATAAGATTTGTATCCTTACTCTTTAATTTATATTTAAGACGGAGTATGGATTATCATAAAGATAATTGCAAAAACATGCCTATAAATATATAATTTTATATTTTTATAAATCATTTTAATAACTGAAATTTTCACATTGAATAAAACTCCTGTTCGCTTTCTGTTCAATTCTGTTCGTCTTTATATTTTTAACTTAATTAATTAGTTAAATCAGTAAATTAAATATTCATAATGCATTAATGCAATTTAATTATTCAACTCATCACTCATAAGTTCCCACATTTTATCGATACTCTATAATTTTGAATTACATAATATGCTCGAGAGTTTCTAGTCGAGATAAAATTATTTTTTAACTGATTTTATTTGGTTCAAACTTATATAATTTTATATGACTATGTATCCCCGTCGTATAAGTTAACGTGCACAGAATAATATTGTTATTACAATATTGGGTATAAGTATTATAGAATTAAACTATTATAAACGTGCGCGCGCGTATGTAAATATTAGTCCGTTTAAATTCGCTCTAAACATATTAATATTATAATTTATCAAGTCGGTTGTGAAGTTTGACCTCGACCGTAACGCGTTTGAATCGCTGGATCTCATTGCTGAAATATATTCGTCAAACACACCGACCGTGTTAATTTGATGATCACGTTGTGATATAAACTTAACATAAATATTAACTACAAATGACAATGTTTTCGTTAGGCGAGAAATCCAAGTGAAATATCGGAATAAAGCGTTTTTTTTTTTTATTATAGTTTAACCATTAATACATAACTTACATTCGATTGTTCGGTTCTTTTAATTGTTATTATGAGTGTAATTAACATAATCATCTATTATCTTTTGTTGTTTAATTAAACACTGTTGATAGCGAACCAATATAATCCGTATTCGATAAAAAAATATCAGCTGTCGACCACTGTAGTCTGTGTGTTCACTGTGTAATAATGTTCATTTGTAAAATTATAGCCCATGCAACTACAGTCGTTACGTCATCAGTCGTCCGAAAACGTTTTCAATTTACCAGAGGTATGAGCAGCTCCGTGACGCACGTGTCCACAGACTCGGCTCCCGCACCGGTCGGCCCCTACAGGTGTGATTTCTTTTATGTTACGAATATTATAATAGATTATTTTACAAATCGTCAATTGTTATAATATTTTTTTTATTTCATATAATAGGTAGCTAATATAATTTTACATATAAATTTTTGATCGCCGTATAGAATGTCATAATTAAATCACTAGTAGATTCAACAACGGACGGTACTTAAAAGTTATAGTTTTAAATTAAATTTCTAATTTCAAAATTAATATTAACTAATAATACTATGTGTATATATTATTATTCTTGTATTATGCCATTTCGCCATTCACCGTTGTCGTCAGTCAATATTATATATTTGAATAAAATAATTAAAAAATGATCGACTAGTTCAAGGCTAGACCGTTTACAGGTCCCCTAAACGGCGACCGTTGAAACGAGTATTTTAATCAACCCTATATTTACTACCTACGATAATTAACTATTCAAATGATATGCATAATAACCAATTTGTGTTTTGTACCTATGGCCAATATTAGAATAGTTAGACCTTTAGACGATGATGATAAAACGTATGAAAATAGTTTTTTCACTTCCACACACTCGTGCATATTTTTTTTTTTACGATTATTGTATTGTGTTAATAAATTTTGATATTTAAATGTGAAACGATTGTTGTTTCAATATTAAGTACATATTTATTAAAATGATAACCAATGAACTAACGTATGAGTTCACAGCCTTTTGTATTATGTTCATTATATGCTTTATTACCTAGTAAATATCTATATAACGTATTATATACTAATTATCAATGTTGGACGTTAACGAGTTGAAAAGTAAAGTTAATTTTTATTAAGTTATATAACGATTTAAATGATTTAAGTATAAACTTTAAACTGACGACTTAATCTTTTTTCATAAATATCATGTTGTTTATTAGTCAAGTTAAATTTTAAATAATATACTTTTATAGAAAACAATTCATTTTTATTTTTAATTTAACTTGTCAAAGCAACAATTGTGTATTTTAATAATTTAAAATCTGTTAATAAATAAATAAGTACTATATAATAAGTACTTAAAAAAAAAATCCAAATTTAAAGTAAAACGATATTATTTTTTAAATTAAATTGAATTAAAAAAAAAATCTAAGCTTTTTAACTAAGTTAATTTACTTCTATTTTATTAATTTCTGACTTTTTAAAGTAAAGTTATATTAAAAATAACTTTTTTTTTACTTAAATACTTCTAGAAAATTTTTATTTAACGAGTTATAAAAATTAGTTGATTTTCCTAGCTTGCTAATTATACAATTTGTATATAAATTTGTAATAAGGTTATAATTTTTAAGTAATATTACAAGAAATAAGTCATATTTAGTGTAATTACCTATATCGCATACATTTTATGCAAAATACACACAATTTGCAAAACTCGTGATAAGCTATTTAAACAAATATCTGGTGTATTGGTAACTACATGTAATAATATTATACATTGTACAGTTTGAATTGATCCAATCTAGAAACACGTATTTCTTTGATAAATGTCATATTATATTATTTTGCAGCCGTTTAAATCGCGCGTGTTATATATTTATAAAGTCTGGACTTGAAAATGTGTCGACAACAGAAAATTATGGTAGTTCAAATAACTTTGTTGTTAAGTCACATTATTATATACACGTACGTAGATTCTAAATCTAAGTCTTATTTTTTTCTAATAACTATGAATTAAAATAAATTTTATAAATTTGAGATTTTATACCAATTTGAATTTTTAACTATCGTTATAAATGGATGAAATAATGTCAAGTTTGTTCTTGAAAAGTAAATCTTATGATTAGTTTTTAGTCTGTTTCTGTCAGTTTCAAAATTAAAATAATGATGTAGGTACTATTAAACATAACAGCACGTTAGAAGGACAGATAATTAATCTACTTAAAGTTGAAAATTAATTATAAATTACTAAATAGGACTACCTTATACTATATAAATTAAATGTATAATAATCTATGATTTAATATAACTTTGTATAATATGTAGCTGTATATTTGGATTAATGAATATTTTTATTTGTATGTATAAAAATTAAAATGTATATTACCAGAAATGTCTTCATTTTAGGAGTGTTGTTTAAAAAATTATTTAGTATTTATGAGCACAAGTAAATCAAAGTTTTAATCAATTTTATGAAAATATTATATTTGTACAAATAAAATGTGTTTGTTAACGAAAAACAATTTTAACTTTATTAAATAATTAAAATAATATATAAATTGATTAAAGGGTATTTGGGTATTGGGTTATTATACGAATTTAGTTATTATAACCTAATGACAATATTATGAGTATATGGTTAAAATAAGATTGGGTATTACATTTGTATTGAATTTATTTAAAAACAAGTTCTTTTAAGTTTGTTCAACAAAATTTTAAATATTATACATATATTATATATAATCGTTATAATCTAATGTGAAACCAATAGAAACAACGTAGTTACATAAAACCAAAGTAATGTACTAAAATTTTACCCTTATTTAAAAATATAAAATATTTTATATGTTTACAAAATGAGTATTTTAATCATCTAAATAGTATCTAAAAGAGTGATTTGTAAATTTATAGACAACACAAAGGTGTTATACTTTTAATAGTCGTCAGGTATATCAGTTGGTCATAAAAGTAATTAATTAGGTAGTTTAATGCCAAAAGATACATTTTATACATGCAATTAAATACATTTTATAGTTATATATATATATATATATATATAAAGTTTTAAATTTTGATTGTAAATTACGTAGAAAAAAAATTAACTCTATAATTATTAAATTATGTTTATAATAATATTTTACTATCTTTATACAATAGTATAAAATTAAAATGATTAAAACTTAATAAATCATTATTGTTGCAGATAAATCAAAAGTATTTGTTGTATTAAAATCATTCGTGTTTTTATATTTTATAGTGCATACGTGTAAATATTTTTTTGCAGTAGGTTTGTAAAATCATAAATCAATAGTTTATAATATTATTGTAACCAAATGTAATAACATAAAATATTTATTCTTAGTAAGTTTGTTTTGCTATATAATTTTTAACATTTTTTATTTTTATTTTTTGACATTTCATGTTCGTATAAGTAAAATTGTACAATCGATTTTATTGATGAATCAACTATGGATCAAATGTCAGACAACCAAAGTATTTTTTTTAGTCTTGTAATAATTATTGCTTATCACTCGAAACATTTCTTATAATTAAACTATAAAATGTTACATACTGTTTAACAATTATATTAGTCAATTTTTTAATTAGATACATAATACATTATTTTTATATGTATATAAATATATAACAATACAATTTGATAATTTATAAAAATATAATATATACCTATTACTAATATATTACCTAATTACTAGATACTATACCTATGAACTACTTTAATATTGTACAATTTAATCGTTATTAATTATTTCGTTAATAAAATGAAAAAAGAAATTCAATTAATTTCCACTTGCGTCATAGTTTAAAATTTAATAAAAACATTATAAATAATATAGATATTTCTGGTATAATATATAAAAATGTGTATTTTTTAATGCTCACTGTGCAATCAAAATAATTAAACACGAATTGTTAGGATTTTATTAATAAAATATTGTAAAATTGTTTTTTTTTTATATGTAATATAATGTATTAGTTTTGTAAACATTTGTGTTTTGTTTGTTTGTGATATACTTACTTGTATATATGAACTATTTTTCGAGTAAAAATAGAAATAATAGTCAGAACACTTCAAAATGAAAAAGTGGTAGGTTTCCTGTAGGGAATGATATCTAGTTCGTACTTTATTTATTTTATTTTTGAAATTTCCGTACAGTTTACGTAAATGTAAGAATAAAATTATCAATTAAAAAAACCAAAATGTATCACAAAAACTTATTTTTGATGAAAACAATTGTCGGTACTTTACGATAACCCAAAAAATAATTAAAGACTTGAATATTTTTGGGGTCACGTAATTATTTTACATATTATATGATGACATTTTGGAATTACCTAAACCAACTCCAAAAGTGATATTGGATATATTTTCTAAAAACCATAATCAATTAATTTAAATTAGACTTATAGATTGTAATGTAGGAGTTATTATAAATTGATAAATAAATTATTTTGAATTATGATTATGCAATAAAATATGTTTTTTTATTTATATGTCATATTGATTTAAAAATATAAATAATGTGCCATCCTGTCAACATTTTTTGGAACCGGTGCTGATTATTCTAATGTTCATAACTTGCAAATGGTCATACTATATATAAATATTGTGCAGATCAGGTATTCTAAACATTTTTTATTTGGTCATTTTATAGATTTTCACGGCAGAAAAATTAGATATAAATTTATATAAAAAAAATTTTGTTTTTTTTTTATAATTAAAGGTTTAAATGAAAATTACATTCGTTGAATTTTGGGTACAACAGTTAGAAATCACTGATATAGATTAGGATACGCATAAATTATTTTTCAGCGGTATTAAATATACTTTCCTATTTTTAAAATATAAATTTATAATTCCTAATTATTTTCCAATAGTTTCTTTTAAAATTTATTTCATAATATTATATCTAGCATGTTTTTATTTAAATATATTTATAATGTTATTTTATATTCATGATGAATTAATAGTGATAGTAAATAGGTGGGCACGTAATCTTATCTATTTAATTATTCGGTTACTGTTGTAATTATTTTAAATATTAAAATGGTAGCAAAGGTCTCAGATATAATTATACATTTATTAGTGGATAGTATTTAAATGCCATAATAACCTGTGTACCTATTATATAAGTATACAAATATTAAAAGTATTCTATTTTTGTTACGTTAATTCGTTTTTATTGGACTCCATATTAGTGAAAATAATGAAACTCTGAGAATAATAAAAAGAAAAATCCTGTTTTAATAATTTATATCAAACACAAAATTGTTTGAATAAAAACTGATTTTAACGTTTTTTCATAGCCAAGCTGTCAAGTATGGTGATACAGTATACTTGTCGGGTGCGTTGGGTTTGGATGTCACTACCGGTAAGCTGGTTGAAGGTGGCGCTGGTCCCGAGACCTTAAAGGCCTTGGAAAATATTCAGAAAATCCTGGAAGAATCTAAATCGTCCTTTAGTTCAGGTTAGAATAATTGTCAATTAAATACATTATTGAAAATTATTAAATTATAATAATAATTAGTAAACTCCGTTATTGTTGGTATATAATTATATATTCAGATGCCGTTTAACATTATTTTTAATGCTTAGTTAAATAAAAATTATATTTTTAAAAGAAATATATTTAATTTAATAATGTTTCTTAATATTGAAAACGAATTAAAAAATATTTATTTTAAACTTAAATTTTATTTTATTTTAAATTAAATTTTAAGGGCACAACATTGTTAGTTATAAAGGTATACCGTAAATAGAACCTAAATGGCCTATGATCTTTTTTAGAAATTTTTATATTAAGTATACTGATTATAATTAATTTATGACTGAACAAGTAGGTATACATGTATATCGACATAATTAAATAACATTTTTTTTTGTAAGGTTTGAACTTGTTATTTGAAATATTAATTTTTGATTGATTTTTTCATAGGCATATAAATGTTAATTTATTTTTATATTAAATGAATAAAAGTAATTACTTATAAAGATTCGGATGAAATTGATTTTTTCGGATGGTTACCTAACATAACGTAAAACATAAAGCCAAATGTTTACTTTTTTCTTCATTATAAAGTTTAAGTTAACGATTTGAATAAGCCAAATATAGATATCGGACATAAATTAATTATAATGTATAAGGTATAACACAATTAAATTTAAATAATATTTTTCCAATGTTATATTTAAATATCGATGGTAAGATAGATATTAATATTTAGATAATAAGAACACAATATACACCTAATATAATTTATTTTCAATACAGGAGAAGGGTGAAAACAATTTGATAAAATTAACTCAAAAAAAATGTATTTTATTTATAAATATATTTGACATACTTATAATTACTATATTATAGACATAAACAAATAATAATAATAACAATAATAATAATAAACATTTTTTTTTATAAACATGTTCGTTTTGAAAATAAATCTTAGTTTAAATTTGCGGTTAATTTATTTACCTACATTTAGAAAATAGCATTTCCCGCGATATAAAATAAAAAGGGATCCATTTATTGCAGTGGCAACAAGTTTGACTAATTTTTAAGAGTTTATACTATATTTGTTTACTAATTTTAGTCGTTAAGACCACAGTTCTTTTGGCTGACATTAAAGACGGCCCGGCGGTGAACGAGATTTATAAAAAATGTAATTATGCGAACTCATTTGAATTTCAAAACAGATAGCACTAAGTACCTACTAATTAAAAATAATAATTTGTCTTTTTATTTTCTCGTTTAATAGTTTTCGTATACCCATATCCGGCTAGAGCGATGTTCCAAGTGGCCAATCTGCCTTTGGTAAGTATTAAACCAAACAACGGCTTCAATAACGCATTAATTAATGGTGGTCAATATTATTATATTCGTAGTTGGTATTTTGTTGTTGTTGCCATTATTTGTAGGCCACTTGTGGCTTTTTTCCGTATTCCTTTTTATCATGAGTCAATAAATTCACTGAATAATATTTATATGTCACTTCAAGCGTTTAAATTATGTAACGAATTCCGCAGCCTAAACGATTAATCTTTTTTGTGTGTGTGTTTTATTTTTCTAGGGCGCCAAAGTTGAAATAGAAGTGATCGCGGCGGTTAACAAGTGACCGCAATGAAATAGCACATAATTTATAATTTTGTTTTTTCTTTTTTTAATATAAAATATTATAAGCAACAAAAATAAATTAAAATTGTTATTTACAACAATAATAATACGAGTATTCATATAAAAAAAATATTTCAAGGATTCAATGCATATTTAAATGACAGAAATCATATGATGACATAAATATGTTTTCTTATTTTAAATAAACGATAAATGATGGAATGAAATACACGCAGTCAAATTTAAATAGTTTTTTTTTTATCTAAAAAACTCCTTTATTTAATAAAAATCGATAAGTCAGCCATATACATTTTTTCAGGAAAGTTAAGACAAATATATTATATATTCTCAAAGACATATACTCTTGTACACATATAGCAATAATCAATATGAAAGTCAATTTTATTTCAAATTTTAATGTAAAAATATTATTTTCAATAACATTTTCCAGTTTTTATGGTTTAGAATCTCTCATCCAAAATGTATTTTATCATTAATAATTATTAATTTAATTTTCTTCCATAATCTATATTGGTGAATATCAAGTAGCTAATAAAAAAAAAGACAATTAGTGTTGAAGCAAAATTTTCTGAATTGACCATTTATCATAAAATAAATTCCGAGACAGGTGACATTTTAGTAGGGGTTATACCACTTAATCCATTTTTCATGTGTGCACGGATGATCATACGAAGTGTCTAATTTATATTTTTCATGGTACTCTTCTCGTAGGTATCCCTGTGGTAGACGATTAGAATTATAATCTTGTCTGTCAGTTAAAACGAATATTTTACGAGAAACAAGCCTTCTGTTTGAATGTTAAGTATCAATTGGTAGACATATGAAGATTTGTTTTTCAATTAACGTTTAATTAAAATAATGTTTTTCATAGAAAATAAGTCCGTTCGAAAATATATTTGAATATTTCTATTATTTTCTACTAAAATAAAGAATAATATTCCTATAGCATTATAAATATATGCAATAATTATGGATCAATTATTGTTCATAATAGTTTAATGATATAAAACCAGATTATTTTATTTTATTTTCTAATTATATGCATCAAAAAACAATCTAATTTAATTCACACATTATAGGTATTATATTAAAATATATAGTAATTAGTAATAACACTCGTGTAATTACGAAATTTTAACGCATAATTAATAACGAATTGTTAAACTTTAACATTTTTTTGTTTCATACACACGAATTTGCAAAGATAATAGGTTTTGAACATCCGGCATGTTATATACTTAAAGATAATAAAGGAATGAAATATTATCCAAGATTCATGTGTCAGGCTCTGTAATCGGAATGCTGGAAAATTTAGATGAATTACGAATTATAAATCTAACAAATAAACAACTGTGGTTAGAAATTAACTATTTATTAAAATATAATTTAACATATGAGTATGATGGATGGAAATCGAAAATCGCTTTAGTTTCTTATCATTGAGTCGCAAAAAAATTGTCCGGTGTCATCATATTATGCATTATTTTATTATATTATCCACCGATCGTAGACCATCGAAAATCAGCGATGAACGGTGTTCGCGAGGTCGGTCAGGTAACGAGCAGGAAAAAAAATGACGTTTAACATTATGGTCGCAGATAATCACTAATAATAATTATGATTTCGCCGAATCGCAACATTTATTTTCTTAAAAATTATTGTAATACCTAGGCACTATTATAATATCGTAGGAACACTATAAGCACATTCAATTCGGCGTCATCAGCATCGTGGTCGATCGGTTGTTGTTGGTCAACACGCCCGCGGTAATGCCGTTTTCTAGCGAAACGTCACAGCCGATCTCTTTGGCCGCGTCTAGTTTTCTGAATATCGTTTTGCCCGGAAATCGCCGTGACCTGTCTGCGGTTGACGACGTGGCTGTTGTTTCGTTAATAGTCACGATAGTGGGTTGCCAGGGCTTGGCAGCTACTAGTCGCTTCATCGAGTTCAACTGATAATATGTTAACACACACAAATAATAATTAAAACATTAATTGTTAACTAAACAATCATAATAAAAATAATAATTAATAATATGATCACAATACACTAAAAAAACATTAAAAGGTGCATTATTAATAAAGTGACGATACAAGCGAAATGTTTTTTTTTTTTTTTTAAATAATTGTTTCGAACGTTATTTGTGTTTAGTAGGTACACAGCGTGAATAAAATAAAATAAATTTTTGGTCGTAATATTCGCTAATTAGACGGAGAATATTTGTTAATTTTCTTTTTCACACGCAATATCAGTAATTGTTATTAACTGTCACAAACTGTATATAAATAAAACGTAGCACGCTTCTTGATATTTATTTTGGTGAACCCGAAATATTGAATTATTGATAAGTTTTTGGGGGTCACTGTTCGTTGCGACCCACTTTTATGAATTAATGTTTTTCGGTTAGAAAAGTACCTACTCCGAAGCAAAAACATATCGATATATACATATGTAATATCCATATACGTTGTTGAAACAAAAAGCATATCTAGATGCATGGGCGGGTTTAAGGGGGAGTAGGTTAAGGGAAAATCTCTCCCCCCTTGGGTCTTGCCTGTTTTAAAATTTAAAACTTGTACGACGTGCGTAAGTAGTTGAAATGGTATATTTCTTCAATATTACTTTGTATGTATTTATTTTTATTTTAAAATTAAAATTATTTATATATTTTAATATTTGATATGTCTATTATCTATAGTAATAATAATAATTATATCTAAAAATTATTATTATCAATTGAAATTTGTATTATAGATTTAAAAATTCGTCCCCCATTTGGCAAACAATAAAACTTGCTCCTGTCTAGGTGTTACTTATGCCAAGGTTCGTCTTATTGTTAAAACAAAATTTGATATGTATATATAATGTGACTCTATTTTGACATTTTATATTAAAACTTATTATATCCCTATAAACACTTAAATCACTAAATATTAATATTTTAAAGCAAAGATGTTACATTTATTCATTAAGTAGGGTGATTTAATCTTAGGTAATACAATTTGTATTTGCGATACTGTAACTAAACTCCAGAGTCCAGGCAATTAGTATTTTTTGAAAATAAAATAAATCCAAGCGTAATTCTGATTAAGCTAATGAAATGCAGACGAGGGTAATACATTTAACGGTTATTAGAGAGAAAGTTGAATAAATTGGTTGAGATTTGTTTCTTGAGTATATGTATTAAACTATTAGCACATGTACCTACTTCTACTAATAAAGTATACTCGTATATTTAATCTTAAAAATTATAATTAAAAGATGATATCGTATTACTTATTTATGGAAATTATACTCAAATACATGTTTAAACAAAATGTTTACGTAATATACGTGTTTTTATTGGAATAATTAACGTAAAATTCAACTTTGTCAAGTATTGAAGCTGAAGATGATTCACCTACTTCAGTATGTTAACTCCGATGAAATAATCTCTTCGTGTAATTAAATTTAATTTTTTTTAACGAAAAATCAACATTTCACTATATCTATAACAGCAAGATAATACACAAGAAATATGATAGAAATATTCTAACCTAAGAACTCTTTGTACCTCGTCAAAATGACTACTGCTGAAGCTTCTGCTATGACTGTGATGTCTCTGCCATTTATAGTCCAAAGTAGGCATGCCATGGTCAGGACTAATTCCACTGGCACCTTTGCACGTTCTCCATGTTTCCTGAAAGATACATCATGATATAATGTACTGTAATATAATCAGAATATTATGTAGAATATTGTTCATTTTAAGTTCGAATATCGGTTTTGTATAATATTATATTGTTATTTGTTTACTACATATTTATCCGAACTATGTATTACGTAGGTTAGTGTTAGACACACTTAATCAAGCAGTGCGAATATACTTAGGTACTTAGCTTAGTTACATAAATTTTGTTTATTAATAATTATAAATTATTAGCAAAACAAATAATCAATTTACATTAATTATTCGGACTAACAATTAATATTTCTAAAGAATGAGATTTTAATTTTTTTATAGTTATAAAATAATTCTTTATGTTTTGATTTTAATTATCTTGATTAATCTTTCTTATAAAATATTGTTTAAATAATAACCATGTTTCATGAATAATGAAATTGTACCTGTGTTAAAAATGTATTCGAATTCATTTTTATTCAAATAACATTATATTTGAATACCATACTCTGAATCTACATATTTTTTAGGCATTTCACACAACGTGCTTTTAAAGTATGAAATTTTGAATAATAATTATATTTTTCCAATACATTTTTCTCTTCGTGGAGGTTTAGCTTCAAATTTGTGATTTTAAAAAACAGATTAACTTGAAAATTTTCTATTATTTTTTAGTTCGTAGGAAGTAATTTAGATGTCTTTTTAATCATACATTATTTGGGTTTGTTCGTTTAACGATAGTAAGAATAGCGCGTTGCCCAAAACTCTATGTGATAACTTTGATGTTTTTTATTATTTAAAATTTTTAAGGTATAATAAGGTTACTATGTTAATAGATTCAAATTTATTGTATTTATTTCTATTCCTGTATATGGTTTAATAACGTGGATTGAAATGTAAAAATGTTGTTAACTTGTTTCTACTTACTTTAAAAGCTGTCCTGAACTTGTATGACATGAGATTGTATAGAAGTGGATTAATGGTTGCTGACAAGTAGTACAGAATTCCCGATACGTACGTCAACACCTGGTAAAGGTTTGCGTCGATTATCGAATCGCTCGAATGGTCCTGGTGTTCAGGGTTTCCGTAAATGGCCACTAGCCTTTGTGCTTGGAATGGTGCCCAGCAGACGAAAAATGCCACAACCACAACAACTGAAAAATACAAATAAAACTGGTAATACATAGAAAACTGCCTATATATTTATAGAGTTCTCGAATTGGGTAGGTGAATGCTGAATAGTAAAATAACATGAAATTCATTAAAAGATCGCGTTCTCCCGGAATACGTTTCGGAATACGAAAATCAGAGGAGCTTTTATTTCAATTTGTACTATATTTACGATTACGCATACTTAATATGACATAACCCACGTATTAATCTAACCTGATAAAAGTCGCGTACTCGAATATAATATTAACGTGAAAAATTGAATATGTTATTTAAATTATTTCTATTATAATTAATTGCATAATACACGGTACTGTCGGACGGTGAAAAACATAAAATATTTATTAGTAATTCGACTTAAAAAATATAATTATTTTATAAATATTGCAGGATTTTACAAATTCGTTATCGATTAATAATAATAATAATAATTTTAATATAATAACATGGCGTATAACAATTTTTACGTGTACGCAATAATAATAGTATTATTTCTATTTACTTCGATTATTATAAGTATTTTGAATGGTTGCCAAGAAGTATATATAAATAAATCTAGTGTTATTATAATAACATGCGTTAATATCAAAATACGAAAATCTCGTTATTCTTACCCACATCGTCACGTTTCTTTTCTATTTACAAAGTTCCTTATCCGTCTATATTGCCACACAAGCGATCAATAATTTAAATGTTTAAATGTAATATACTTATACATGTATTATTCGTCCAATATATTAGATTTGTTCAATCGCTGTTTTTGTACTTTTAAATATTAAATTAATATTAGGTTCTTTATACGATTGTTCAGTGTAGGTTTAGTGTAGGTACCTATATGCACACTCAATTAATAATTTGCTTAAAGGCATAACTTTATGTTTTCGTTAAATATTTTGTAACTATACAAACTTTAAATAAATATTAAGCATATTTCAAATTTGTTTATCTTATTTTTTGTTAAAAATGTAGTAAATCATTAAAAGTAATTAAAATAACTTGCATAGGTACTCGTAAATATTAATTTTTATACTATTATGTAATATATTTATTAAAACATAATATATATTGCCTATTATATACCTATCTACGCTATACCTATATTATTAGATTAAATCATAGACATTAAATTGTAAATATTATCAGGAGAAAAATATTTATAAAGAATATATATTCGTTTTAATAATTTGCATAATAAAAAATAAAATATTGTGATTGTTTTTTTTTGATAATTTTAAATTTCCTAATAAAATATAAGAAATATAATGTTATGGTTTACTTGAATAATTATTTTTAAAGTACTAATTTATAAATAATTTTTATTTAATATATTTATTTTGGTATATTGCGTAGTAAATTGGTATGTGCTTAATTGGAATACGGAGTAATTTAAAATTCAATAGGTGTGTAATATACTAATATTATGTTTTCTCTGTCATGAATCATGATGAAATATTTTTTCATTCTTAATCACTTAATTAGTAACGGTAGTGGAAAATATTTCAACGATACCAATGTTTTATACAATAGCTATTAGTCAAAGAATTTTATAACAGCTAAATAAACAAAATAATTTTTAAATAGAAATATGTTTTATATTATTCATTTATTAAATATTTGGTTTTTTACTAAATTTTTCTGAGATACAACGGCAACTATATAACCGAATTATATATAATAATATGTTTAATTCGTTGATGAACTATTAAAAAATAAAAAAAGCAGGATCATTTAAAGTGAGATTATATTTAATAGTTGTACTATCTACTTTATATTATTTAAAAGATTATAGTTAAAAAATAATTTCGTTGTACAACTCGTATTATTTTTTTCAAGATAAAATTGAATTTTATATCATATTATTATATTATTATTATTATTATCATATTATAATTAATACTAAATACTTATTAATCTTAGAAATATTTGTCTATTAGTTTTGATTATAAAGATTAAAAATAATTTTAGACGAATGAAAAGTTTGAAATATTTGATAAATAATATATAATATATACTTTATACTTAATACCTGCATATTAATATGTAAACGTGTGCATAATTTATTTAAAACATCATCTATAATAAGTATAGATGTAATATTATATTGAAATTAATATGCAACTAATTTGTATTGGTACTTAAATACAGTTTAGTACAATACAGTTATTCTATACTGAACATTTAAATAAAACAATAGATAATTATTGTACCTATAATCGTTTTTGTAGAAAACATTTATGATGAATAAAATATAATTTATTTCGAGTAAAAACTTCTCAAAATGTTTTCATTTCTCAAACAAGAATAGCTAATTATATTACGAATTTCACAATCGTTGCAATGTTCAAGTGCGTATAATTGTGATGACGCAAAATCGATTAAAGATTTTCAAAATCGTCCGATTTCTAAAAATACAAAAATAATATTTTTAGTGATAACGTATTTGGTAGGTAGATAATATAAATATGTATTTTTTATACAAAAATGAATATATATTATTAGTAAGTAGTATGTAGTAAATAATACAACATCGACTGTTAAAAAATATCTTTAGTGATTAGTGAATGGTATTATTATTAAATACTAATTCCATGTAAATATTCTCATTACAAAGTCACACTTTTTTTTATATATTACAAATTGTAATCAGGATAATTTTTTTTGTTTAGGAACCTAACCTACTAAAAAAAATATAATGAACAATTCTTAACCCGTATATATTACTAATATATGTTGTAATGCAATACATAGTGAATATATATAATATAATATAGTATTATAATAATATAATAATATAGAATAAATTATATAGGTGAATTTTTTTTATCAAAAACTAGCTATTATCTCTGAAAAAAGTTATTTTTGTTTTATGTTTTATGGAATTTATTTACAAATTCTCTACTTAATATGTTTGCTTTCGATCATTGGATTCATGAAGGGGGAAAGATGGGGAATCCGTTCCCTTGAAAAAATAAAATAAAAATTATAATTTTAATAAATTGAATTCATTATTTGATAAAGCCTTAAATTTTATATTAAAACCTAATGTATATTTTTTAATTGTATTTTTTTTTATAATCAAATTAATATTTCCAGAGTAACAAATATTTAAAATTATAGATTATTTAAAATAGTAAAGAATTATAGCGATATGAAATCGATATTGTTTTTTAACTTTTTTTGACCTATATAATTAATTTTCCTACTATAAATATTTTAATCAATTTTAATTAAAATTTATTAAATTCAACCGTGTTTTCGTAATAAAACCTTTGGTGTTTGAAACCTTTGATTTCGTTGTACGAGTAATATTTAACACTATATTTCTTATTTCAACAATTTAGAATGTAAATTCATTTGTTTTTTAAATCCAGTTCACACTAATTTTTATTAATAATTTGATTATTTAAATTTAATTAAAATGTATGTTAAGTACCTGTTGAAAATCAAAAGTTTATACGGTTTTATTAAATAAGGAATAGGTGGTGAACTGGCGGTAAAGATATATTTTAACTAGGTATTGAATATGATATGTGAAGAAAATTACTTACCTATAGGTACCTATTTTCAGATATATTCGCTAGATCATGATAAAGAAATCTCTCTTTACAGTATGATCATGTTTCCACATTTTAATATACATCCATCCAACTATACGATTTTTTTTATATCATCAAAGACTTTGGAATATAATTTTTTGAATTCATTCTATGTATTATTTATAAACATAACTCAATAGTGTTTCTCTTTCGGTATCGATACACCGTATAGACACTTGTAAAATATTTCCTGAATAGATGTCAAATAATCATAATATTACAAGTTCTAGGAAATATAGGGAATATTATTTGAATATCATGTATTTTTATTCGCATATAACACTTGTCTATAATTTACATTTTTATAAGAGTAAATTTCGATTAATGATATTATGTTTAATATTGTTTTTTCTACTTATTAACTAAGTATATTAAAATTTTTCCTATTGAAAGATAATTGGATTTAACATTGTATTTTGTATATCTTAAAGTTAAATTACAAACTAAATATTATGAGTATTGTAGAAACAACGAACATTCTCAGAAGTTGATAGTATTATTCGTTATAAGTCGTTTGCTATAACATATTCAGCATGAATTATACATGAATTCGTATATAAAAATGTATTTTTTGAATTTTAGTTGATTGTTATGTATTTGCTAGAAAAGTTAGTAGCTATGATATAATTTGTTATAAAATAAAAAAACAACTGTATAGGTATTGTTGTTGCCGACAGCTTAGGAGGTGTAGAGTATTATCTAGAATTCTAGAGACGTTTTCGATTGACGATATTATATTCATTGTAATAATAAGCTGACATATTATAGTGGTGCAGAACCAAACTCATTGACATGATAGTGAAACAGAAAATATAAATTGCTTTTATTTCGTCCACGGTAAACGTGTTTTCGGTATATACACAAAAATTTCGAGCCAATAATAATACGCATTGGAAAATATTCGGAAAGGTATTTCGTCTACGAAAATTATATAAAAAATTGGTGCAGCTATACTTCCCGTTGAATAGCCCATCGTCAATTGATGATTGGTCGGTAGTGTTGTTATAGGGGAGAAATAAATAAAATACTGTGTCAGTGTTGTTTGACGTGGCTAGTTAGATTGGCTGAAGTGCTAAAGACTCGTGTATGATACTATTTTAACGTACTTTCAATAGGTACATTTAATATTTACACATTAAAGTACCTACATTAAAAAAAAAAATAACATTCCAAATGTCATGTATTTGAATGATTTATTATAATATTATCCGTTTACTATTTTTAGAATATTTCACATGGTGTATTAAATATTTTATACATTTGAATTAGGTATTTAATTTATTTTGGATGTTAACCTAGTTTGTAATTTATATTTCTCTCAGAGAATAAATTACATTTTAATTTTATTAGTATTTAATATACCAATAACGTTAATTATTTTATAATTATTTTGAATACTAAAAAATATTCCGAATACTTAATTGGAAATTTTCGTGGTAATCGAGTCTGCTAGAGAATGGCCATTTTTACGTGAAAATTCCACTAAATAATAATGGTTCATGAAATTGAAAATATCATGTTTTATTCATTTATCTATGTTACACTATCATCACCATACAGCTATATATTAAATATATTTTCGTGCAAGAACATTGTGCTTAATAATGAGCGTTTGTTTAAGCCACTTGGGACTATTGTACGTAAAACGCATCAATCAGGCCTGATATATTAATAGAAATGTATCTTATTTTTGTTGTCACAATCTCTATTGCATCGTCGTGGTTGGGTTGGTGTTAGTTGTCATACACCCATACCGAACAATGATTTATTACTGTTATATCCAATTTTATTGGATTTTTATTAGGTAAAAAAATTCTAGATTCTCGGCAATTTACAACGGCACTCATGCAGTATATTATCTGTGATGGACCAGGAATAAAATAAGTGGAATGATGTTTTAATATTCAGTTGATACCTCAAAGGTGTAGCTGGATCATGTATAGGGTGATTCATCAAGCGTGCTCACCGAACCTTAATTTGACCTTAATTTATTTTGACGTATATTTCTAATATTTTTAATTACCTATCTAAACTCTAATAAATCTATATCTAATGAATTTACAATATTATGTAAAATTGTTATTCTATTTAATTGTTTTAAGTGAATTTAAATTAGGTATATTAATATGAAATGGACTTAAAACAAATGCACAATTTTTATTAGTAGTTTTTTCTGTCGCCTAAATAAAATTAAAAATTAAAATTGGACCAATGTTCGTGCACATCATAACATTTCTAAGTAGAGTTCTAGTAATTTGTAGCCTTTAACTAAAAGGAATAAAACAATAAGTGAATTGAAATAAACTTTTATTTTCAATAACATATTTTACTAATAATACGAATTTTAATGTATAATTTATATTTTTAGAACATAAGAGTACTTAGTTTCTTTATATACTTTAGATTTAAGTTTATGCTATGTGATAACATAACGTGCGATTATTACTGTGTTTGTAAATAAAATGATACTATAATTTAAAAGGGTAAACATTTTATTTTGACCAAAGTGTTCAATTTTAATTTCAATTACTTATGTCTTATACATTATTAATATTATGGCATTACGCTATTACTCATTTGAAACAAATTAAATTATATGTAAAATAACATACGATTTATTGGATAGTGAATATGCATTAGAAATTCGGACCATTTTGAAATAATTTTTATGAAGTCAAAACTATTTTTCGCTCATGACATCTTTTGTTAACATTTGACATTTATCCGATGTGAATGTATTGTATTGTGAATAACTATCAAAACTCCAAAATTGTCTTAAATTTGACAAATCAATCAAAATACAAATAATGTAAACAAATTAAAGAATACCCAAGAGCTAAGAAAACCTAGTACTAGTTAATATATTATAATTTATATAATCTATGCCATATTAACATATTGTGTATATATTAGGCATATTTGCATTTCGTATAAATGTTATAACTATATTCAGAACGAGTTTGAACGAGTCATTTGTAAAATGTAAACTACATTTTAGGGATAATTTTAAAGTTATGATATATTTTAATATTTTATAGAAAAAGCAAATAATTTAAATTAAATCTTGAGTTGTCATAACTTTCTTTTAAAGAATTATTTATGTATACAATTTTAAAATATAGAAAATTATTCTTAACAATAAACTAGATGTTCTTATTCAGTATACTGTATAGTTTATAATTATATTTAATTTCGTTGCATATAGTTCGTTGTTAGTTTTATCATATTGTAGGTTAGGTACTTTTCTTTTAAATTTTATTGTTTCCTAGTCGAATATATAATTACTACTCTTAAAGATTAATTATATTTGAAAAACAATTTTGTATTATAATATTCATAAAAAAATTATTAAATTTCGTAATGAAACATTTGTTACGTAGTTGGTTGTTTTAGATATTATTGAAGTAAAATACAATTTTTAATTTTAAAAATACTTTTTATTTTTGTCACGTACCAACTTAATATATCAATAGGATACATGATTTTGACAACATGATTAATGTTCTAAAAATAAAAAAGGTATTACTTGAAGATATTTCACATATAGATTAAATTTTACTCATATTTTTTGGACCGTTGTAGACACCTATATAAATTTATATGCGATATATGATCCATACATAAAAAATGCACAGGAGCATTGAAAATTATATTTATTTTTATTAGTTTTATTGTATTTAGTTAAAATTAAACGAATTATATTTTTAATTGTTTGTAAAAAAGTATTATTAATAAACTCACGATATTTAGTCATTACCTTATAAGCCTATAAATAAGGATTATTTATTGGTTGACGCAATCATGAATTTAAAAAAAAGATTGTTTAATGAAAACACTTTAGAAATCTATTTGATTATATAAATTAATACAAAAAAATAATTCATTTAAATTATTTCGGAGTAATTATATTCGTGTAATTTTTATATATTTTTCATTGAAATGTTTAAATATTTTTAGCGTGCAATTAAATCCGGTCTTTAATAATAACAATAGTCATGTGATTACAATTATATATGTTTTAAATTATTATTTATGTAAAGTTGGAAATTACGGTCGATACTTTATTTCCCATACTTTTATTGGTTTTTTTTCCAAAATATAATGTTATGGTTCGTGTATTATTATTATCGTTATTAGAAATAAAACTAAAAACATTTTTATACGAAAACATTGTACCGACAACACCTATGTGTTTTAGATGCTGACTCGTCGTCATGTTAATAATCAACGATGAAACTCCACAGGTATTTTCAATATATTTTGATATTGAATATATAACTGAAATAGGTACATAATATTATGAATAATTCGATTCCAGAATAAAATAGCACCCGTTCGAAATTTAATCTTGGATATGCCACTGGATGGAATTTATATTCAATAAGGTATATTTATTTTAACTAGAATAGTTCGTCTTTATCAATGTTTTTTTTTTTTTTTTTTTTTTTTTTTTATAGGAGTTCGAAAAAAAAAATGAACGAGTCACCCCTATACTATTTTAGAGTAAATAGAGTCAGATTATGATTTGTGATATTACGGAGTAATTTTTAAGGTTACGTCCAATATTTTCCAAGTATAATTAATAGTTAGTTTTGCACTATGACATTTTAAGCAAGTTGATTCTATTATTGGGCACGTGACATCAGCCAGTGGACAATACGAAGCTGACAAAATGGTTACGTAGGTTCAATGTTTGTAACTTACCTAGCATTTTGACTACGCGTCCGGTGGCTCTGGTGTTGGTCGAACTTAGGCACGCGGTGTGTCGGCAATGAGCTGAACAGGTGGTTCTCGACGAATTGCGTTTGGACGTATACAGTTTGAGTCCAATTAGTATGTACAGGACAATGATGAGCGTCCACGGCGCGAGAAAGAATAGGATCGACGAGAGTTCGAACGCGTACGGGAGCTTGTTTGCCACACTACAGATGGACAGTTCGGGTATGTTGGAGCCGTACTTGTCTTGCGCGTACACCAATCCCATTTGTATGGCCTTGAAAATTAAAAGAAGTTGAACATGATGAAATTACGTCAAAGATATGTTGTAAATCAATACGTTAATGAAAATATCGCAGGTTCCTCCCCCCACCCTCACCTAACCGTATCAAACTCGTTTATTTTACATTCGAATGTTTGGTTGTTTAAAGATTGTCAATGGATCTCAGGTACAATTTATATGCGCAATATTTTTGTGTGCGTGGTTACATAACCTCAAAAATCCAAGCCGTACTTAACCATACCCCGAAATACGAAAATAAATTAATCCCCCCAGTCAATGGCTTTCATTATCATGACATTATTATATACGTAAATCGGTCTTGAGAGAACGATTTAAATGCATCGCACTATCCCGTTAAGTACGACGAACTATACCTATATATTATATTGGTATTATGTTGCAATAAGTGTTATTTGTGATCGTATAAGCCGTAAATTCGTAGTTATTTACTTTCTGCGAGGTATTTATTATTATATCGGTTATAGAATAAACGTAAAAATCGATAAATTATTATTTTTAAATATCCTGAAGACAGATAGCAATTCTTTTAATGCAATGCATTGAATAATATTAAATGATAATTTAATTAATTTCTTTCTCAATGAAATCAATTCCAATAGATTTTGGTCTCTTCTCAATTAGAGTAGTCACTCTAAATAATATTAGTTTCTTAACATCCGTACACACTTGTATTGTAAATTGTTTGGTTTTCAATGATTTCCTCTTTTTCTTACAGACTAATGGGTTATATACGACATACATACAATGAGCTATATCAAAACCAGACAAATTATTAGCGTCTGGGTGATTGAAAAAAATCATAACAGATTTCTGCAACTATTTGTAGTTTTTAGATATTTCCGTCTCAGACAATGGTAATATTTATATCGATTTACAAATTATAATAAATTTGGTTCACCACAAGTAACAGATTGTAGAAAAAATTGTTTTAATAATTGTTGTAACATGTAATATTTATAACTGTTTTATAAAAAAGAAAAAGTACTACTGATATTTATTGTTTTTATGAAGGTATACATTATTGTTCTATTCATCCAATAGTCTATTTTATTGTTAAAACTTTAATGTCATAAAAATATTATTTTATACTATTGAGAATTAATTTTATTATTGGTGTTTATATTAACAGAAAATAGTTTTAGCAATTTCATAACTACATCAAATATATTATTTTACCTTATATTAATAATTAACATGAATTTATTTATTGAAATTTACAACAGTTATTGACAACAAAATAATTTTAATAAGAAAGATGAACCTGATATGCATGTATTAATTATAGATAAATATTGGTACAATATTATATACAATATATATTATATATATTATATATTTATATATATTATATGCATAATGTACAAAAAAAAATTAAATTAAATTTTATCGATAATATCCACTACTCTTTTTTATCCAATGAAGGAATAAGGTATACAGACACCATTGCTCTCCAAGACCATGATATTTCCGCCAAAAGTGATTCAAGCATCAAGCCTCCCTCATTATCTTCTTCTGGACTTTTTTCCAATAACAGAAAATTATAATATTATATTATGATATTGTAGTGTTGACTAATTAATTTATAAAGCAAATATATTCTTTACAATAATGAATATAGTTTTACATAAAATGCCTAAGTTAAACTAAAATATTTCAAATAAATAAAATCCCATTGGAGGATGTCCTATTTATTGTCTTCGTCTATCTAACAAGGAACATAGCATAACAGAACTGAAATCTTAATAATTTCTTATTAAAATTTAAGAACCGTAGAATTTTTGTAAAAAGCTATTATAAATAAACAATATGTTTTTAGTTTGTTATACATAATATATTCTGTCTATGTTTATTACTATGTGACTATTTAAGTTCTAGACACTGCGATCACTGGAATAAACCATAAGTTTTCATAATTGATTGAGTATCTACAAATAAATGTTTTATTCTAAAATTAATAAGAATTATTTATATTGTTTGTATGAATGATTGAGATTTCAATTCTATTGAATAAGTCTATTAACCAGATCCCCTTACTTTGGTATCTCCAACTGTAATTTTATTCCCAAAATAGTTTTATATTATGTAACTGTAACACTTTTCAATCGAAAATATATATTTGTAAATATCGTCGTAATCCAGTAATCAAATTTTTCGAGAGAGTGTTAATTGCTAAAATTATATATATATATTAAAATACTACTGAGAACATGTTTTATTATTTTTGTGCTAGATATAACCTAGATAACTTTGAAGTTTATCTGTTTTGTTGTTTTAGTTGTTTTGTTTGCATTGTGAATTACACAATTTACTTATTTAATGTTTTACATAATCTCTTTTATTATTTTGGGATATATAATAATTATGTAAGTATCTATGCAGTATGATAATATTTAAAAGTATGAAATATTATTATTGTTATTATTATTATTATTATGCCAGGGTAACGCACTTATCGACCCGTTAGTACTTTCATCTTCTCTAGTCATTGGATAATAATTGAATACCTGGAAATTTTAGAAATCATGATTTCTAAATTGTATCAGACTATTCTATTAAATATAAATTATTAGATATGTTAATTATACATTTACCTATTTAAATATCATATTTGGAGAAACGAATAATTAAAAATTACCACTTCTATTATATAAGATTATAATACAAAATGTAAGTTACCATATCTAATATTATGTATGTATATATTATGGTTGGACCATTTGATTAATATTTATACTATTTTTTATTTACCATATTTAGTCTAATTGTACATATTTACATAACGCTTATTATCGTTAAAAAAAAAAAAAAAATGAATTAACGAAAATTTACTTCCGTATATTATTATTATTTTTTTAATTTCAGTGTAATTAAGTAAAGTGTTGTTATATTAGTATATTTTACTATTCTTTCATCAATTGAGATGTAAAACATAATTTAACTATATATAATATACTTTTAATTTTAATTAATCGTTTCTTTATAATTTAATTTATATTTTAGAAAATATTTTTGAAATATAATATAATTAATTTGCCTAAATTTATTTTTATTTTGAGTTATTTTTATTATCTTTTATATATTCAACACGCTACGCGCTTTAATTTTTAAATTAGTTATGCCGCCTTAAATCCGAATATTATCTATTATAATATGCCCAATATAATTTGTATATTGGCGTATAGACCATTGATTTATTGTTTTACTTGATTTACTTGTACTTATTGTATGAAAATAATTAATTTAGATGACTAGAAAATAAGTTATAACTTTTGGTGTTAGCGTATTAACATGTGTTTAAGAATGTGAATTGAAAATATTCTAAGTATATTCATATTATAATCTTGTATTGTTTTTTTGAAAAATGTATTATATCTTTAAGTTTGTTATTGAATTTTTGTTTTTTTATAGTTTTGAAAAAGTTATCGTTTGTTGTGTAAAACGAAATGAATGGTCTATTACTTTCAACGTCAATGAAAAACTATCAAAAAACACATATTTCTCCCGCTTGAATAATTAAATATAGAAAAAAAGTTTGTTTAAAACTTCTGTATGACATAAGGAAAGTTACGTTAAACGACTAACTTTAAAGCAGTGATGGATATTTGTGGACAAATATAACTGTGTGGTTCATTCTATGATATTTCTGTTTTTAGATGAATGCCAAACAAAATATATATGCAAAACAATATTTTATTATATGCATAATTTATTGCAACGTTTCGGTTAAAACATTTAGGATAATATTTATACAATTATAACTATTATTTAATAAAAGTATTAAGGGGGCTGGAGCAATCTATATTTTTCATGAATTTAGACTAATAAGCGGGCGAAAATTTACCTAACTTCTAATAGTTCAATTTTAATTTTGAAAAAAAATTTAAATTTATTAACTTATATTCTATGATATGTAGGAAAAATATTTTTATTTTATTATCCTATGACTCGTAGAACTATATGTAAAAAAAAAAAAACAGTGAATTAATTTTGTATCATGGTTAATTAGCTAAATATAAAATTAAAAATCAATTTCCTACATATCATAGAAAACAACATTAGGAATTTTAATCATTTTTGAAAATAATAATTTAACCATTAGAACTAGGTGAATTTTTCTCCCGCTTTTTGTGCTTTTTATTCGATATAATAATTGTGAAATATTTTTGAGTGTTTATTGAATACATATGCATGCGCGTACGTATGTAATAGTATTTCTAAGAATTGCAACGATTATATTAATATTCCATATCTTGCGATAACGATTCAATGATTCGATCATTAAATTTGATTTATTATAATTTATAATACTGAAATGAAAAGACAAGAATTAAATAAAGGTCCAAAATAATAATTATAGGTAAATATAAAGAATGAATGTGATATAAGTACACAATGGATGAGTAATTAGTCAGTCACTCATCGACATTATCATTGTGATTATAATTTACACTTGCGTAATACTTATTTCTCGTTATTCCATTTATTTGTGTTAAAAATGAACTTCATTAATGGAATATTAAATATTGTATATTACTATATATTTATATTTTTTTTTAAGGGGGCTGGAGCAATCTATATTTTTCATGAATTTAGACTAATAAGTGGGCGAAAATTTACCTAACTTCTAATAGTCCAATTTTAATTTTGAAAAATAACTTTAATTTATTAACTTATATTCTATGATATGTAGGAAAAATATCTTTATGACTATCCTATGACTCGTAGAACTATATGTAAAAAAAAGCGTAAATTAATTTCGTATCATGCTAAATTAGCTAAATATAAAATTAAAAATCAATTTCCTACATATAGAAAAAACAGAGAATTTGGATCATTTTTTAAAATAACAATTTACCTATAAGAACTAGATGGATTTTTATCCCGCTTTTTGTACTTTTTATTAGATTTATTAATTGTGAAATTTTTTTGAGTGTTTATTAAATGCATGTGGTGCATGTACATGCGCGTACGTATGTAATATTATTTCTAAGAATGACAACGATGATATTAGTATTATATTCTATATCTTGCAATAACGGATTCGGTCGTTAAATTTGATTTATTACAATTTATAATACTAAAATGAAATAACAAGAATTAAACAAAGGCGGGAAACAATAATTATAGGTAAATATAATGAATGAATGTACTATAACATGTATAATAAACTTTAGGCGATGGTGATAGTAGTGTAATGAAGCGTTTGAGAATGGAAAACCCTTATGGTCCAAATATTATAATATATAAAAATTGAATGTGCTGGTCTCATAGTTGATTATAATATATCATTTTTGGCTGCATCACCTGACGGTCTAGTTGATAATGATGCTATAGTAGAAATTAAATGTCCAGCATCAGCGAAAAATCTCAGTCCAAAAGAGGGAATCGCTTCCAAAAAAATAAAAAGTTGTCAAATAATTAATGAAAAGCTGCATCTAAAACGGAATGATAATTTCTATTATCAAGTACAAGGACAGCTGCATATTTCTCGTAAATTATACTGTTACTTTTGCATTTGGACAACTAAAGGTATTGGTAATTGGCTTATTTGAACTAAATTTTTTTTTTGTCAGTTATCAAATTATTTAATAAATTTACAGGTTTGATGTTTGAAAAAATAAAACGTGACGATAATTTCTGGGAAAATAAAATGGAAAAACAATTAAAAACATTTTATTTAGAATATGTATTGCCTCAGCTTATTGTCAATGAAACTCATTAATTGAATATTAATATAATAATATATAAATAATAAACTATATATTTGTTTTTTATAATATAGTATATTACCTGTATAATAATTAATTATAGACAAATTGACGGAAAATAGCAAAATTGCGGTTGCCGTGTATTTGATTTTAATTATTGTATTATTTATTATAAAATTAATATAAATTATGGGTAGGTAATAAATTAACCAGTTTAGTAGGAGATAAAATACTAATAATTGTGGGTTTGTAATTTCAAGGAATTGACCGATAAGCGAAATAATAGCACACTCACACTAATGTTCATTTACTTCTCACACAGTGACACACGTGTCTGTATATATTTACAATATTGCCTATACAATACTCCTTAATAAATGATCTGCTCCAACCACCTTAATGTGTATGTTATATAATTTGGTGATAATTTTCGATTATATTTATTTTTGTCAAATTAACCTTGACCTAAATTATTAGTTAATAAAATAAAACAAATGGCCCAATTTAAATGGCTAAAGTTTGTTATATAAAATAATTATTTACAATCAATAATCAATTTGACGAAGCTATAAAAAATATTCCTGAAAAATGTATAGGTAATAAACAAAATAAGTGACATTTTGTAGTATTTGTGTTCGTTTATTTACTTATGCTTCACTATTTTTTTTTACTAATTACTGGCTTATTATATTAGATACAAATATTTAAAGGTAAAAAAAATTTTATTTTAGCTCAATTTAGGATTTAATATTTCTACTTTAACTATTTAACCAACTTTATTTTTATTCATTTTTAAATTCTGAGCAAAGCGAGGAATGTAATTGGTTTTACAATGATGTTTTATTTTTATGTATGAAGATACTTTTTTGAGTAGAAATAATGGTCCGATTGCCACAAATATGGTAACTTTTTCGTACCAAATTTCATCTAGTTGGTAATTTATTTAGCTTATTTTTCGTATATTTCAAAAATCTTTTCTTGGGAGAAGAAAAAACCACTAATTTCTCGTATATTTTCGGAGGACGAATAATCGTACAAAATCGACCTTCCCGCTTTTTTAAACTCATTTTTCATAAATTATTTATTAAAATAATTTATGTATGATAACTTATTGTATCTATTTTTGACAATATTATCTAATTAATTTTATTGTAAAATACGAATAGTGTTACATTGCATCTTATAAATAGTTGCATCAGATATTTTCCCCATGTAATTATAATTAAATGTAATAATCTTCTCAGAGTAATTATTATATGCTGACTAGATATTATGGGGAACAAGAATATTAAATTATAATATACTATTACTGGAGTAATGGAGTTAGAAAATGTTAGCAGATAATAATTATTGTTTTCAGATGAAACAATTATTACTTAGTCAGGTGAAAACTCTATGCTTACACCGTCGCGTTGTCGAGCTGTTGATTCTAGAGTTGTACAATAAAAATTATTTATTATGGTATAAGGTTTTATTCTCTATCATATATATAAGATCCTATATGAATAAACCACAATAATAATACAATTAAACATAAAGGGTGTAAAATGTTTGAATTTTCGTGTATAAACATTATAGATAGGTACATTGAATTTTCATTCCAAATCATTTCAGTTGATTATTTAAGTTCATTCCAAAATATTAAAAATAATTAATATTTTTTAATCATTTAACATAAATATTTTTGTATAATTAGGAACAAATTTAAATAAAATCATGATACTTAATTTATTGTTCATATTAGAATTAGTACTTGTGATAAAATAATACTAATAGTTTAGTATTTTTTTTTTATTAAATTTTTATAATAATATAATATTATTATACGTGTATAAGCATATAACACTATCAGAATATGAACATTGTATCAAATCCAACTAACTTACGAAAAAAAGAAAATTTTAATACTGAAATACTTTAAGTCGACAATATCAACCATTAAAAACTTAGAACTGCCGAATTTTTAAATTTAGATGATTTTAACTAGATTTTTAACAATACTCAATAATATATTAATTTTGATTTTCATTAATTTTGAAAACATATTATTCATTTTCGGTTTGAACACTATTTGTTGACCTTAAGTATAATTGTCATTGGCGGCCCTTTTTAGCTGTTAGTTATTAGTAGGACAAGGGTTGAATAGAATTTTGCAATTATTTTTCATGATCTCTAGAATATAGCCTTCAACGCACAAAATTTGTTTAAATTATCAACAAGTACAAATATGTAATTTGTAATTTGTTTTTCACATTTTTTTTTTTGACAATTTAAGTTTTGATAGCATTTTTAGGTCATTATTTTCATTATTATTAAATCTGAGAAATTATTTTTTTTTAATTTACGTTCGAAACATTTTTTTTAATGGTCGTTATAAATTGTACGATCATATGGTAAGTATTTACATGAAAGCAGTACTATGAGACATTTTTTTAAGGAACAATTTAAAATACCAATTATGTATATTTATTCGTAAACTTGAATGAATCACTGATTGCCCAGTATAACAGTAAATAATTTAAAGGTAATTTAGGATATAAAAATCAAATAATTTTAAAAGTATATATTTTTTTATAGCATTTATTTCACACAATTTTACGATGGGCGGTATTTGAAGAATTTATAATTTATAAATTATAAATATTTAATCCCTTAAATTTTAATTTATTTTTGTAATAATTTAGTATTTTATTTATATGTCTGTCTGCGATTTTTCCTTTCGCCCCAATAGTTATCAGATCTCTGTATACACTAACATCTTTACTTTACTATACAACAACTTAAGTACTATTAAAGTTTACATGATTTAAACTAAGTTATTCAATTTGATAACAAATATTATGTGTGTAGATCGTTGAACTTTATTCTGCGATGGATTCATTACTTCAAAACACCTTTCTTAAAATAAACATGCAATCAAAATTTTATCAGTCATAGAAACAAAAATGTAGATGTATTATTATTGGTGTTTGAATTTTAAATTATAAATAAATTAAAAAAACGTAAAAACACACTTTTGTAGCATCTTAGATTTGTAGGTTTCTATATACGTACTTGAGTTGAAGAATAAAATTCAATATTTTTCTATTAACTCTCAAGTAATAAATATTTTTTAATTAATAAAAATAAATATAAACTAATATTTTTTATTGAATAAATAAATATAAACACGGGTCAATGACAATGAACGAACGGACCGATGAACTCTTAAAAAACCTAAAAGTAATATTTAATCTAATTATAATTTTATACGTTTTATAAATAATTTAATGTGTATATCAGTATTTGCAGTGTGTAATTTGGGGTCACTGTTCGACGTAGAGTTTTTCATTGTCTAATAAAATGATAAGTTTGGAGACATTTATTTTAGTGCATAAATTGTTAAAGTTTTTGAATGTAAATGCCTCGTCTTAATTAAACTATCAGATTTTGTTGATAAAATTAGTAGCAAAGTTGAGACCGTCGGTGTAATTTATTGTTTGCATTTAGAAAAAGTAGATATTCTTGGTTCTAAAATGTTAAATAAAACGAAAATAGTTCAACATAAAATAAATAGCATATATTTTGTCTTTTCGGTTAAATTAGTCTTCTATTTTTGTCTCTTTGAACTTAACAATTGGTAATATTTTGAATCATTTGAACTATTTGTCTTATAGACAGGTATTATAATTATTTAAGTGATGACAGAAGTTTTATAAATTGAAAATTTCATTAATTAAAATTTTTTTTAATGAAATAATTTGGAAAAAAAATCGTATTATTAAAATGATTAAAATACCATATAGTTATTACAATATAAGTTTATTAGAATTCGATAATATTAATAATTTATTTTCGTAAATGGTAATAGTTATTATTAATTAAGTACAGCTAACCATTTATCACGAAATAATATTTCCAATTACTAAGTACTAACTTATTTTATATGCGCATTTAGTATAAACAAAACATAATATAACGTTAATGTTCAGAATTTATATGGTTAGTCAATACCTAAATAGCTTTTAAAATAATATAATATATAATTTATTCCCATTTCAATCTTTCATTTTGGTAATAATAAAAACAAATGAGTTTTACTCATTATTTTTGTTTTCTATAAACATGTTGTTTGTTTTTATATTCTGATTAAATTATTTACAATGAAAATTGTTAGTGGAAAAATCAGATAACCAGCGGTCATAAAATAATATAGAAATATGCTCGAATCGTAGAAATATTATAATAAATTAATAACGTATATCATAAAATATTAAACTACGCTTTCCAAAGAGTTGCATTTGTCAAATAAGTAAAAATAAACAAAATATGTGCTATCTGTATTGAAGCCGTTGAAGGTAACATGATTGTTGTAAAATAAAATAAATAAATGACGATTCGATTTTTTTGACACGTGTATGATCGTAATCATAACTTTACTCGATTAGCAAAATGCGTCGTTTGGCACAATATATCTTGTGTAAAGGAGATGTTGAGGATTAAGTGTGAAAGATATTAATAATAATGTTATTTTATGAAAACACATTATAGTTGGTTATGTGTCAGCTCTAAAGTTGTGTCATATAATTACTAACTTGACCAAAAATACAAATAATAAAATATAAATCTAGATGTTTGTTATTTTTTGGACGCATTGGCGGTTTGTACTTCCTATGACATTTATTTCGCCGAATTTGTAGAGTAATTTTTAACCATTTATTCCGACAGCTGAATAGGATTCGACAAGAAATATATATATTTATAGGTCGTTTATCATTATCATAATAGCAATTACGTAGGTAATAACTAATAAGTTTGTTAAATAAAATGTGTTTTAATAGATATAGATATGCAACAAAAGATTGCATTAGGTATGTAAGGTATGTTATTCATAAAATACATAAACTATACACGATGTGTTGAAAAAACTTCACAACTTGAAAACATGTATCTTATGTATTTTATTAGTAACCCAAGATCTCAAAAGTTTCCGTGTTTATTTCGAGAAAATTTAGAAGATTATAGAGAATTAAAAACATTGATGAATGAAAGTTTTACAAGATATGATAATGTATATAGCCTCAAGTTCACTGTTGTATTTTCAATTTTGTGCGCGTCCCAAATATTTTATTACAAATGAAGAATCCACACTTCGAATAAAATACATTAACGACTCGTAAATTGTAAGAATGTGTTAATAATTTATTTTTATCACCAAATTCTAAAAGACCTTACTTCGATTATGGATATTTTATAATATTTTAATACAGTTTTCAACAAAAATTATACTATCTAAGGATTTACGGTACAGATGTATAAGCATTTTCATTGGGTAATATTTTAGTTATTTTTTTTACACTCATCACATAATACTAAATTATTATATCGAAGAAAATATACATTTAGTGTTTTATATAATGATTAAGTACTACATACATAACTTTCAAAGAGTTTTAGATTTTAATTTATTTTGTTTTCAAAACCTTTTTACTAATATAAAGATAAAACTATTATTAAAGCAATAAAATATTAAATTATTTATTTTATACAATATATTATAATATATTAATTAAATTCATAAACTTTCTGACACAGATATGATTTCAATTTCAACAACGTGCAATATGGTAATATTTTATATTGAACTACTAAAAACTGACGAAAAGTTGATCAATGAATGAAATAAATGAAATGAGTAAACGCATTGAAAATTATTAATTTCAAAATGAACGATAATCGTTGATTGATCTTGTAATGATTTTGAAATGCTTACCTGAGGATATGCGAGGGTTAACGACACTATCCAGATGATTAAGATGTATTTAAACGCTCTGGATAATTTTGATTCAGTGTGTGATAGAAACGGATGACAAATTGCAACATATCTTTCTATGGTGAACGCTGTAATCGTTAGTACAGTAGCATTTGTCGATGTCTCCGCAGCAAAACCTCTGACTATGCAAAACATTTCTCCAAATACATAAGGATACCTGAAAAATGTTAGAACATAATAATACAATATCCAATATCGTTGGTATTTTACAAAAAATGCATTGCGTTAAATATTTTTTAAATTTACATAAAACATTAATTAAAAGACATTTTTTAAATACAAATTTTATAAAAAAAATATGCAAAAAAAAAAAAAAAAATACATACTGATATTATGTGTGATGACTACAAATATTTTTAAACGTGATGGATCTAGATAGATATTCTTCCTAAAGAGGAGATTTGAACAGATATTTTGTAGACGTGTTTTCATTACTGCCCTATTTCCAGTTTATTATAATTATAGTTAAGGTTAATGTCAATTTGAGGCAAATTAAGTGCCCAAAGCGAATACATCATTGTAATATATTGTTATTGTAAGACATAACGATACTGAGGTGATATTTTATATCTATATATCATGCATAAATTAATCTTATCAGAAATATCGGATTTTAATAAAACCTGATAATGGCTTTTGTGATGCTAAAAATGTATGCTGGTGTCTGGATATATACATATATATATATATTATATTTTCAATAAAGTGTCACAAAGTTTTATCTTTATTGACTAGTAAATTGGAATTGACCAACCGAATTTTCATCGGTATCCTTAGGGGATTTCGAAATGTAATTTTCTTCACTTTCTCAATGATTAACTACTATAAGTATGATTCAAAGAGTTTGAAAATAAATGAAGAATTTAAAATCGTTTTTTTTTTTTGAGCTGGACATGTACTCTTATTTATTCAATAATTTATACGTTTTATTTTTGTAAAACCAGTACCGTTATTAATTTTTTGTATTATGTTTGTATTATGTTCAATAAAATTTAATTGGATTAGTTGTATTATATTATAGAGTTACACATTTATACACCAATTCCCTAAATTTCACATTATCACAAAATCCTAGTAGTTAATCAAATTTATTGGCTTAATCTACGGAAAATGCGTAATAAATTACATGGTTACTCATATCAATTACCTATTCGAAATACCACATGTGCAACATTTATCCCAAATATTTTAATGGCTGTATATAACCAACCTTCTAAAACGATATTGTTACTTCTAAATATACTCCTATATTTCGAATATTATGCATCATTTACACAATAATTTGTATTTAAATCATATAATTAGTTAACTAACTTACCTAACTTTTACCTTTTTTTCGATTTTAATATAATGCATTTTTCGTATACAATATCTTTAAACTTTTTGACCGTACAAGAAAACTGTTTATAGTTTATAATATCATAAGTATTATGAGTATAAATTATTACTTTAAATTTAATCTCTTACAAAATATTAATCATTTTAATTGGAATTGAATCTTTAAGAAATTCAGAACGTATTTTTATCTAAACAGGGGAAGAGATTATTATTTATTTTTTAATATATTATATATACTATATATATATAATTATATAATAATTTATAGTTTATAGTTTTAAGACACTGATCACACAATTGATTTAAGTTTTGTAGTTATTATAAAGTGCAACATTGATGTTTTAAGATTTTTAAAATTAATACTCATTTTTTTTTAAATTAACAAACTAAATTAATTTAGTATGATATATCAGTATAAGTATTTAATACTTTTAAATGGTCACTACAGTAGGTACTGATATTGTTATAATTAACTGAAATATTTTTAAAAAAATAGCAATTAATAATTATTTATATATTAATATAATAGCGTCGTTATAAACTATTGATTACAAATTATTTATAATACGTAGATACCTAACGAAAAACGTTAAAGTGTCAAAGTACAAAATCTTAGAAAAAACAAGTAGTAATATAACATTTCTTAGTTCATTTCTTGACAGGACAATTTTGTAATCATCGAGTGTAAACAAGTTGACATATTAATTGACCTAATTGTGTACGATAAAATGTAAGTAAAATAAGCTTATTGGATACTACTTGGATTTTAAATTAATTGAATCAATCGTATCCTTATTTAATTTAAGTTTCAAGAAAAAAGGAAAGGGCGTATTTTATTGTTATTATTATTATTTGGTATTGTTGCAAGAAAGTCGTTGTTATTATTTGTACTTTTTTTTAATAATAAGAACCCCCATTGCACTTTTTTTTGTTATCACATCAATGTCATCTACTGATTGTAAAATATACAGAGTGATCAAAATTTCATGTGACAAAAATTGTGTTTATTACATACGTTTTCAATGTTATTTTCATTATTTTTGTAACTCGAAATTCTGACCATTCTATATGCTTAACCATATTCTGTACTGTTGTGATCTTAAATATTAAATTAATATAAAATTAAATTTTTATTTATCATCATTATCTAAATATTGTTTTTTATTTATACCTGTAAGGCATATCTAGGTATATATAGATCACATATAGATTTATACAATTTCGTCCATATGTCATGTCTAGTCAAATTTAATATTTTGATTACATACATATAGGTATGAGGTTTTCATTTATACGAGAATTTCACAGGTTCATAATTTTGAATCATTAAACAAAAATTTAAAAGTCTCTTAACGTGAGAGAGTTACTTCTATCTAGGGTATATAGGGTATACCAAATGAGATGCAATTATATGAAATAGTAATGCAATGTGTCCCCGAGGCACTGTTTTATAAGTTTTTCTCGGTCAAGAACAAATATTTTTTATTATCATGTAATAATGCTATATTCTGTAGGTTTCTTTCTTAACCGTTCTTTACTATTCATTATTCTTGAAGAATTTTTCCAATTAAAATAATTTATTATCTAGAGTATGATATAATTAAATTATGTACATATTTATACGTACAGAGATAATACTTATTAATTTATTTTATAAAATAACTTCAATTTCAATTTAATCCATTTTTTTATATTTTATGAATATAATTTATTTTTTAAATTTGATTGAGGTTTATTTAAACTTTTTAAACAACATTTTCTAATCGATATTTAAATGTTATGTATGTATATATATATATATATATATTTATAAATTAAACTGGTAAAATATTGACTTGAACACAATAACGAAAATACACCATTCACTTTGACCGTTAACAGCCGTCTGTCAATCTCTATTATTAAGTATCTATAGGTTATTTCCTTTACATATTTTTTTTTCTTTTAATAACACAATTTTATTAAATAAAAAATATTAGTTTTTAAAGCAGAGTTTAACTTATATGTACGTTTAAGTAATTGTAGAATTATTGTTTGCGTTTAAATCGACAATGACAATGGTGCCATCGTAAGAACGTACGTTAAATAAAATAATGTGATAATAATATTTTAGGTTTGGTTGATGTTTTAAACTAATATGGTACATTCATACATTAAATTAAGAATAATTTACAAAAGTTTTAAAAATTACAATGTGAAAAAACTCTGAGTGAAAAAAAAATATTTTTAACAAATATATTTTGGGTAATACCTAAGTTTAAATGTTTAATATTAATATTATGTGACTTATATTGTTAATATTATATTTTTTAAATTGATTTATTTCTGTTATTTTTGGTTGTAAAAATAATATATACATTATATATAAATTTTATGTATCAAATTTATAGTAATTCTATACATCATGAAATTCAAATTAAATTAAAATGAATTTCAATAATGATAGTCAATAATAGTCAAGTATTATTTGTAAAAAAGTGAGGTAATATTTGAATTATCAATTTAGAATTAAAGAATTAAATTTTTTTAAAATAGTGTTTTATACGTTGACATTTTGAAAGAAATTTGTTTCAACATTTTATTAGTTTATATCTTATATTTTATAGTATTTTGTTTTCGTTATTATTAAAAATATAATATTTATATGTAAGTTAATAAATAATATGCACGCATATATGTTTATGCAAGAGGAAGAACACAGGTCACAATAATTAATAAATTAAAACAAAATTAGTAGTCGCAAAATGATTACTGAAGACATATATGAATAATTCATAATAATAAATTCGTAATGTATTTCCGTTTAATGTTTTATATTAAAATATTTTGTTCGGTATTGAACACTGAAGTGTATTGTTTTTCATATTTTACAACAGTAAAAACGTACCTAAGTATTAGAAAATTGTATAGTTTTTTTTTAATGTTTATTGTAAGTATATACAGATACAGACGATATAAATCAAAATTGACGCGTTGAATAATATATCATTAAATCGAGAATAATTGAACGGTTTTTATGTAAAGGGGAACAAGTCATTTTTCGTTGGTTTTCAGAAGACTCATAAAACATTTTTATCTTTCTGAATTAGATATTTGTATATTAGAACTAATATAGGTAGATAATAATATAAAGATATTCACTTGTAACACAAGACAATATATGTTATGTTCTTTTAGACATCGTGCAAATTGGTAAACTAATTAAAACTAATATAATCATGAATAAATTAGATTGACTTGTGCCGTTTTGCACATAAAAATAATCGTCAATTTTGATATGTGCCTTAATGCATTGTAATATACTTTGATAATAAATCTTCGTACAACCACGACTGTGCTACCATTCGATCGGGCACAAAATTTCAAAATGTCAAAATATGACTTGTGCCCCTTACATAAAAACCGTCCAATTTTTAACACCATATATACAAATGTTAGACTGATTCACTAAATGGTTTTCCGGTGTTTTAATATTAAATATAAATAATGATTGATACACACATATTTTTTATGAATATACATTGAGAATAATTTTAAAATATTAATTATATTTAACAAATGAATATGGATTGAGAGTTTCAAACTACATAATTCATTATAAATATAGTGTATTATTTTTTTTTAATAAATTATAATATTATCAACTATATTGTCAAACAAGTACTACGTGATAATTATTGTGAACTGTGACAATTAATAAATTATAATTAATAAAACAATTGATTATATTTTTACTTCTCTTAAAGGAATGAAGTTTAAGTTATGAACTATATACAAATTGTATATACTGCTACAAGTAGTTAATTTATATAGAAAAGTGTATTCTTATATGAATTATTTATATAAGCATATTTAAATATTCTGTTTTCGTTAATTGTGTACTTTTTACGTTATTTTGTAGTTAAGTTATTATAATTTATTAATAATAATATAAATGAATATATATATGATGGAAGAAAAAAATATAAAATAATAAATTATAGTACTCTTATTACAATTACCATTTTTAGTATTATATAATATAATTATTTTTGACATTGTCGTAAAAATTAAAATCTCCAATTCGAATAACGTCAAGACTATAATTATATTCATAATCTTGAGATTTAAAAATTGCGATATATTTACAATTACTTAAAAAATTAAAAACACATTAATACCTGTTTATTATTTTCGATTTGAATTGAATTAATGTAAAATTACCTGGACCATGTTTGGTAAATTTCTTGCGGTAATCCGGACACGAGCAGCAGCAGATCGGAGACGGCGAGACTGAACAGATAATAGTTGGTAGCTGTGTGCATGAACTTATTTCTGGCTATCACTATGCATGTGCTCACGTTACCCACGATGCCCGAGGCGAATATTATCGTGTAGATGAGTGTAACTGACACAACCACCGGTAGTGGATCTCTTTTTGGTCCCCACAAATCCTGATTACTGTAACCGACGCGGTTAAAAAAAAAAAAAATACAAATTCATAAATATATTACTGAAACAACCATCTCAATACGAAGTGATAAGTACCGAAGATACTCATAATATTATATATTGATATTATTATATCGTCCATACCCGCTAATATGCATTTTAGACTCTGAGCGATACGAAGAATGTATTGATTTTACAATGATATTATTTTTTTTGTATGCCGAAAGTATGACTTTGGATAAAAATAATGGTTCGATTACCATGAATAAAGTATGTCTTCGGTAGAATATTGCACCTAGTTGATACTTTATTTAGATATTTTTTCGAATTTCTCAAAAGTTTTTCCTCGGGAGAAGAAAAACTACCAAAAAATTGCGGAAAATCTGAAAAATTAGGGTTTCCGTTATTTTGATTTTTTATATTACTTGATAAGTAATTGAGTTTTGTTCTTAGGGACTTGAAATTTTTTTTGAGTATTTACATAGATAATATATACGAGTGGTAAAATTTTGGAATAGACGGTTGATTATCTGGCTAAATATTGAGTTTCGAGGACCGAAGGGACGAAGAAGGTACGTCCGAAATCGATTTCCCCATTTTTTGTCATGGTTCGTTAAGCTGAGACCTTCATCCAATAATAAATATAAATGCGTTCTCGTTTAGATTCGTGCGTCCGCTGTTTAGTAAAATACATATATAAGATGTAACGAATGTATACATTGTGATATTTCTGGGTTTTTGTTCACTCCAAAAGAATAATACAAATCTGTGATGATCGATTCACGACTATACAGTATCTATAGTTGATCGATTTGAGATGAGAAATGGTATTTTTTATACAATGAAAATGTCGATATACATGAGTAGGTGATAACTTGATATTATGCAAAATGTCTTTAAAAGTATTTTTACATTTTTCAATGGTGATTTTTTTATTCATACAGTGGCGGTTTTGATAAAATTTAAAAGGGTTGGTGATTTTTTTATTTATATAAATTAATTTAATTTTTCATAAGAAGGCGACAAAAATTGTAATAAAATATTTATTTACATAAATAAATTTCAATTACTTTCTGCAAAATATTGTGCAATTTTAATTTTTACAAGGAATTGTAAGAAAAAAATTATATTTTTTTAAGTCTTTTAAGAATTATTACCTGATATTATAGTTGTAATATGTGTCGTTTCTAATTGTTTCTTCAAAGTGCATACTCAATAATGCAGTGTGACTTTTACATCATTCAAACCATTATCGCACTAGAAATTCTGAAAATAGAAATAAAAATGTAATTATATATAATTAGGGCTCAGAATTGTATTTTAATATAAAATTTCATATTTTAATCAATCATAACTTAAATAGTAGCTTTTAAAGTACAAATTTAAATCTGAGTGTAAAGGTTAAAAGTTGGTTATAGTGTTTTTTTGCATATTTGGGACATTTTTAATTATTATATATATTTTAGAATTTTTAAAAAATTATATTGCATAAATAAAATATAATAATTATTTGAACAAATGTATAAAGTAATATTACTATAGATATTAAAGATTTTGGTACTTTTCGGTATATTTTCAATTACTTTTATTCATATCTTGACTTTCTCAATTAATGACAAATATTTATTGTCAATTGATAATTTTTTATCAATATAATTATATAACACAATAATAATATCGATAATGAAAAATTAGCACCTACGTATGTAAATATGTCATTAAAACAAAATAATTATTTAGTTTCAATACGACCGGGTTTTGTGATAGTGTATGTTTGTGTAATTATACACGAACATTAACATATTAATCACAATGCAGATCAGCACATTTGCAACTATTGATATAGTAATTGTATTCATTTATTATATATTTTTTTGAATTTTCTAATACATTTTATTTATACATTTATAATTTATTTCTCTATTTAATTACCTATTAATTAACATGCATATTTGCATATTTTACATATATTATTGTGTATGGTTTTATTGCCTCGCTTTATTATAACAATAATTAATAACCTTTATTTAATATACACTAGTTGTTGTCCATTATTTATAAAAGTCACATAAAATGTTACATATTGAATTTAACAATGAACAAATTGCAAAGAATTAATATATATATATATATATATATAAATATTGTTAATTAAATATTCAAACATTTATTATAGGCATATACAGATTTATAATTCAGTTATTTACCTACTTTGATATATAATTTTTTTTTTTGACAATACTTAATTAAATATAGAACACATTTACTATGTTAAACAACAATCTACTAATGAAAATAATGTTTTTCTTTTACGTTATTTGGTTTTTAAGTGTTATGTAAATTAAGCCTAAACAATTTTGCTCTTTTATATTACCTACGAAAAAAATAGTTTCGTGGGAAAATGTATATTTTAAATTTTCATTTTGTTTACAATGTCATCTATCTGTTTTTGTCTTATATTTAAGTAGCACCCCCGAAGACAACTAACATAACGTGTTTGAAATACTAAAGACTTAATGAAATTATTTTCTATTTATTGCTTTTTCAAAGAAAATATGTCTTATACTAAGTGACATTTATTGAAAGCAATATGATTTTGGCATTGCGTGACTTCTAAATGTTTATTTCATTTTGCGGAGCTAATAAAATTGGATTTTGATAGATTTCAAACAAACTTTTCATATAATGCGTATCAAACAATTTTTTTATATTTGTACTGTTTTGTTTTTTTATAAATCTTATTGACATTTTTATATTATTTATTTGTTTTATATTATATAATTGACAGTTTTATACTATTATTAGTTAAATTATTATGTTAAAAGTAATTAATAGGATCTGTTATTATAAGAGAGAATAAATCAGTACTATATAATATTACCTAACCCAAACATACTTGTTTTTATTATATATTTGACTAGACATCTTATCAACTATTCAATTTTTTTTTTATTCTTTAACGATAGTGACACGATGACGTTGATTTATATTGAACATATTATTACTTTTAAGATTTGACCAATATATACTTAATACGTATAACAAGATCGCTTTAGTCGTGATTAAATAACTTTTAAGCCTTATAAACTTTAGATTTGATCCGTTGATGGATGCGAAAGATGTTAGACTAAAGAGATTTTTAGATGGACAAGGACAATAATTAAGTTTCACTAAAAATACTTAAAAACAATTTATCAAAAACATAAGCACTCAATAATTTTAAGAAAATCATCAAATTGAAAGTGAAGAATTAATAATTTGTTCAATAAACTTTTAAGTTTTAAATAAAAGAAGAAATATTATATATAGGTAATATACTATGTACAATGTACATGTTAAATTTCAAAGACATATTTTACTAGATTATTTTATTGAACTGAACTTCCATTTTATTATAATTGTAGGTACCCATATTTTTATTCTGAAAAATTAAGTCAATTAATGAACTAGAATTATTTGTTTAAAATATGTTAAACCCGAATACAATTTTAGATTATTATAATTATTATTATAAAAAATAATGTGGTTACTAAAAATTGTTTAAATTTATAATATATAGTTGACCTAAATTAAACCGTTTATAAATTTAATTTGTATAGCTTTGACCAGTAAATACCTACATGGCTACACATCTTATAAGTTATAATATTATAGTAATTATTAAAGCTTATGGATAAATTATATTATATAGATACACTCCAAAAATGTGTTTTACGTTGTATATTGTTATCAATATTTTTATAATATTGTTTACAATATGAATGTTAAAACTCAACACAGATCTGTATTCTACATATTTTTTTTGAGATTTAAAAGTAGTAGAAACATAAAGAAATTACTATTTATGTTATTGTATAAATTATACAATTTATTTGATACACTTACAGCAATAAAAAAGTTTTGTACTCAAGAAATACAATTTCAAAGAAATAATATTTATTACGTTGTTATTGAGGACTAAAGGTAAGTTAACTGAAGTTAAATTAACAATATTATATATAGTTACATTAAAGTTGAAACATTTGTTTTTTTTTCTAACACATTAAAGATCAACTTAACTTAATTAGTTTAACTTTAAATTTAACATTTTCTTATTTGTTAAAAACCGATTTTATTAACAGGTATAGAAGTTAAGCTAATGCATTACTATCAAATGTTGTCTAAATTATAATAAAATAATTTAAAAATTATATTATAACCATTGTAAGTTTTTAATAATAAATAATTTATATTTATATTTATATTATGAAACATGGAAACTACTAACTAATATTAAGTATAATGTATCATATCGAAATATTCTTTATGAGTGTTAAAGGCATTTTGCAATTACTTTATAGTTATAAACAAGGATTAATACTACTTATATAATTATATAAAACAATTTAATTTTAAATTAACTGAAAATAATTTGTTATATACAGATTGATAAGAATATTTTATTCCTAAAATAACTAACATTATTTTTAAATCAAACCTAACCTAATTCAGTATTAACACCAACTTAGCATTCTAGCATTCTTAACACTCTGTATAATCTATTTATATATACATATATGAAGAAATACAATATAAATAATATCTTATTATTACTCCAACTAACAAGAAATAAATCTTTTAACAGATACAGTCATTAATTATATTTTATAACTACACAATTCCATAATAATATATAGGTAATAATATACTGAAACGTCTGAAACTAACATTATTTAAAATTAATTAGTAGGTACCAAAAATTATTATAATTCGAGATCATTATAAACATTTTAAATTTAATCAAAAAAATTGAAAAACAATATTATATCACGTAGTTAACACAATAGTACCTTAATTATCTTATATCAATAACCGAATTGTTAACCTTCATTGCAATTTTAAAATATGAATGCGCTTATACCATTCTGTATTCTATTATTTATTGAAGTATAATAATATAATGATACTTCAAATAAAAATATTAAACTAATTTTATTTTATTAAACCTTTTTTTTAATAATGTAAAAGTTTTTTTTGCATAACACAAATCCTAAATCTAAAAAGTATATTATAATTTATAAATATCATTATTAGTTTTTGTAACTTATTAAATATATATAATAAATATATTAAATATATTATTTTTTAATCAAATTGATTATTTTTTTTTATTATACATATATAATTATATGATTATACAATATATAATCATCATCAACTGTTTCTAAAATTAATGTTTTTCAATTATATTTAGATACAACATTATTCTGTGTAGTAACTATATAGAACAATCTAGCGAGCCTTAAGTTTTACAAATTTGGGGGAAGAGGGAATGAGGGACATGCATTCGCCCTTAAAATTTATCTCTAGGCTCTGAATCCGTCAATATAATATAAATAATTAATTAATTAAAAATAATTAATTGAATATAATCAGTACACAATATTATTTTAGATTCTGAGCGAAGCGAGGAACTTAATAGTTTAACAAAGATGTTTATATTTTTATTTTTGTTTTGTTTTTGATGTCTGAAAACATTTTTTCAGGTAGAAATAATGGTTCGATTACCACAAATTGAGTATGATTTCGGTGGAAAGTTGCATCAAGTTGGTACTTTATTCATCTCATTTTTCGAATTTCTTAAAAGTTTTTCCTTGGGATAAAAATAACTACCGAAAAATTTACGGAAAATCGCAAACTTACCATTTCCGTTAATTTGATTTTAAATATTTTGTGATAACAAATTCTGATTTGATTGTAGGGATTTGAAAAAAAAAATTAGGTAATCTCATAGGTAATTTACATACGCGATAAAATTTTGGAATGGTATCAGTATAATATATTGTATATTTGAATGAGTTTCGCTCAGGATCGTATTTTCGATGGCAATATTATTGCATTAAAATCTTAATTATAATAAACCACTCATTTCTCCGAGGACCAAAGGGATGAAGGAGCAACTTTCAGTAACGTCCTTTCGATTTTTATGATCCCTTATTATTGAATATTTTAATTATAATCAAAGAGCAGTACATACTTTTGGGAAATTTACTGTTGAAAATTATATTTCACCATTAAATAATGAACAAAATCACTTGTTAAATTAATTAACTGTATGAGTAAAAAAGAACACTTTTTTAGGCAGGTTTGACTATTATATGTTGTTCTTCCATTCTTGTTTTATACTATTCATAGTAACTTGGTACTTTTTTCGACATAATCGCAATATTTATTACAAATTCGTATCACGACATAGTGTGAAGACGAAATCGATCAATGACTAAACACACAATGACAAAATAATAAAAAAAAAAACATCGAGTAACAACAGCTATTATAGCCGGGCTGTATAACGAATCCATAGTCGTCAATACGTTTAAATATAACTGTCGTTTCGACCGACGATCGGAAGTACTAAAGGGTGCGGTTTCATTTTCACAATAATTTTTATAATATAAAATTGACAACCATCTAGCACATAAAATAAAAAATCTATACAAACATAAACGTGTATCCGTCATTATTTTAAATAATAAATTTTATTTTAAAGCAATTCAATTTTACAAGAATATTTGTTTTTTAAAGATATTTTAATAATGGTGATCTGATTTTTTGGATTTGATACATTTATTGATAGATTCTCTTGACTGTACGTTATTGCCCGCCATGCCACCTTATCGTCAGGCCACTGACATTGGCTAGGTTAGGATTTATAATATTTATTTGTTATTATTAATATTATTTAATTAAATTTGTCTAAAAATGATATTATATTGGTATTACATTATAAATTATAGACAGGGGTGTACTGGGAATAAAATTCGACAACAGAAAAATCAGCCCAAAATTTTGAATATTAAATCTAGTTATGAGAATCATAATTATTATTTTGTATTAAACACCTTGTTTGGTGTTTTTTAATTCATATTTTTTATAAATTTTAGCAACAATTATTATTAAAATCAATCATAACTATTGTCATAAAATGTTATATTATTATATAATAAAATTCTCATTAATAAATATTCTATTATTATTATTATTATTGTTATAAAATTGATTATTCCGTAGTTTTAAACTAAATGTATTATTTTTTTTTTAAAATATACAATTTTAACGTTAATTCAATTTTAATTATTATCGGTTCAAAATAATGCCATCAGTCCAAAATATTACTAGCCCAGGCAGAGATTCGGCTTCCCACTGTCTTAGCCAGTTTACAGATTATAATGATCAATAGACAATAATATTACTCTTATTGATGATATCAGTAATTAATTTTTATATAATTTTCATAATTTGACACAAAACGTATTTTATGTTTTATTATTAGATATGTAGTTATAACATATAAAATACCATAAAAGAGCATTATGAGTATGACTGCCAAATTGACTTGTCAAAATAATAAAATGACACTATTTATTTAATTTTTTTTTTATATAATAATTATAGATAGTTGACATGTTAATTTTTAGAATATTTTGTATTCATTATTTATGTAGACATTATTAAATTATTATAAAAATTTAACTAATTTTCTTATACCGTTTAGCATTTATAGTCGATTCATAATTAAACCCTTTAATTAAATAAACTGTTGATTTGAAAAATAAAGTTATATAGGTATATTTTTATTACATGTGATATCAACAAAAATTCTTGTATGGATGTTGATGTTTAAAATATAAGATTTTACTTTGTATATGAGATTTGATGTAATTTTACATCAAAACTAAAAAAAAAAAAAAAATATTAATGTTATTCCATGATAACAATCGTAAAAGCTTTAAACATATACATAACATGTATTCTTGTATGACATTTGATGATTATTAATTTATTATAATATTATAAACAATATATTTAACTTATAAAAATATGTTAAAGTATATTTTGGAATTTACGTCTTATCCTAAAAAATAGATAATATATAGATAGTATTTTTTCCTTATTTTAGATATATTCAAAATAAAAACGAAAAAATACAATAATTTATATACCTATTGAGTAGGAATTGTGTACTATTGTTAATTTCAATACACATTTATCCGTTTATAAATCTACATTTTTTTTTACGTATTTAAATAAAATATTTTATTTTATAGTTCTCTGGACCGTGAAATTATTTATAACTTTTAAAACTTATAAAATATATGCGCATTAAAATGTTGAAAACTTCATTTTAATTTAGTAATATTTAGATATGAATTCAACGTAAACAACATCATCGATCAATATTTGTATTTTATTTAATAATAGTATTATGTCTATGATATCAAATATCAAATTAATAAACAATAACATTCGTCAAATATGATTTAATTAGGTGGCTAATTTATTTGTTACGAAGTGTTGCATTTCAAAACAGCTGAGGAATATTGATTATACTAGTATTCGGCGTATATTGTATAGTTTATTACAATACTATGCTAAGTTTATACTTGTAAACGTTAAGCTACAGCTACATATATTATCACAGTTGATTATTACATAACTTGTTCACATTTTTCAGAATAATTTAATTGTCCTTTTTATTGTTCTTTACAAAAATCATTGGGTTGATATATTTTGTTTTTCCATTTTATAACATCCGTGAATATATTAAAATATATTATTGGAAATTTGGAATGCACTTAATCGTAAACAATTTTGTAAACTTATTTTTATAGCACGAAGATCAACAACAATTAAATGAGGCACACTAAAACTAATTTGAGAATTATATTGAAATGTTTTGCGACATCTCTGTAGGCGTCGAAGGTTTTTTTTTATGTTAAATGACAAAGTATAACACCAATACGAATATTGATTCAAGTTAAAAATGTATTTATACATTTATTGTGTTTAATATACACTATTCAATAAGAATTATATTAATACTATTTGCGTACACAATTTTACAGCTACGATTTAACGAACGAATGTATGGTATATATTTTAAAGCCCAAATTAATTTTGATATACTAAAATTAAAATTTGGCTCCACTTAGAAAAATCAATTTTAAAGTTCCCTTTTAATAAAATATATTCGTTTGTTTTTATTCAATTTGTTGTAAACAAGTTAGATATAATGACGATCGGAAAAGTCGGCGGAATAAAAGTTAAGTACATCGTTACAATTTTTCTTCAAAAATATTACATAATCCCAATATTACTCGTATAGAAATAATTTATACGGGTATTCGAAAATGTTTTTTTTGTCTTTCGAACAAACGACTTCCAACGATGATAGTATACAAAGTATTATTACTGTCAACCGATTTTATATACCGTATTGGTGTTATGGTCACTTCACATAGAAGGTCATTGGCAATTGCCAAGCTAAGTAGATCCATTATTTTTCATATCTTTTTCATTCATAAAAAAAAAAAAAAAAAAAAAAAAAATGATACATAGAGAAAAAGAGGAAGACGGTTTTTAGAGTTTATAATCTCTGTTAATGTATACTTTTGATATGATTATGTTAGGTCAATAATGTTACTATAACTAACAGTGTATAATCCCGTTTTCAAATAGGTAACTCAATATAATTTATATCGCGTATATTTAATAATATCTTTTAATTTGTATTTTGTATATAAGAAGAGAATTATTGTACTCAAATGAGTATTATAGGTATGTGAATGATGCAGTTTGGCGTTAACAATTTATATGTATTCAAAAAATATTGTATTGATATAGAAAATAACTAGTTAATATCAAAATGTTGATATTTTCCCCAACTAAATGGAAATCATAATAGTGTATCTGCTGTTTTTAAATTAGGATTAAGGTATTATTTTATAACTTTTACGAATATTGTTTAATTGTAATTATATTTAATTAATAATGTAACAAATTATTTTATTACACAAACGTTAATATATAACAATATTGCCAATTTGCCCCGATGATCATAAACAAATTAATAAGTTAAAGTTAATTTTAACATTGAAATGGATAGGTGCTTACTGAACTGAACTTTTAACTGTATTTAGATAATGACGAATTATTAAAGATTAAGTTTCAGTTAAGTACATATTAAGGTGTTAATATAACACATTTAAATATTGTTTCCGTAAATTTAATTAATAATTTATACGAAAATTAAAAATAAAGTTTTTATTTAATTTTAATTGTATAAAATGTTTATATTTTAAATATAATTTAATAATATAAAACAAATTTTATTAAACAAGTTGGGTAGTCGATTCTGAGTGTTTCTTCATATTTTTAGTCTTCAGAGAAATTAGTGGTAGAATGTTATATTGTATTAAATTATAGTTAAGATTTGAATGAAATAATATTTCAGTCGTAAAAACGATTTTGAGCTAATTCAGTCAGATATACAATATGCAGTTAATATTTATTTTAATAAACTTTCTTTATTTATCAAATAGAGTGAAACAGAAAAATTAGTTATCATAAAATAATGTAATTCAAGTACGCCTAAATTGTAGATTCCACGAATTTTATTAGTTTATTTTATTTTTCCTGTTCATTAGAAAAATATTGAGAATTTCAAAAAATGACTTAACGAATAAAGTACTGATTAGACAAAATTCTCAACCGAAAGCATACCTTTCTTGTGGTAATTAGTCCATTAGTTCAACCCCTAAAATTGGCTTTATACATAAAAAAACACACATAATCGTAAAAACAATATATGATTCGCTTCACTCAGAATCTAAAATAAATTTAACTTGAGTTAAAAAGTCAATTTTTAGTAAATTTAATTTCTAACAAAACATTTTTAATACAAAATATAATTACCTTTAAACTAAGCTTTTTTTTTTCAATCAACATTACTTTATTAAATTAAACAAAATTACATAATCTTACCACACTGTTTATATGATAATTTAACATTAGCCGGTATTTGTTTTGTAAATTTACGTATTGCCTGCGGTTTTATACGGAAAGGAAAAGGTAAACCTCGATGAAATGTCGTAACTATAGGAATCTATTGGATTTTATCGGTATTCACGTTGTGTTCGTTCTATAAATAAGCTCAACAACGGACGTGTCACAAAACAGTATTTAGAGTTATTGTGAAATCCTATATGGAAGATTTTGCGGTCAGATCCGTTACGTTAAGCAGCCAATATCTTCAATGATTATATTGTTATGACCTGATATAAATCCGATCGCGGTCAATCCGTTGCAAACTTCCGGGACGGATTTTGTACGTTGGTATAAATGCCTGTCTATATAGTGTTTAGGATTTCGTGTTATAATAATAATGGAATTAACATTGAAATCGTATGTAATTCGCAGTATTTTTGTAATACGAAATTTCAATCATTTTGTACATTATACCTATAAAAATATACAAAGTATACATATATGTAACCGAAATATCGAGAACGCGTACCGCAAAAACTTATTAGTTAACCGAGTGTCAAAATAAATTACATTATAATAGTGTCTACTACAGGTCGGTAGCTACATTTGCGTTTTAATTGTAAATAATAATAATATAATTAAAAATCAAGTTTATAATTTAAAAATAACATACAGATGATGATATTATTATTATTATAATAATATTGTAATATAATAATGGACATAAACGTAAGGATTGTGTTTATAAGGACGGGGAATACAGCAAAATAACGGCAACGCAGAAATTATCGATAATAATATAGAAATTATAATGTGTATGTTGAATTTATAGCATATAAACAACTATTAGACAATATTTAAAGAGCTGCATATTTTGGAAGGAATGTCATAATCCATTTCGTAAAATATTATCTTAATCCTAAAAGTCAGTGTTCACTTACTCGGTTTGGCCATTGAAAATAATTGATTTGAATATTTAAAAGGTTGCAAACTTAACAAAATACGTGAAACAAAAAAAAAAAAAATATGGATTTACATTTACTAAAATTCAGGTTAGATATAGGAAAAAATTGACAGCAGCTGTACCCCAACATAAAACGTCGACCAAGAAGTTCCAAAAAATTCAGAAAAACAAGGACAGCAACCACTTAAAAATCATACCTTCCAGCCGCTATATCTGGAGATGATTTTATTTGTTTTTCGCCACATTTATGATGATTTTTTTCAAAAATATTTTTCTAGGTCAATTTAAGACATTTAATGAAAGATTTTATGAACATATTTTTAAAAGGTTATACGAAAAATCAAATGAAATGAGATAGTTCATCACTCCGGGGTAGAACAATAGTTGCCCAAGTAAGGTTCTGTGATTTTTGTTATGATTACGGATCAATATTATAACACCACCATTGCAACAATGAACATCTTATGAACAATTCACTGATATTTTGATGAGTCACAAGATACTCTTATCGATTTAACCTCAAATTAAACCAAAATATAGTTTTCTATTTTAATTAAAAATTTAACCACGATTAAAAAAACATTTAAAACGTATTAAACATTAGAACGGCTTAAGCTTAACTTAACGCGTTAGAATTAGGTTTGTTTTCTATTTATGATAATATGTAGTAGTGAGCAATCTGGTTTTATTTAATCTGTGATTATAATAAATTTATAAAACAATATTATGACGTGTGTTCGGTTTTCGGTAGAGTATAATTTCCGCTTTTAATTGTTTCGGGTATTTAACAGTCAATTAATGGTATTTAAATATCAAAGCTGGTATTTTTGGCGCCTATATACTACAGTTTAATATAATAAAATATTATATGATTATGAACGATTGTCGACGTGGGAAAAAAGCTGTTTTCAACGAACTAGCATCAAAGACTAATTTTACGACTGATATATATTGGCACAGTGTCGTCGTTGGATGCGATTGTATATAAATAAAATGCTATTGAAAAATATAGCTTGTGTTATAATTTTAAGTTTTTATATAACGCGTCTGTGTTGACATCGCGAAAATAGTTTATCAGACCAACTGACCAACTGACCAACTATATTAACTTTTTCCACGTATACATAATTATCGAGTTAAAGGAAGGTCAGAATAAAAATGTTTGTTGTTTCAGATTTTAAGAAAATTTCATCAGAATTGTACATATTATTGCGTCTTATGAAACAAACATATATCTAATAAATATTGTACTATTTCGTTCTTTTGAAAGCTTTTAATATGTATTATAAATTATTTTTATTTACATTATAAAATAACTCATTGAAACACAAACAAAAAATTCACATTATTATTTAAAGTAGTTTAAATGTTTTAATATGTTACATTCTTAAGTAAAATATATTTCTTTAATTTATTTTATCCTTTTAGATTGTAAGCGAAGCGAGGAATGTATTGGTTTTAAAAAGATGTTTTTCTTTTTAATTATTTATTTATTTTTTGATCTCTGAAAACATTTTTTTGAGTGGAAATAATGGTCAGATTATCACAAGTAGAGAATGCTTACTGTTAAAAAATTGCATCTAATTGATACTTAGATTGGTAATTAGCTCATTTTTCGAATTTCTCAAAAGTATTTTCTTGAAAGAAGGAAAACTACCAAAAAATGATGGAAAATCGGAAAAATTACGGTTTCTGTTAACTTGATTATAAATATTTTGTGATAACTCATTCAATTTTGAACGTAGGCACTTGAACATTCTTCAAGTATTTACATATGTGTTCTATATATGAGAAAAAATAATAAAAAAAATAATTTCTGACTAAATATAGTTTTGAAATGTATTCAAAAAATTAATTTTCACTCAAAAAAGTTTAATATTACCTGTAATTTTGGGTTTAATGGTTTGAATATTCTATAGAAGCGTAACAATATACTATTTAACTTATTTACAAAATATTTTGAAAATCATAAGTCACATTTTTTTTTTTATAAGCTTCTATAATTAGAATTTCTAGTAGAATTGAATATTATGATATTTTTTCTGATTTAATTTAAATTTATAATGCATAAATATTTGATTCTTAATATTTTAATCTGAAAATTTTATATGTGTTATATTAGACATACTCTCGAAAAATTATGTAAAAAAATTTTAAAAACGTATAATCAACAAGTCAATTTATTTTTTAAATGTCTTCATACATTAACATTTCACAGTGATGTGTGTTTTTTGTGTTTTTAAAGTCTGAAAAAAAACGTTTTCAGATTTAATGGTCCCATTATTACAAGTTTGGTATGCTTACGGTAAAAAATTTCATCTACTTGGTACTATATTTAGGTCATTTATCGAATTTCTTAAAAGTGTCTCATTTGGGACGTGAAAAAGTACCTACAAATGAAGAAAAATCGGAAAATTGCCGTTGTCGTGATTTTGATTTTAAATATTTTGGAATAAATAATTCAATTTTGAACGTAGGTACTTGAACATTTTTTAAGTATTCTCATAGTTCCATACACGTGGTAAAATTTTGGAACGGATTATCAGTATAATATATTGTATATCTGAGATCTAACTGAGTTTTGCTCAGAATCGTATTTTCGAATGCAATATCATTGCATTCAAATCTTAATTATAATATACCACTATAATTTTTCAGATGACCGAAGGGACGAATGAGGAACGTCCGGAATCGATATTCCCGCTTTTCTGAGTTCGAAAATTGAAATATCTATGTATTTATTTAGTATAGCAAAGTTTTATTTTCAGTTGTATCGGAAGTTCAGAACATAACATTATAATATGTAGAATTTTAGATATTTTATGGCTTTATTGTTTATTTTCAGAGATAATGTAAAATTGATTTGTTTTCTTTTTATTCGTTATGTCAACAATATGCTCTGTCAATATTGTTTTACAAGTTTACACCTAGTTATACGATAGGCCATTAAATCTAATATAGCTGATTTTTCAACTGGGAAGAAACTTTGTCATAGTTTTATCTTCGTTGGTGTATCCTTAACCATTGTTTTCCTGGAAATAAATAAAGACGATACAGTTTTTATTACACTTTCAACCGTGTCATTTCATATAACAGTCATATCACATATTATGTAATGAAGAAATAACATTTAAAATTTACCTTGTTTCTGAACTCTATTATTATGTCCAACTGCTAGTATCCAAATGGTCAATATTAAAAAGTTAAAACCTACTTATATTTGTAACTATGTAACATTTGACATTCATAGTTCTTTGAATAAACTTCTTGATTTTATTTAAACAGTATTAAATAGTAATCACATAGTTCTATCTATTAATATATATAGTTTTACATTTTTGATTGTACCAAATATATTGATTTTTAAGAGTAATAAGTTAATTATTTTTTAATATTATGTTTTTTAGTGAGTTTGGTATTCAAACGCAAGACCTATAGATTTTTCCTATTTATGTTTAATTGAATAATTTCTTTTTTTTTATCTATTAATAAGTTAGAATACGTTAGAAATGGATGTGTTTTAAAGGCATACGTATACTATTATTAATGAAAACCAAATATATAGCAGAAACTATGTAGTAGCAATAACACACTATAATATGTTATAAATTGACATTTCCCACCAAAATAGTATAAAGATTTATTGTATGGTTCATAACAATAATTAATAGGTAGGTAAAGTAATCATGATGAAATCGTACACTATATTTCGTTTTTTAAAAAAATAAAAATACATATATATAAATATATATAATAAGTTTTCAATTGGTTTTAATATATATAGCAAGTAAATATTATAATTATTTGTCCGAATTTTTAATTTTATTTGGCACACATTATTTTGTGTAATATAGAAAAATATATTTTTTATATTTATTCTTATTATTTAACTGTGATTATAAAAAATGACGTTTCAAAATTAAGTATGGCTTCAATCATATTGTCAATCATTTCATACTTTATTTGTTCAATAGGTACAATTAAATAAAGCACAATTTAATTTAAATTTCGTCGTCTGTTATTGTTCATGAAAATTATTTGTTAACATATTATTAGAAAAGTGGAGAGGTCGATTATGAATGTTCCTCCTTCTTCCTTTCGGTCCTCAGAGAAATTAGTGGTTTACTATAATTAAGATTTGAATGCAATGTTATTGAATAAGAAAATACGATTCTGAGCGAAACTAAATATAATACAATAAATTATACTGATGGGTCATTCCATAAGTTAAACACGTGTGTAATCTACCTATGAGAAAACTAAAAATTTTTTTTAAATTTTACGTTCAAAATTGTATTAGTTATAATGAAAAACCTAAAATCAATGTCATCAAGATTGTAAATTCCGTAAATTTTTATATTTTGTCATCATTTTTTAATAGTTTTTCTTCTCCCAAAGAAAAATTTTTGAGAAATTCAAAAAATGATTTAAATAAAGTATACCAAGCTAGACTTAATTTGTTACCGAAAGCATACCCTTCGTGGTAACGGGATAATTATTTCTACCGAAAAAGTGTCTTCAAACATAAAAAAAAAAAATCATTATATTCAATTCTACTTTTATTACATTAATATTTTGTAAAAAGATTAATTAGTATATGATTAAACTTCGATAAAATTTTCAAACCGATAAACTAAAATTGCAGGGAATATCAAATATTTCTGGAAAGAAGTTTAAAGCTTTATTCTTGGTCAAAAAATCAACCAATTCATTTCAAAATTTAACTACACTTGTATATTGTCTATATCAGTTTGAAAAAAATTTCAAGTTCCTACGATCAAAACTCAATTAGTTATCATGAAATCAATTTTTTTTAAATAACAAAAATCGTAATTTTGCCGATTTTTCACCATTTTTTGGTAGTTCTTCTTCTTCTAAGGAAAAACTTTTGAGAAATTCAAAAAATGAGTTATATAAAGTACCAACTAGATGCAATTTGCTGCCAAAAACATACCTTACTTGTGGTAAACGAACCATTATTTCTTTCCAAAAAGTATCTTCTACATTTAAAAAAAAAAGTAATAAAATTTTTGTAAAACTTTTACATTCCTCGCTTCACTCAGAATTTAAAATCTACTAGTACTTAGTACTATTTCCCAAATTCTGGTAAAACTATTTTTTTCACCACTCTGCACGCGAATACGTGTAGTGTAATATAATATCGTTTTGATAATAACGATACTACAAGACCGTATCGTATGTAATATTGGATTTGTTGAGTATTTTAGGTCAAAGATAAATAAATAAATAAAAACAATGGAAAAACTTTTCTATTTTGACTACTTTTAATGGTCCTCCGGCATAGTTTTTTTTTTTTTTTTTTTATTGGTCTTTTTGTGAAAATAAATGAACATGGTGCAAAATGCAATTTTCTTACTCGTTCGACATCATTATGAGATATAGGGTCTTGGTTGAATATTGTACATACCTGGATCATTTAAAAGTTATTGGTTACTCTTAAATGACACTATTACTTAATAATGTTATTTTAAGATTATTTCACCGGATTACCAATATGCGGCACAAATATTTATGACATTTTATTGTAATTATCACATGGATCAAAAACTGACGTTTTTGTTCCGTCAAAAAATTCAAATCAATCATATTATAAATTAAATAAGTCAACAGTTAACCATTTATTCTCAACATCAAATAAATATATCGATTCATTGTAGGTAATGATAATATTAAAAAACAAAGATTGTTTGAAACAATATTGACTATCTAATAAAATTATAATGGTTTTATTTTCCGGTTCTAATATTAATAAATCAGCTTACGTATAATTTAAATAGTCTTACAGGTGATTGGAGTAGGAATAATTTTCTCATCAATATATCAATTTAACATGTAATGTCAATAACAGGCTTAAGTTTCTTAACAGTGGGCTGGGAGGATATAATAATATAATATTTTTTACAAGTATCAAAAACAAATACTTGATATTTATCAAGAGATTCTTGAGTTTATTCTCAATAAAATCATTTATAAACGTTCAATTAGGATACCGTATTTTTAGGTTTGTGGATGGGAAATTTTTATTTAGCTTTATTTGTAAAAAATGTTTTTGTGTAAATCGTGAAATTACAAAAATAATTTTTTTTTTTAATATCTACCATTTAAATGATACAATTTTGAACATTTAAGTTACGACGTACGACGATAAATAGTAGTTTATAATGTCAGGAAAATATACGAAAATTATGATTATATAATTTTCAGGATCAAACCAAAAATTATGTTATTGTTTTATGGTAAGTTACAATCAAAAAATACTATTTCTTTACCTATGCGTACTTAAGTAAATCTTATGTGATACCTATAATTAGTATACATTTTTCCATTTTGAAATATTAAGTTACTATAATGTGTGATAAATTGAGGATGATTCTATATTAAATACTTTCTATTGGATATTTGCATTGGTAATTGATTTTAATAATTTTGATATATAATTTATTTTATCGTATTATAAAATGACGTTCCTATTCTAAATTTATAAACAGTATTTGCATGACTACGTAGCTACATATGTAATATAATTATAAAGAATGACCTTATTTCAGGTCTGTGATTTTAATAATTGTCATTTTTCTCATAACATATTGATTTACGAAAATTTACTTTTAGAAGAGTTGCGTTAAAGAGGACACATGAATGTGTTTATTAGAAATCTTTTATATATGGATTTTCAATTGAAAATCACATAATTTTTCTGTAATATATTAATTAATATATTTTTAGCGCTTGGTTTTCTAAACAAATTATAATATTAGTATTTTGGTACAGCTGTTTAAACAACTTCGTCTAATTTTTTATAATTTTATAAAGTAAAAATTGGTTACATAAAATATAGTTATTATGCGTAAAAGTTAAACGGCTACCTCACGTAAATCCTACCGCCATAAACTCACTTCTACTCTTTACCAAACCGTTAAGTATCAAAAGTTATATTATTTACTGATCTACTATACAATGTCGGTGATTAAATTAAATTAAATTATGATCGAAATTTGTTTCTTGGTAATCGTCATTGTAGATGTATATATTTATTTAAATAAATTTATAAAAGTATCATGATTAACACTCATTTCTTGAAATGTTGTTAAAATTGGCAATACAACGAATTCTTGGCACACTTTTTGATGTCCCTCGGTTTGAAAATGATAATAGTGTACACAAGGATTTATGTATTAAATAAAAAGTAAACATCGAAAATGTTGTTTTGGGAATATACCTACTAATATGGTTCAACGATCATCGAAAAACAATTTTAATCTATTAAAAAAAACAATTATTTATATTTAAGCATATAATAATACATAATGTTTTAAATAAATATTATTTACTCTAATTTTACGTTACGGATGTTTACCCTATAAATGATACATATTTTTATATAAGTAATTTTTAATACTTGTAATTCAATTAATTTAATTATCATTGTTTGAATAATGTGTTTAATTTTATATCGTATAAAAACATGATATTGCACATTTATTGTATTTAGAAGACGTAAATGAAATATTTATTTTAATTAAGCCAACGATCCAATGTTGCATACTAACAGTAATATAGTATTCACTAAATTGGAAATAAAATAATAAATGAATATAGAGGGAGATCAGAACTGTATATTAATTAATTTTACAGAAAAACATATAAATAGAGTTTTATTTTTATTTTTAAATTATTATCAATAATATATATAATAATAATAATATCTATTATAAAATAATATAAAATTTCATCAGGTGAGTGATCGTTCTTCCCCTCTCCTACCGTTTCAGGAGAAAAATTATATATTATATAATTTACGTACAATATATTGTTACGGACAAAAATGTCAATTTATAAAACAACCAACAGATAATAATAATAATAATAATAGATATATAGTTAGGTCCATAGACGTATAGGTACAATATAAATAATATAATAATTTAAAACAACAAAATAATCATGATACTTTTGCAGAAATATTTAATATTTGTGTTTAAACCTTTGAGAAGTTAAATATTTCTGTATCGTTATCTAGACTTACAATTAAAATGTCAAAACGATCTTATCAAAAAAAAAAAAAAAAATAAATCCAATACAATATTATTGTACTTATCACTATATTTATACCATTTTTGATAACAAAATACACGATTTAACAGATTGTTTCTATGAAGAGATAATTGGAATTTTCGATCTTTCTTTATTTTTGCTACTTTATTAACTGGTGTATTTTTAAATAAAAGTAATCTTAGAAACAATGTAAACTAAGCCAGCAAATCAATTCTGGATATTAGTGATTTATTATAATTAAGATTCGAGTGCAATGATATTGCATTCGAAAATAAGATTCTGAGCAAAACCCAGTCAGATATACAATATAATACGTGTATAATCCGTTTCAAAATTTTACCATGTATGTAGTCTACCTTACTTATTCTAAAGAAAAATAATTGATAAACTTGAGATAGGTATGAGCTAAGTAAAGTACCAAGTAGATGCTATTCTCTACTGAAAGCATACCCTTTCCGATTCGTGGCAATCAAACCATTATTTTTATCTGAAAAAATGTTTTCAGTCTTACCTATATATATATATATATATATATATATATAAAGAAAAAACATATTTGTAAAACCAATACATTCATCGGTTTGCTCAGAAAAAGTTAATAAGTTTGGAGATCTTCTATTTAAACAATTATCTTATTCAAAAGATAACATTGAAATAAAATTAATTTGTGAAATTGAATTATGGTATGAATTTCGGGAAAATAATTATGAGATCCATGCGAATCAATATTCTAACAATGCAATTGATGTCCTTTTATATTGCGAAGAAGTATTATACCAATGTATATCGATATTATTACAAATTTTATCTTCTTTACTCGCAATTACTGCGTCTGCCGAGCGCAGTTTTTCTTCTCTTCATTGGCTTAAGATGTGGTTGAGAACTAGAATGACAGATAAAAGATTAAACGGACTAGCCTTCATTTATACACAATGTTATTGATGTTGATGTTTAAGAAATAATAAATATTTTTGGAAATTCATCTCGAAGATTAAACTTTATGTTATAAATTATATATGAAGGTACCAATGTCCCATATATATATATATATACTTTTAAATTTTATTTTTATAATTTATAATTTTAGCAATAAGCAAATAACATGAATAAAAAATATGTAATACACTAATACTGTTGTAAATTTATAATATTATCTGTAGAATTTTTTATAATTAAATGTCAATAGATAATTATTTTTAGCAAACATTTTATAAAAGTATGCATACATATTATTGTTATTTTGAATCGTCCTTATAGTTCACATAATTAAAAAAAAAAAAAAATTATACTTCATCCCTCCCATTATCTTGGCTGGATCCGTCCTTGTTTCCTCTAATTCATAAATTCAGATGAGAAAATTTATATAGCATATAATTGTGATGCACAACATATGCGATCTATATAAGGGTATACATTTTTTGATAGAATATTTTAAACAAGAAATTATTGTTTATTCGAGAAAACAATGTGTTTTACTTAGTTATATCATCAATATTTTTATTCATTCTCAATGCTAATATGCCTTTATAATCAAACATTAAAATTTATTAATATATCAATTAATAAGAAAATTATGATAATATACCGATAATCGATATTGATTTGAAATAAAAATTTTTTTTTTCATTTACTTATTTTAAGTCATTCCTATAAAAGGGACATACAAACAATTACATCGATTTCTTTAAATATAATTATGTTATAATTTAATAAATTTTAATAACAATAAAATAAGTACAAATGAAGAAGTCAAATGTTTTTTGTGGTGTATAAGAAATTTAATTATGTTAAAGTTAAAAAGTTTAAAAATTGTATTATTCACAATTTGAGCAGTACGTAATCATCAACAAATAAATTTAAAATTAACTTTTTAAAATTTTGAACAAAATAACCGAAACAGCTATCAAAAAGTATTACAATAAACGTTTTGTTACGAAATTATACCAAAACTTTTTTTAAAAATTATTTTTTACCTAAAATAAATGATGACATAATAAAAATATTTGTTTTTATATTTTAAACATGTTGATAACTTTAAATTATTATTTTTACTATATCTAAAATATCTAATATCTTAATCGAAAAAATATATAAATAGTTTTTAATACATTTGCTTTTGGTAGGACACCTATAAGGCTATAAGATAATAAAATATTCGTTTATTTTGAAGTTGATTTTTTACAAATTTAAAAACGATTTCTTATACATTTTATACGTGAAAGTATTTCCCAAAATATTTTATTATTATTAGACATAAATCTATTGGAACATAGTCTTTTACTAGTGTAAATTGGGGTTGTTATGAGTAGTTTATTCCGTGTCTCGGGGGTTTAAATAAAATCGTTTAGTTTCATTGGTCAATTTTATTAGTCATTTCAAAATGATTATGCTCTAATAAAAAGTTTGTTTTTTTCAATATCGGAATACTTACCTAGAGTTAATGAATTAGTCAATTGAAATTAATTTTGTTTAATATTTATGCAATTTAAACAGGAAATTCATAGTGCCGCTGACTTTAATATTTATCAAAACAATACACGTATTATTCATGAACCTAGGTTTATAAAATATATGAAACTATGGTGTAGTAGTAGTTATTTGGTTATTAAATTTAAAATCTATTGGAATAAAATAATATTTTAAACTGTATGATATTGATGATATACTGTTATTATGTTTTTTATTAGTTAGTATCCTATTTGACTGTTACTTATTTTATATCAAAATTAACACATTGTCATATCCTTTGAAAAAGACATTTTGTAGCGAAATCAAAATGTTTGAGGTAGGTATTCTTTTCTTACTAAAACTTTAAATATTGTTATCGATATTTATTTCGAATATAAATATAAGTTTCTTCGATAAGCCATTGCAGAATTGTATTCCGTATGATTGTACAGAGAAAAAATATAATACTGTTTCAAAAATATCTATCAGTTATATATATTTTGAATATAAAAAAAAAACACATATGTATCAATTAATAATACTGTAGATCGATGTGGTGTAAATTTAAAATTTTTCTAGAGTGGGGTCCAAAATTGTATTAGATTATAATAATGAATACATTTAAAAATATATTATATAATATATATTTTAGATTAGCCCAATTAATATTATATTCATAAATAAAAACTACATTACTATATTAATTACATACTATTAATAATAAAAACTATTTACAACATTTATTTAATATACAAAAATTAGGAATTGTGGGTTTGCGGGAGGGTCCAGCATCCCTGGACCACCTACGTAAATACGTCACTAGGTTGGGTTATTCCTTTGGGTCTAATTTCTATGCTCAGTATACATATAAATTATTCGGTGTCGCATTGTAATATTAATAATTTCAACAATGATGAATTGTCGCATTCAAAGATCGATTCTCAGTAACGTTCTTTGGCATGCTTATATTAATCGAATACGCAGTGACGAATAGTATATAAAAACGATAACATCGGATTAATACATCAAGGCTCGAGTCAACAATATTACAAATTACACATAATAACAGTAGTGTTTTCATTGTAAACAATATTATAATTAAGTATCCAGTTTCTATTAGCTTTATTATCATTATTTATAATGAGAATAATCGATTTCTGGCGTGTTCGGGCGTGTCATTAGTAGAAATCGTTGGTGCACATTAATTCGAAGATTCGAAAAAATATGACATCTTTAAAATCGTATAAACTATTGAAAATGTTCGATCTATGACCCTGTAAGATCATCTTATGGTAGAGATATAGAAAATATTCATTTTTATGAAAATCTTCGGCATCCTTTCACAAACCTAAAGAAGCTACGCGTTTGATGTGGATTTTTTTTTCGTAGGAAGAAACAATTTTTATGATGTAATACACGAACACGTTACAATATCATTAGATTATGTCTTAGTTATTTTCGCTTAAAATAATATCATAATAATATCAGTTTATTTGCGTTACTCACCATGACGGTCTCGGTGATCGTTGTTCTTTTCTTTGTCGTAAATAATATATTATATTTACGCATATATAAGAGGAGATAAAATACCACAAGTCCGAAAAACAAAAATAAAAGTCTCAACGCGCGATGATAAGACAAAAAAAATCGCTATCAGTTTGCTCGGTGAACTATTTACATAACATACCCGTATAATAATATTGCGATTGACGCAGGTATTCGGACCTGAAAAAAACTAAACGTAACGTGCCGTACGAAGACGAAATAAAAACTTAAAAACAAAAACGAAAACGAGAAGAAGAAGAAAAAAAAACTATCGATTCACGAGCGATATAACTGTTATTATTAATAATATTATAATATTTTTACGACAACATTACGTTTCGTTTGAAACGATCGACACCGTTGCGACAACGCAGTGCTGTTTTTAGATCGCGTGCTCGCGAGCGTGTGTGTGCATTTCCCGCGATCGCGAAAAAGCGACTCGCACACGGACGGCGAATGCACACGACTGACATGCGTGGGGTGTTGTTCTTGGTTGGCAAAACTCGCACAGATTCGTTGTCCTATTACATACACACAAACACACGTAGACACCGTTCGGAATTATACCGCGGTAACCTGCCGTAGCGAATACATTGGTAACATTATTATTCGTGATATGTGAAAATATTGTATGATAAAATATCGATCTAATAAATAACGCAAACTATGCGTTACCCGTATTGATAATTTAAACGGACGCGATGAACTATAAATGGTTTCTTTCGCAAATGTCGCGCAATAATAATAAATTGGAAAATCATAAATCGTATGTGATCAATACGATCACCTAGGGCTGATCCTAGTGCCGGGGGTTGTTGGTTTCGATCTTGTCCGGTCAGACTCGTTTCTTACGGTCCAATTATCATATGAATCGCAAACCGGCGCCGGATCGACGACACAACATAATATATTTAGAATGTATTACACAATCTTACCGACTGACAACTGTTGTAGGTGAACGTGTCTAAAAATATATTATTTTGGGATGTCATAACATGTATGCGTTAATATAACAATATTTTTTTATAATTATAAAACATTAGATACCCAATAAGTAGATAGATAGTATTTATAATCGTATGTGTAATGAAAACAATTATTAGTTTAGTAATCGAGAATGTTAATCGCGATTTATTTTTCTTTCCCTTAGTAGAAAAAAAAATCAAAAATCAAAACCAAAACCAAAACACAATCAAATATCAAAATATTTTACTATGATTTTGATAATAATTTATTTGGAACGTTATTTCAGTATTTTTTTTCAACCGCATAAGCTTGCTTATTATAACATCAGGTCTGGTCATTTTCAAAGAAAATACATTATAAGCTTCTTTAAATGTATGCTTATTAAAATAATTTTAACGATTAGCTTATTAACTTTATTCTATATAGTTTCCACTGCCTATGCTAATATATTTATATCAGTATACCTACATATTATATTATGATATTATTTAGTTATAATATATAATTATTTGGTAAAAATGTGAATAGAGTATAAAGAAATAGACTCAAATATTTTAATAATTATTTCCGACAATAAATGAATTTCTAATATATTTTAATTTTGTGATAAAATATTTTAAATTCTGAGCGGAGCGAGGAATGTATTGTTTTTAGAAAGATGTATTTTTGTTTTATACATTTTATATTAATGAAAATAAATTTAAAAAAAGAAAATTAAAATAAGTATGTACTAATATAATTTAAAAAATATATAATATAAATATAATTATTATTCTCTAGTGGTAGTATGATAATATTTCGTTGGCAGGCTTTTTATAAAGTAAAAGTGATTCCTAACACCCTGTCCCAAAAAATGACACACCCGAATGTATTAATAGTATCTATCGATTAAAAATATTCAAGTTACAATAGTTTGAGTAAAACATAAATTAAATTATTAATATGACCTATCATGTAGATATAAATAAATAACAAAAAATTATTATATTCAAATAGCTTGACTAATAAATCGAATGTTCGAATATAAACAAAACGTCGTAGTGCACATTTATAATAAACTAATTTTTTTATAACCAGATTTTTTTGCAATACAACATTATACATTATTTTGATCTCGTTTCTATTTATTTAATATATTTCAATATTATTGTAGAAATAAAAAGTACCTACTAGTATTGCAAAATTACGGTTTTTTTCTTTTCAGTTGATTAGAAATTATTATTTTGTTTCTTGTACTTTAAATTATCACTCGCATTTTAATAAACAACAGTAGACACTCGTTAATATAGTATAATACATGTATTGTTTTAGTTGTATGTATAGCTAATTATAACAATTTAAATTCCGATTATTTCAAGACCTTAATAGTATGTAATATAAATTAAGTATATAAATAATTATTTAATTGCATTTAAACATAATGTTTAATTATAAACTTTCTCAGTATTTTGTGAAGGGGTATAAAATTCCTTGAAGAAATTTTAAATATTTTTAATATTACATTATAGGTGATTGATAGGTCTGTTTCTTTTATTTCGTTATTTTGAATACTTTTAGTAGTTATAAATTTCTTTGATATTCGTTTTCATGTCTATATAATATAACGAAGACGATTAAATCCAGAATTCTGATATCACTTCCTTAACGATTTTGGTATATTCTAGCAGTTTTTTTTATAGATGTTCTTTGTTTCGTTTATTATTATTAAACATCTATATTTTATCTGAGAGTGTAAAATTAAATAAGGTTTTTAAATCTGGTAATATAATCTATGTAACAAAATATTACAAGCTTTACTATAATATTAAGTGCGTTTACTGGAAAATACTGGAAATTTTGATTGTCTTTTAGTCAAAGAGGTTTTATAAAAATGTTATTAGAGAGCAATAACGTGGTTTTATGTCTATCGTCCGGAAATATGATAGTTCACTCTTGGGATCTAATTTCATAAACAAGTACCTAATATTAATAAAAATTACATACATATAAATTATAAGATTGTTTCTTATTATTTTAGTTGTTCGAAAGTCTTTCAATGAAAAAATGATTTAAACTTTGAATTAATTCAGGTTATCTGTATTACTTTAAGTTATAATTAATATCTATTAGCAATTAGGTAAAGCATAATATTTATACAATTGACATAACCGTAACTATGGTTCTTTAATGAGAAGAGCTATAGCCTAATATATATATATAATTTTTAATAAACATACATGATGATGATACATGTAAAAACTAAAAACAGCAATATATTTTAGTTAAAGATAAAAATGGTTTAGATAGGGCTAAGCCACCCTAGTTAGGCCTATGATAATTTGGTATATAGTTAATAATTATAATTTGGATTTATTTTAAATAAATAATATTTTATTATTATATTAACATGATATTTATAGGTTAAGTATGTAGTTAATTTATTTGTAAATAATTTAAGTTCTGAAATTAATTTCATTAAATGAAAAATTAAACTGAATTATAACACATTTTCTATATGTACTGTGTACATGAATAAGCTCAAATGAAATATAAATTTTAAGATGGTTTTATGTTTTATTTAGAATGTACTCTATTGTTATTGATTAAAAATCGTATGATTCGAAATTCAATTATTCCATTTGTATTGTTATTGTCGTTATTGATAAAAAAAAATTGTTTGAATCGATATTAAATTATTCAATTTGTATCAATTTATATCGATTTAGATACTCGTTTTATATATATATATAAAACATATATTATTATACTTTAAATGTCATTTGAACTTTGAAGGTTAATTTGGCTTCCTAAAGCATCTGTCATATAGTTTACCTGTTAAATTAGTAGGTATATATCATTTATAATTAAATTTATATTAATGTAAATGAAATATTGCTTATTTCATATCAGTATTATTTATTAATTATAATATATAATTATTATTTTCAGGTAATAATGTATTACAGGTTGATAATTATTTAATTTAAATAACTGGTTTTAAACGATTAACGTACTTATATTTAAACATTTTCTAAAAGACAAATGAGTGATAAACGTACGTATTAAATTTGACGATCTATTTGTATTAGGAAAATTTAACTCATAATATAATAAAATAAAATAAAAATCTGCCCTTCTAAAACATTATAATTTGTAGTTATTTTTATGTTGCAAATGTTTCGTTAATTTATTATATTATCTGTAGGGCAAGCAGTAAAAAACACAGTTTGAAACAGAGTTACCCAGATTAAAATACGTAGAATTATTATGACCGGAAGATCCTTGCAATATAAATATAATTAGTACTGGTAGGCTGAATATACAACAACAAATCATAGGAATTATGTAATTATAATAATGTTCAACTATTAATAGGGACCATCGATATTTAATGATTTAATTTTCTATTCTAATAGCCGTGTTATAATAACGTATTATTTTAATTAGTATAATAATTAATTGCAAATTCGTTACTTATTAGTTCTCTTTCTTATTGTTACGAATACATTCGTATTGATGAAATATTAAAACTATTATTTTTTTAATCAAATGAGATAGTCTTGTAGGAATTTTGTATTGTAATTAGATACACTAATAAATACGAATTATACATTACTTATTAATTATTCTTGTTGTGTAATTAAAATATTACATTAATATTTAATAGGTATATAATAAACATTGCTTTTTAATCATAAAATAATTAAAAATATGAAACAACAAAGGTTGTAATTATCTATAAAATACCCCTTTAGAAAATTAATGTTATAATATTACTTATTTTATAGGTTATAAGTATGTATACCTATATATTTTGTAAGTACTAAATTATTTTAATAAATTTAATAAAATAATTTAAATTTATGATTGAATATTTTTTTCGAGGGTGAGTAAATATATAAAATCAGATCATATAAAATTTACTTACAGTTTATTATAAAGGTACGTATTATAATAATAGTGTGACTTACTAATATTTTTATTAATCGGTACTACTATTAGTTTAATTTTTTTGATAAAATTTTCGAGAGGAATGCTTAACAATCCCGATTGTAAAAATCTGATTTGTATATTATCTTTATAGATTTTTCAGAGACATTTATGTGTATAATGAATAATTTATTATAGAATAGCAAATTAATATTTTAGGTAGGTAAATTTGTTCTATGATGGGCATTAGCAGTACAGGACTACGATATTTTGCACTTGGAGGCAAACATATTTTCGATGCTTTCACGCACCGACTCTTAAAGTAAAATTTAATTACAATAAACTATACAAAGTATTCCAGATCTGTTTATTAATTATACATTTACAATATTTCCGTGAAAAATTAAAATTTTTGAATTATTAGTTAGCCAAAAGTCTATAATATATTAATATCATTACTATATTACTTTTTAAAAAACGACGTCTCATAAAAAAAAAAAAATAATTCAACTTGATTTGTTTGATTTTGTTGATGTTCAATTCAAAAATTTTGATGTGCCGTAAATATAACCTCCTAATTTAATCAAAATATCAATTTTTTTGAATATTTTTCATTTATTGTAAAAATTATATTTCTGAAAACTTCTCTAAAATTTCATATAACTTTGAATATAAAAATTATTTTTTTTTATTGTTTTACTAGACGTTAAAAAAAAAAAAATTTAAAAAAATTAGGTGAAATATTATAGGCCGTTGCCTAAGTAATAATTTAAAAAAAATTGAATTTAAAAATCTTCATTTTTTTTTACGGATAAATTACAATTAGTAAATTTTGTTCTGAGTAACTCTGTATACTCGTATATTCATAAGTCTTACCTTATTATTACCATATTATTCTTATAGGTAATATAAGAATAAAATAAAAACTAATAAAATAAAATAAAATAAATTAGTTAAAAATATTATATTTTTAGTTGTATTATAAATTTACTTAATTTTATTATTATAGATGTACAACAATATTTTGTCATTACTTAAATTTAATTAAATTTAAATTGTTTCTTAATAAAAACACAAATTTTCCTCATTAATTTGTTTATATAGGTAAGTACTATTATTCAAAAATAAAATATTAACTTATTCAAAATATTAACATTTTCTAGCCTTAAGGCTCACACTATAAAAATTATTTTATTACTTATGTCAATAAATACAATATCATTTAGTAATTAGTTTTTTATTTTGACTAATGTCACAGCATAATACAGGTATATTCATGGTAATAAAATTAAGTTTTACTATAAAATATATATAATATTTTTAAAATTAAAATGTATACAACAAACAAATATTTAAATAATTCTATTAAATAAACGTAGTCACGTTCTTTCCATGCTTAGTGATTAATCTGGCACTGGACACTTGGCATTGGGTATTATATAATACATAGGTTATAAAACGTTTAATTAATGTGATTTGTTTAGTTAACGTTTTTATATAATTTGTTTTTGATGAACAATAATTGATTAACAGTATTTAATTTTGTCATTCACTTAAATAATAAATACAATAGTTTTAATAATAATAATTTTTTTAACGATTCCAACATGATCGTTGGAGTTTACATTATTTTAAATATTTTAAATATTTTAAACATTTAATTATAGTTGTTATTCAACAATAAATACTTGTATAGAGAATTCATGAGTGTATAAATTTCTTAACATTTTGTTGTTGTAATTTGCATAACATAATTAATTTTAGAATAAAGTATAAAGTATCTAATGAACATTATGTTAAAATATTCTATTTTTATTTTACAAAACTAGTTAAAATCGACAATTATGTTTTAGGTAATTTGAACAAAGTTGATTTTGCTTATTTTTTTTTATGTTCGGACTAATAATAAAAAGTATCAAGTTAAATAAATGATTTATTAATATTTAATTTCATAATATTAATGTTTTATTGTAGCTCACTATTATAGTTATAATATTTGATTAGAAAAAACATATTTTTATAAATATATCAGGAAAATTTAGCCCAATATAAAAAAAGAGGGGACAATTTATTATTTTATAAAAATGTATTATTAATTATTCATTTAAAACACTATAAGTATATTATTATTATTATATTATACAGGGTGTTATCAGGGTTTCCTAGATCTTTTTACTTATTGCAATATCTCTACGAAAAATTAGAATTTTTGGATGCAGTATTTTTCAAATGATTATTTAAGAATATGAGAAGGAAAGAATCGATTCCGGGCGATCCTCCTGTTTTTCACGGAGATATTGCAATTATTTTATCTAAGATATCTTGTATATTTTTATTATCTAATTATTTAATTTTATTATTTATAATATTTATAGTGTTAATTTTGTAGTTGCTATAGTTAATACAGTAAATATACCTAATGTAATCATGTTCTATCTTCATAAACATACAATAAAGTAGTGACGTTTTATTTTTATTTATAAAAAAAAAAAAATAAAATAAAATCTATTTTAAATATGTATAAAAACTAATATTATTATAAATTAAGAATAGTGAAATTTAAATGTTGATAAAATACCTACTCAACGGTGACAAATAACAGGTTACAATTATAATTTATTTTAATTAACAAGTAACTATTCAAATGTTGATAAAACATTATATATTAGGTATATGTATAACATGCAATTTAAATTGAAATGAACTAAAAGTACAAATGTTTAAATGTCACATTTTATTGTCAGAGTACAATATTTTACGAAAATTAAAAACTTAATTAAAATTTACATTTATTAAAATTGAAAATATGTCACTGTTTATTAACTGCTATTGCAATTGGTTTGATTTCTTATAAAAGTTAATATAAAATGAAATTATAAAAAAAAGGAATTACAAGGTCATTTTTATACTATTTCAAATATTAAAGATATTTATATTTAAAAGTTTTATTAAAGTTTGTATTTGGTGCATGCAGTTTAAGATTAAATAAACTATAATTATAAATTTTTATTTCAATAGATTGGACTAATAAAATACTTCAAATGTAAAGATTTTTAGATTATTATTTGTACAAATTATATTAATTGAAATATTGGTAAAGTGTATGCGTGTGGTACAAAAGTGTATATCATATTAAATGCAAATATGTATAAAATATAAATATAAATAAAACTTGTTATAATATATAAATATCTTCTTTTGAATATATTAATAAATGATAAGTATACAAAATACAAATTATAAGTTAAAAGTGTTTGATATGATGTTGTGCAATATGCAGAAATTATAATTTAACAACTTAATAGAAAAATAAAACTGCGCAGGAGTTAAATTGTAGAGTTCAGGTTAAAACTTTACATTTTTATTAACAAATCTACAGATACAAACATTTTCGAAGGTATTAAATACTTATCTAATAAAATATAAAACTATTATTATCGATTTTATAGTAATAATTATAGGTTTAAAATACACATTGCCGCAACATCAGATGATATTTTAATATTTTGCACATTCGACATAATAACATCTTCTTTTTAAATTTGAGAATAGAGGTTTATACTCTATATTTTATATAATTGTCACCATTTATGTTTTGTGTAGGTATCGTGATTACTTTTTATTGCCTATTTGTGTGTTAGAAAAAAGAAGATAATAGAATGTATGGAGCCACATCATCTTAAAATATGTAAATTTATTTAAAACTAAAAAATACAACTTGAACTATTTTTATATAGTCTATACGAAATCCGTCAAATATTTATAATTTATCTTTACATTGTAAGTATGTATAAACGAAATAAATTCAATTATATATTTTTAAAATATATAATAATGTAAAATGTTTTTATTTTAATGTTTTAATATATTAGCATACATTTGCAGTGTGAAAAATGAAAATATGATAAAAAATAAAAATCATTTACCAAGAACTAACTATAGAGACTATTAAAATAAAAAGCATTTTAAAATACATTTGTAACTCAAGATTTATTTGAATTCAAACTACATTTTCCTAGGCAAGAGCCCATTTTCTATGTTATCTTACCAATACAATCTTAATATATTTTATTGGATAATTTTACTATTGTGTCTCTAGTTTAAAACATATAATTTTTTTTTGTTAAAACTCTTCCATAAAATGCAGTAATAATTTGCTTATATTTTTTGATAAAATTAAATGCATTTAAACGCATTGATTTGGAATTATTGTAATTTAAAAGTTATATTGCAAAATAAATATTAACCAATCCAAATGTGAAAATATCAAAATAAATTTTATAGGTTTATTTGGTTTTTACTTATTTAAAGCGCGCTTGCAGATGCCGATTATTTTTTCTGTTAGATTATACTATTTAATAAAAGTTATGTTCATATTTTTAAAATTTCATTTGTTTAAAATATTGTGTTGTATTATTAGTATTGATAAAATTATAACAGTCCATTGATGAACAAGTTAAAAGTTACAAAAATTTTTATTATTAATTAATTATTAAAACAGCTTTATTACAAAATACCATATATTCAACTTTAATTTTGATTTTCCACTTTTTGTTTAAAGTTTAGGACCTTAATATATTGTTAAAAAAATGTATGAATGTTAATAAACAATAATATTATATGTATATAAATGTATAATATATATATAACATATATTTTCATATAAATAATCATGTCATAATTAAAAAATGAAATAATTTTTAATATTTGATAAATAATTGTTATGGGATTTATTAAAACAAATATATATTTAACTGATATATTATCTTTTCCAATAAATTAATGTAATTTTTAGTAACAAAATATAATTTAAGACAAATTGTTAGGATTTTCTTTTTATCGCTATTTTTAACCACACAACGATGCATTATAATAATAATTATTACTTATTATAAATTGTATTTGAAGAACGTTTATGTTTTTTCTTTATTAACAATAAAAGTCAAAATATATAAAAATTATGTATAGAATAATAATTTTCTTGTTAAGTTATACATTTATAAAAACAGGAATGTCGTACCTACTTGAATTCAATGTATGTAAAATTTACCTATAAGTTAAGTTTTTTGTTTGTTAAATTTGGAAAGATTTACTCTTTTGAGTACCTACCTATAATTGTATTAATATTACCTATAACTAACTTGTCGGTTTCTGTTTTGATTTACGGGAGAAAAAAATGTTCACTTTGAAACACAATTCATTAAAAATAACTGCCCGATGAAATTCTAATATAAATGTTAACAGTTGCGTAAAATTTTAGCTGACAATGGCAGTTATAAGGAATATAGTGAGTATGTATCTACCTTCTCCTCCTTTGTTACTATTCTAATATTTGTTTTTGTTTTAATATAATATTCAGGTACTGTCATTGATAATAATAGTTCTTATTTATGAATTACTATCGATCATTTTAGGTTAACGTACCTGTTTATGTTTTTATAATTAAAATCATTTTAGGAATAATTTTTTTCTATAAAAATACTCAATATACTAATAAACACGTTTAACATATTATTGTCAAAAGTCAGTTAAGTGGTAACTAGTATTTAATAGAAGCTAAAGTTATGTAAATTATTTTATATTTAAATATATATAATTAATAAATTAATATTGAGACATTTATCGGTTTAAAATATATATTTTTTATAATTAATAAGTAATTAATTGCAACTTAGTTCTACCGGAGTATATATTATTTTTGTTTTATTGTGTAGAATATGGATTGATCATAGACTGACGATTTTAATATATTTATCTACCTAATAAATATTGTTAAATTATAAATTATATTTTTAAGTTTATAAGTTATCAATGTAATCATAAAAACATAAAAAACATATTTTTATGTTACAATGTAGATATCTGATATGTTAATCAATATAGTACAAAATTGTAGGTATTGTAAGAATAAGGATAGTTCTTGAGAAGTGACGTTGCTCAAGTTTAACATAATATTATGTGTATGTATAGAAGTGTTGTTATTAAAACTTCTACTTTGGTAAATAATTAGAGTCTTAATTGTTTTAATTCAATAATAAGAGTTTACACAAAAATGAATTTAAAGTGTTTCTGATATTTTTTTTTGTATAACCAATATGAGTTCAAAATTATTGGTTAATAAATTATAATTTATTATATTATTTAAAAGTATAATACATAGAGTAATACAAATATTGTGTTATAAAAATAATATAAATAACATTGAAAATGTTTGTAACTTTGTATGTATTCAATAAACTCCCCATCATATTTTTAATACAAAATTTTGTTCTCATATATTTATTATATATATATATATATATGAAATATGAAATATGAATATTATAATATTATATATTTTATAAACGTTTGTATCATTTCTATTTTTTTTTTAAATTTAAATTTATGATCATTATAATAATATAATATAAAGTTTTGCAAACAAAATGAAACTTTTGAAAGTATTGGAAAACGACGATAAGAATAACTTAACGGCATTTGTTGATGACTTAAACTAGTAAAAATACATATTTATATATTAGATAAATTAATGCTGCAAGTTTATAATATTTGTTTTAAAGTAAATTCAATATTATTTTCAAATAATAAATTGTATGTAATTAATAATGAAGGATCCATTTTATAATTCATAAGTGCATAAAAAAAATCAAAGAAAATACAATAAACAACATCCATATCGTATTTATAATTGTTATTTTGAGATAATTCTTACATGACGTCATATAATTATTTATAAATATATCAATTGTACGTGAAAATACATAAACTAATTATTGAATCATTTAATTTGAATTTAGAATACGGAGTTTGAATATTGTTTTGATCGGTTTTTAATTAATAAAACGAGTTATTTGTATTTACTCTATATTATATTTTATATGTTATTCATATTTTATTAATATATTCATTATATCAATAATAATAACAATAATACACAATAATAATGAATATGCATATTATACGAATTATACATTTATTTATGAAATTGTAATGAAAATATGATATAAATAAATAATATATTCGTTTTCAATTAAACTTTATTCTAAATTCAATTTTATTTTTAAAAAAAATTATCAATTTTCTACATTATTTTGATTGATTGTAGTTCGGCTGTCAACCAAAAAAAATTTCAATTCCCTAAATATGTTTGTTATACATTTCTAAATTACATTTATTACAATTTTTAATATTTTTTTCATAATTAATCATTTTAATATTTCATATCTTAAATACCTACATTTAAAATAATATGGATATTGAATATTTAAATTTTTTTTTAAAATTATTTATTTGGACCACAACACCCCCTGTAAGGATGATAAATATTAATTTTTCCAATATATGTAATTTTAAATCCTCTACTTCCTAAAAAAACTATATATTTATCCAAGGTAATCTGGTCATGACATATTAAGTTTAATTTTAGCGTGAACACAATATTATACTTTATTATATAACAAGTTACAACATTATTTAATAAATAATAAGAACACTAGTATATTCCATGAAAATACCAAAACTGGTGTTGGGTACTTTATAGAGGTCAATAATTGATTTGGCGGTGAAGAATAAAATTATGCAACAAACTCGCAATAATCTACGATAAACATCATTATATTGTATGATTCATTGATTAATAGATTCATATATTTAAATAAACAACTTAATAATACTATCGATCATTATATTCCAACCGTTAGTTTTGAGGTATAAATAATAGCTAGCTCTTAATACCTTATTTTAAAAACATTTACTTCTAATTCCGCAATGCAAACCAACATTTTAAAATGTTTTAACTTTAATTATTTATCCGGCGTACATGAAGAAAACAATACTATATTATCAATATTCATATGTTAAATCTATAAACTATCATTAGGAGGAAAAGATAGTTTTGAATTTAGAGTTTTAGATTTAATACTTCAGAAAATATTATCATCTAGTAATTGTAAATATTTTTTTATTAAAATTTATAATTTTTATTTTATTAATAAAAATACAAAATTGTGGACAGAAGCTTTCTCCAGAGCATTCTTTCTGATATTTGTCTTTAAAGAAAATGTTAGCATCACGTCAATATTGGATATATTTTATTATTATATAATCACATATACACACTGTCCATCGTTGAAAATGTAGAAACATTTTTGAATAAAATAAACTTATATCATATTTTATATCATTATTCTGATAGATTTTATCGCAATTCATAGTACTTATCTTTATCATTTGTTTAAAATTGGCTTTATTCCAGTCATACATAATTTAATTAATGTAGTAGGTAATTAATACAATTATAAGGTGATAAATAATTTATAATAAATAGATGATGTTGTAAATTAATTTTAATAATAGATAATTTATTTAATGATACGGAACAAGAATTAGAGTATGTTATAACATAATCGAATAAAATATTATTGATACCTATTCAAAACATTATTAATTTGTAATTATCTAAAAATGATATAATATTATTAAAAAAACAGTATTTACATTATAAAAAAGTGAGAAGGTTGATTTTGGATGTTCCTCCTTCGTCTATTCGATCCTCTGAGAAATTAGTTGTTTATTATAATTAAGATTGAAATGCAATGATATTGCATTAGAAAATACGATTCTGAGTGAAACTCAATATATTACAATACAATATACTGATACATCATTCTATAAGTTTACCACGTGTGTAAACTACCTACGAGGAAACTCAATAAATTTATAAAGTATTTACATACGTTCAAAATTGCATTATGAAAACCTAAAATTAATTAAATTTAAATTACAATTTCCGTAAATCTTGACGTTTTTCCGTCATTTTTTGGTGGTTTTTCTTCTCCCAAGGAAAATCTTTTAAGAAATTCGAAAAATTAGCTAAATAAAGTACCAACTAGTACTAATTTGATACCGAAATCATACTCTATTCGTGGTAATCGGACCATTATTTCCACCCAAAAAAGTATGTTCAGATATAAAAATAAATAAATAAATAAATAAAAATAAAAAACATCTTTGTAAAACCAATATATTCCTTGCTTCGTTCAGAATCTAAAACTGTTTAAATCAGTATTAGTGTATCAGTTAATATTTTACTAAAAATATCAAAGTATGACTTATACAAATTTACCGATGCGTCAATAGGAAAATACACGAAACTATCATTAAGTATAGGCACTTTATTATAATGATATTTTATAAGAACGAATATAATTTCTAAATTGCTCTAGAATATATTTTACAATTTTAAATAGGATTTATTATTAACAACAAAAAGAAAACCATCTTCTTATAAAAATACTACTATAGTATATATATTTCGATAATTTCTGTAGACATAATTATTAAAATCAAGTTCAGGTTCAGAGGAACTAATATTTTTTGATAGCCGTTTTTCGGTGAATTGAAATTAAAATAAGGATTTTGAGCATTTAATGAATTTAATTTAGTAGGTAATTTAATTTTCCTAATTAAACCTATTTAAAATAGTAGTTTAAATTGCTTATTTAAACCGTAGACATTTTGATAATAAATGTCGAGTGTTTTCTTAAAGTGACAATAGTTGGGATACCGTTTGAATAATAAATAAAAATATATCTTTTTTACCTTTCTCTCTTCTAATATAATATTCTTAGTGTATATTAGACAGGAATTCATATTGTTTAGGTGATCAACAGAGTTTTATTTGAGTGCGTATGTTTGAATATTTGATGATTTAAATCAATGTTATTATATTAATTATTTATTTTTGTTATATCTGTGAAATTTTTTAGGTTTTCAGAATTGTTTTCAGGTAAATTAAAAACAATTAAGTTATTTTTTTTTGGAAGCACATTACATTTTACATTTTACACACATTCAATAGTTCTAGCTCTAAAGCAAGAGAATGCGTTGTTTGTTTAAGCGAATAAAATCTTGTTCAATTAAATCCAAACGATATTCTAATTCATAATTGTTTTCAGTTTCTAACTTTGAGAATTTTGTATTAAATTCATTGATTTTCTAAATAAATGCTTTTAACGTTTTACCTTGATGGATACCACTACAATTTTGATTGTGTAGACTTAATTTCATTACTATAGTTTAAAATATCTTTATATTTTTATCAGTTCAATGTTCAATGTATTCAATATCTTTATTTTATATTATATAGCTGAAGTATAACTATACATCAGTAGTTAATATTCATGAAACAAACATGATTTATGTTTTAGTCAGACGATTTAGTAGTTTATTTTGTGGAAAAGTACTAAAAAATTTGGTTTTGTATTCATACTGGCAGAAAATCGCAGGGTATCGAAGTTTATTGTGGGATCGTAAAATTACGTATTTATATATACCCGTATTTATCGTAGATTGGTTGTAGACTTTTATATAGTGTATTAGCAATATTATACTTTAATATAGTGTAGGTAATTGTACAGCGATGACGTTCGAGTAATAATCATATTATCCGTTAATACCTTCACTCTCGTTCAAAGTTATTAGACGGTTAAACTAGATTGTTTAAAAACGATCAAGGGTATTAAAACATCTGATGAAATCGAATTTTTTAATGTTATAATTATAGTAATACAGTATGTATGATACGCATTCAGTGGATGGACAATGAAATTGGTAAAGTAATAGTTTTCAATTTCAAGTTTAATTGTAATCATTGACCTTTCGACATACATTTTGAATCTTGAAAAAATGCGTATTTTAAAAAGGTGTACAAAATAGGTGCGTCGAATGAAATAGATTTTATTTTCCTAAATAAACATTAACTTGCTCGGAAACCGTGGATTGCGCATTTAAAAATGTTCGATATTTTAGATAGTGTACTATTTGAACACTTAAAGTGTACTACTCTTGGACAGTTTATGGCATCTAGATTTATGGAAGTCGAATAAGATAAATAAATATCGGAAGAATTTATTTATCTATGCATTTTAAATTCCAATAAAATTATAAAAACATATACTTTATATTACTATGTACTTTTAAAATGTAAAATTTAAATTATTATAGTATTTTTAAATTTTGAATATGATGTGGTTTGATCGTGTAAACGTAATATATTTACAATATTTTTTATTTATATGTTTAAAAATATTGTCTAAACAAGTTAATCCAAGCCTAAATATTATACCTACGTTATCTTATTTTTTTAACCTATGATATTTTTATTGGAAGAATAGATAGTTATTCAATTATTATTAAATATGAATATTTTACTACAGAGATAAAACTTTGGAAATTACTAATATTTGTTTTTATTATATACACGTTATCATATTATGACTATGTGATATCATTGGATTAAAACACATTTTTTATAAAAATTATTTTTTAAGCTAATTTTAATATAATATGTTGTATGTTAATTTAAATAAATTAATGTGTACAAAAAATAAATAAATGATCCATGAATTATTACATCCGAAATATCGTTTCCGATTGTATGCCATGTATTTATGAATATAAATGTCATTTTCTGTAAATAAAATACATTTTACTGATTTATAAATTTATGTTATTCTTTGTTTTTTGTTTTTATATGTGTTTATTTTCCAAAAAGTATATTTATATATTACATATTTAGAGTATTTATTTGTGGTTATTTTTTGACTTTATCAGTAAATTGTTTTTAAAAAATACAGAATAAATTGCATATTAAAAAGTTAAAAACCACAAAACAAAAATAGTAAAATTCAAGACCGTTCGATTTCATTGGGAAATTGATTTAAATTATTTCATAGCTGATTAAAAAAAATATTTGTTTTAATATTTTATGTAAAACTAATATAATTTGATTAATAAACATATTATTGAATAAATTATTTGTAAACTTGTTCTAATTAATTATAGATAAACGTATAATACTGATGTATTAATTTTAAAAATTTTTACACAATTTATATTTTATAGAATATAAAATCTTAGATTTGAATAATTATTATAAACTCTTGTTTTTTTTTTTTTTAGTTTTTCAAAGTAAGTAAACTAAGATTAATTATATTTGACATAGTAGTTTTAAACTTAAATAATATGTACTTAATTACATATTTTCTTTGACAGTCAAGAATTAAACAATATTACGTAGGTATTATGTTTTTCTTTATTCAATTTATAAGTTGAATTTTTGAAAAATTTATTAAGTACTTCCATATTATTATTATAGAATTTAATATTTCATTATTATTTAGTTTGTATGAGTAGTGATTTTAAATTTAATTTTGATTTATTATGACATAAAAATAAATTGTTTCTGTTTACACAATGTTACAATAACTATAAATGATAAAAGTACAATATTATCCCTTTCAAAATAATAATTACATTAATATTATTTATCATTACGATATTGATGTTAAATTTACAATAAATAATACATGGCACCATTACGGCTTTATGGGTTAACAATATGTAATCAGATGAATGTCTATATTATAGTTTCTATAAAATCTTTACTAACATTTGTATAAGAAGCAATTAAATAATAAAAAAATAATTTAGTAGGTTTATAATAAAATACTTAATAAGTATATGTAATGAAATATTAATAATTTATTTTATTATTTATTAATAATTATAATATGTCTTATAACGTTATATTTACACTATTTCTAGGATGTTTTATTTTGTAATATTTTAATAATAATATACTTTATAAAATTATGTATAATGTTGAGAACATAATAATTAGGTGCTTAATAATAAAATAATGTTTAAAATGAAGTATCGCCAAGGTTGTTTAGTGTACATTTACCCCGGAACCGATGACATTCGACAAAGTTGTACTGGTCGGTAATTGACAACTATTAATGTGTTTTATACTATTGACAACATTTTTATAAGCTTAAAAATATTTTCGTTTTATAAAAAATAATATGAAAATCAAATGATAAACACTTAAAGTGTTTTATTAAAATATAATATAATATTTTACATAATGGTTTTGAATGATTTGTAGTCTATTTTAATAGAGTAACATCGCTCATGGTTTTATTAACTTTTGATTTTAATTAATAATAAATAATTTTAAATAATATTCTAAATAACCTATTAACTCAGTCGTTGTAATATCAAGTACCTATATGAAATGAAATAAATTTAATAAAATAAATATTATTTCCATACTGTTAGGAAATGTTATATAATATAATTCGATAATGTAATACTATATTTGATTACCTGTGTAACTTATAATAACAGACATGAAGTTTATTTAATTTTTTGAAGAATTGTTTAATCGATAGTCGCACGATACAATAGTAAAATACAATAATTATGATAATTTTCACAGAGAAATTTGGTTGATTTTTGTTAATATATTTAATGAACCTAAATTTCGAAAAAAATATATACTATATTACATTTGAAAAACCGTCACCAAGGTTATATTAACTTGAATTAGTTTGACGTCGTAATAAAGTGTGTACTATGAATTAATTCCCAGACAATGTCAAGGTCAATGTTATTCAAATTGTTTTTGAATAGAATTAGTATGAATAAAACATGTTTTGTGTAGTTTTTAATCAGTTTTTTAAACTTTACGAATTTTCTTAAAAAAAAAAAAAAAATAAATAAATATAATAAACTACGTCATGTCCGCTGCTACTATATAGGAATAATATCGACATTCTTGACGATGGTTTCAATTATTATATAGCCGAAGTCACATGCCTTTTATACAAATCCTATTTTTTTTTTTCACTGTAGTAGTCTTTTTTTGTGAATTATAAGATAAACTTAAATTAAATTTTTTTTATGTAGAAATTATCTTAAATAATATTCCTATAATCTATATTATTTTACGATTATAGTTATTGAAACTAATAAAATTAATTATACCCTTTTAAAACTCTGATTGTATCATTTTATATTACAATATCGGAAGATAACGGTGACTTTTGTGTGTTTAATAAACGATAAATGATGTGAATGTAAAATATATTAATATAATCATTAAATCTACATGTTAGTAACAGACTTGTGAATATATAACTATAAACATTAAGATCTTTAATGAAAGTACTTTTTCTTGACATAGTATAAAATAATTTAAATGAATATTATTAATTTTCATCGTTTTAATGATATCGTATATTATTTTTTAGAAAATGTGTTGGTATATTACTATAAAAGTCAATAATTTTTTTTTTTTCTTTTAAAATTTTGTAATCAATCTGTAGGTATATGATATTATTTAAAAAAAAAAACGAGAAAGTTGATTCCGGACTTTCCTCGTTGGTCTCACGGAGAAATTATTTGTTTCTTTATAATTCGGTTTTGTAACTATTTATAAAACTAAAATATGTATTAGGCTTATCAAAATATGTATTATAATAAACTTATTTATTTTTGAATTATTAATTATTAACATTGTAAAATGTATTATTAAAAAAATAAAACTGTAGACTAATGACAAACTACAACATAAATTCATAATTTTTTTTAAAAAGAATTCATTTATATAAAAATTATTTAAAATTAACCATGTTGATTTCAGTGGATAATTATATGCATTTTTAAATTAACAAATATAAATGATCTCTGATTTAGCCATAACATTGACTTATATTGACTGAATGATTGTTTCTCTGAAGTAGAACGATTTATATCCAACATTACTTCAGTGGAAAGATCTGTACTAATATGCATATTTATAATTGTTTTTATTTGTGCTAGTCCTAAATTTATTTCTAATAATATTTTTACTTAATCATTCACAATCTCACCTATTTTCCCTTGAACTATTTTTAATATTTTGATTATTTCACCTACAAAACTTAAACTTTCAACTAAAGTTAAATCACGAACTTCTAATTTTGTAATTAAACCAAGAAAAAAATGTACACAAATATATAGTAATTAATTTTTTAAATCATTTCTTTTTAAAATAATATTAGCTTTTTCAATATACATTTATGTAATCAGATCTAAAAGTCTGACAATAACATTTTTTATTGCTTGGAAGTTTTAGCAATATTAATTAGTCGCACTTGACCAAGTACCACTTCTTGTAATAATTGGCTGTGAAGTGTTGAAGTATTGAACGTGATTTAGATTTGGATACATACTTTTAAATATTTCAATACGACATGTACCTTAAAATTTTATTTTTTTTTGATCGTAGATATCAACTCTTCAACTTTTTGAAATTTATTTGGAATAGTTTCTCTTATTCGGTAAAATGTGTGAGCTCAGTATGTTAAATGGATCATTTTCGAGTAAAAGATGTTTATTGCTTTACCGGCCTTTATCATTTTTTACATATTAGATTTGCATCAGATATAAATAGTAAAACGTTTTTGTGTTTAACTAAATTGGGCCATAATAAACTGATAGAATCGTTGAATAGTTTTACAACAGTTTAGTGGTTACATTTGTGTAATTGTTCACAATTTAATAAAAATGGTTTAGAATAATTGCCATTTAATTTTTCAATAATAACGTTAGGAATAAATCGACGGTATCAATCGATATCCAAATGGGACCAATGTAGTACCATCACAAATCGAGTTTTTCATAGATATATCATAACACAACAAACGTAAACTAAATAAAATAATAATAAATATCACAGTTCGGCATAGGACGTAAGTAAATAGGTACTGACAGCATACTGAGTACTAATTCACTGTATCCCGATGGGGTTTAAAATTTTATCATTATTTAGGATATTTCAATTATAGGGATAGGTCCAGTTTTACCGAAAATAGATAAGTATATTATCTTTTGAGAATTAATAACGAATGATATAAATTAAATCTAATCCAAATGTGATTTTAATATACTTCCGAGTGTTTCACATTGAGCTAAAGAAAAATAAATAATGTATTCAATTGTTTCCGCTAATAATAACAGTTTCAACTTATAGTTGACTGTTTATATATTAATTATGTAATAGTTTTATTAATTTATTACCTATATACTACCAGTCACCAGTCGAAATAAATTATTGTTAATATTTTAAATATTCTCGCAGATAAACATATTACGTATATAACAAATATGTGTTCATTGTAAACAGCAAAGAGTCCTTAAAAAATTCATTTTAGACTATAGTATATAATAATTTTAATTATTTAAATCATAACAATAAGTAGTATACAAACAATTTGTTTTTAGTTATACAGTTTAGTTAATATAATATAATATAATTATATCACATTAAATGGTATTATTCTAAAAATTGTTTTAAAAATAAATGGTTTAGAATAATATAATAACTCATCGTTATTAGATAGCTATTATTATGTTTAATATAATATTACAGTGGCGCACAGAGATTTTTTTAGAGCACATGCAATTGACTAAAATTACAACCACCCATGTACCAGTTTATCTAGGTTAGATAAAGATTTAGACAACACATTTTTCGATAGTTGTTTTAACATAAATTTTAGATGTTGAACGAACTGAAGAGTGTAGTGGTTTTTTTTGTGTCTGAAGACTCCTTTTGGGGTAGAAATAAATAATAATGATCCGATTACTACAAAAAAGGTATGATTTCGGTTGAAAATTGCATTCAGTTGGTATTTATTAAGCTTATTTTTATTTCTAAGGAGTAGAAAAACTATTAAAAAATGAAGGAAAACAGGCAAAATTACGGTTTCCATTATTTCATGATAACTAATTCAATTTTGAAAGTATAGGGACTTGTAAGTTTTTTTTAAGTATTCACATAAATATTTGACATATGAGAAAAATGATTATTGGACTTAATATAAAATGTTAAAATTTTTCTAATAAAATTATAATTAATTTTTAATATCACCTAAAGTTTTAAGTTTAATAGTTTGTAAATTGTATAGAAGTATAATTATATATTATATTACTTAATCTATTTACAAAATACTTGAAAAAGACACAATTTTTTTTTTTTATAAGCTTATAAAATTACTTATAAAGTCACTAAGCGCACGTCACTATAGCTAATAGGTGTTGTAATATCAGTAATATGAATTAGGATTTCTCGATAATAAAATGATTTATGCGATTTTTTTTAAAAGTATCACTATATAAGTTAAAATTGTAATTAAAATATAATAAATATAATAAAACATAATAAATGATCCGCCATAAAGTTAAATACGGTTATTATCTAGAATATAAAAAAATGGCTATATATATATATATATATATTTATGGCAATGTCGATATTAAATATAACAACCATTAATCTATGTTAAACAATTTATAGTGTACATTTTTATGTTACGTACTATTTTATTTATTTAGATTTTCCATTAGATAGTTAATTTGTGAATTTAGAGAAATTAAATCAAATTGAAATTTTAAGTCTATTATAGACTATTATAGCGATTCCGGTTTGAATACAAACAATAGTTTTACGATTTTAATGTTTAAATATCTCACAAATGTTATGCAGACTAATACATGTCTGTGATGAAACTTACTTATAGAAAGTACCTACACGCTTGAAATTTTATTGTAGCTACGTTTATTCTGTTCATTCATTTATAATTTTTTAATTATTTTTGCACAAAAATTTTTACACTAAAATTTGTTATACATTTTTTCGCATTAATTGTTTAATTGTTACTATATAATAGTGATTTTTTTTTTTTAAAAGTGTATTGACTAATTTTTTAGAAGTACCAGCGGTTGAGGATTTCTTAAAATCGTCATCAGTTTGTTATAGGAAGTATTGCACGGGATCGATTTCAGATTAGATGTTTTTTTCTAATATTTAATATAATAGTATTTATTTAGTAAAATATGCCGGTAAAACAATTAAGTAAAATAATAATTAATTTAAAAAAAACGGTTACACCTTCCCCTCACAATAGTATGCTCAAACGTAAACAAGAGGTAATCATAAATAGGCTACATATTAGGCATACATGGAAAACACACAACTATCTGATGCGGAAAAAGATTCTCCTATGTGCCTAATATGTAGAACTTTGATCACTATCAAACACATATTAACATAATGTCTAACGTACGTAGAACCCAGACAAAAGTTACAATTAAGTCAGATATTGGGACCGGATTTATTCGAAACCGAAAAGACTCTCCTGTTGCTAAAAGAAGCTGAACTGAAAACGGAATTTAAACCATAAAAGATCTGTCTTCATATATATTTTATATATTTATTTACTTAATATTGTTACACATTATTTTTTTTGTTAAAAATTTAACAATGTAATTTATGATTTTGTAAACTTGTAAACATCCCCTCATTTTGTATCCGTCTCTATCATAAATTAATTGTTCACAACAGCCAATAACTTAGCTGCCGCGGCTTATTTAAAATGAAAAAAAAAAAATAAAACATTTATATAATTTGTTTGGTCCTTTTCTTGATGTTGATGAATAATAATTACAGATAATGTGGTATGAGAATTTACTGAATGAGAGGGAGTAGTTGAGAAGCTTAATGGTAAACGACACTAAGGATTAGTCGGTGTAAATATAAGGTATTCGTTTATGATTTAAAATGAAGTTGATGAATAAATGAATTTTGATGTATTGTTTGAGACAGGTTCAAGTATTCATGAATAAGAAGGTATTAAGGAATAATATTAAAATAGCTTATTATTTACAATTTGATACTGATAATTAAGGCTAGGATTTAAATTTTCTAAAAAAGTACAAAATATGAGCTAAAAAAATGCAAACAGCATTAAAATTCGTTAAAAATTTATTAATTATGAGTTTATGACAAAATAAAAAAATAAAAATTGAATACAAAAATACTATTATTTATTATTTATTTTTCAATTGTAATTTATGAAATATAGCCTAAGTATAATTTTAATCTATCTATGTACTTCTAAATCTGAAATAATTATTTAAAAAATTAATTTTAACTTATTATCTTATTCTATTTTTTTGTTAATTATTATCAAAAAAAATTTGCTTAAACGAATGTTTTGATTATTGTTAACTGAAGAGGGAAATACAATATTGGTGAAAAATGCTCTAAAACTTAAAAATGTAAAATAATAATTACTTTAAAATAATCAGTATCTTCATAAACATATTTTTCAGAGCTATGTTTTAAACCATTAAAAAAAAAAATTCCATTTGATCAAAATCACAGCCTATTAGCACTATTAAAATAATTGATAATGTGAATAGTAATACAAATTTAAATGATATAAAATTTAATGAATAGTGTAAATTGAAGGTATATTTAATATAATAAAAAGCTTATTATTTATAATTTGATACTGATAATATTTAACTTGGTAATTAAGTCACCCTAGCCAGACAGTAATACCTATATAATTTTATAATATTTATGTTGTAAAACTTGATGGAGATTTTATTGAATAGTGTAAATTATATAATAAAAAGTTAGAAAATAATAAAAAAATTATAATTAAGTTACATTAGCCAGTCAATAATATTTGAATAATTTAATAATGTGTATACTAATGTTACTTCATTCCGTTTTACTTAGAAAATTTTATACCTATAAATCTTTTTAAACTATTGTAGGAAAATTTTTAACGCCATTTCAACTGTGTATCAATATTACTATAACCATGCACTGTAACAAAATATAATTAATAAGCTATTTTAGATTCTGAGTGAAGCGAAGAATGTATTGGTTTTATAAATATTTTTTATTTTTTTTTTGATGTATGAAAACACTTTTTCGGGTAGGAATAATGGTCTGATTACCACAAGTAGGGTATGTTTTCGGTAGCAAATCGTGTCTAGTTGATACTTTATTTAGCTCATTTTTCGAATTTCTCTAAATCTACCAAAAAATGGCGGAATATCGGCAAAATTACGGTTTCTGTTATTTCAATTTTTTTAATTTCGTGATGACTAATTGAGTTTTGATCGTAGGGACTTGAAATTTTTTTTTGTGTGTTAACATAGATAGTATACAAGTGAGATAAAATTTTGGAATAAATTATTAGTATAGTGTTTTGTATTATATTGAGTTTCGCTCAGAATCGTATTTTCTAATTTAATATTATTGCATTTAAATCTTAATTATAATAAACCACTAATTTCTCCGAGGACCGAAGGGACGAAGGAGGAACGCCTAAAATTGACATTCCCACTTTTTTAATATTATTCATACAATGCCGCAATTAGTCGTCGGAACAGGGGTGCATAGAACACTATGTGAGGACCAAAACCAATCTAAATGAAGCCTCCATATAAATGGATATTGTTTTAAATTAATAGTTTCCACCTGGTTCTTCATAATTTAGTTGCGACTTAGTATTCATAACCTTCTATCCATAAGTGTGTACTTGAAAATAATAGTAAAGAATATTTTAAAATTTTTAAAATTTTTGTTTTATTTTTAGCCAAATATTATTAACAGTTTTACGTACTTGTCCCCTTGCAAATTTATTTTTAGCATTATTAAGGTCCTTTATAATAAAATAATAACGTTTCACTCCTCTCCCTTAATTTTTCCATATAATAATAAAGACTATTTTAAAAATAAAAATAAAATAAAATTTTTAGTACCAACTAGATGCAATTTGCTACAGAATGCATATCCTACTTGTAGTAATTAGTCTATTATTTCTACCCGTAAAAGTGTCTTCATACATAAAAAAAAAAAAATTAAAAAAATATCTTTGTAAATCCAATACATTCCTCGCTTTGCTCAAAATCTAAAATTAATTAAATTTCGTTCCCCTCCCATAATTTTTTAATATAATAATATAGAATATTTTTAAATTCATGTAAATTAAAAAACATCGCACAATTAGGGTAGAATTTTGGTTGAAATTTGCATAAAGTTGGTACTTTATTTAGCTAATTTTTCAAAAGTTTTTCCTTGTGAGAAGAATAACAACCAAAAAATGAAAAAAATCTGCAAAATTATGATTTCCTTTAATTTGATTTTAAATATATTTGATGACTTATTATGTTTTGATCGTAGGGACTTATACCTTAGGGACTTATTTGTTGTCATCCCTTTAAATGTGCCACTGAGCAAGGGTTAAGAAGTATTATTTTTATTACAGGAAAATATTTTAATGAGGCCATTAAATTGGAAAAAAAAATGCCTAAATTCACCTTTAATATACTTAGCTATGTACTGCTAAATAATATGTAGATTATACGGTACATAAACTCGTATAATTGACAAATTATGAAAAACAATTTTTCTCGCTCCCTCAAACTTTCAAAGTAAATTAAATCTATAATAATAATTTTTCTTTAAATTTTTTTTTTTATACTTCAAAAGTACAAATACACTATGTTTTCGCTTATTTAAGTAATAACAAACAATTAATTATATACAAATAACTACTTGTTCAATAATAAATTAGAAAATCATAAATAAAATAACAACTTTATTGAATATAATAAATAACTCTATTTTATAATAGATACCTATATACCTATATACCAGACACGGTTAGTAACCTATAGCGTATACGCGTCTTAAATATAAAGATTTGTATTAGTTGCGTAATTTGGACCAAATGTTTGTGGTTGCACAATGTAAACATGTAAATATTAAATTTTAATCTTATTATAAAGTTATAAAAAGTCCTATAAATAATTATTATCTGGTGTTGCAGTGGCATAATTAGAGTTTATTTAGTGAGGAGGGAGCCTGAAGCCTTTGATATTATACACGTTTAATAGGTATCATCCAATTTTAAATATTTAAATACCTAAAAATGTGTATTGTAATCACTAATCACTAGTTGTATAAATACATATCTCCCTGTTATTTTTTTAAAATAATAATCTCCCTTAAAAAATTATTTGGTATGTTTTATTTGCATGGATAAAATTGTTATTAAATTATCTAAAATAAATAAATACAACTAATATTTATTATAAATACTACTTTTGATTATTCATGGGTTTTCAATTCGTAGAAAATTCAATTTATTTATTAATACTAAATTTGTTCATATGCTTTTGATCATAGAATAGTTACATGATACGTATGATATTAACTCTTTACTCAATTACGAATGTAATTACTAATGGATCAATTCTCAATAATTATGACAATACTATTCGTGTTTATTTAGGTATTATGGTTCCCTAATTCTCCTAATATTCATCGAAAACAATTATGAACATGATGAAACAAAGGGACCTGCAAATTATTTTAATCATATACCTTGATATAGGTATTTCACTGCATATGAGAAAAATTGTTAAAACTGATATACATTGATGACATTTCTAAATATAGAACTTGTAAATTTTTTTTTAAAATAATTTTTAATGTAATTTGTAAATTTAGATTTTACGGTTTGAATATTTAATAGAAACATAATTATTACTTAATCCAGTTTTAAAAAAAATGTGTTAATGGACAGTCCAAATTTTTTTAACAAGCATTTAAAATTATAATTTTAAGCAAAATCTATGAAATATTTAATTTTTATATGTAAACACTTTTTTGTTGTCTGGTTATCACAAGTAGGGTATTTTTTCAGTAGGGAATTTTATCTAGTTGGGTTATTGAAAAATTATTGAAAAACTGCAAAATTCACGGGAAATATATTTTTGATCAAATATTTTATAACTAATTTTTCGGTTGCAAATTATTTGATAAATAATAATAAATTTACAAAAATTATTATTATTAGTATATTTTATATCTCACTAATTTTTTCTCACTAATTTCCATTTTTTTTCGTTAAATTTATAACTTCACTATACCTATTATGCAGGTTTGTAAAAAGATAACCCATAATTTATCTAGATAATATGATATATAATTGATTTTAAATTTATCTAGATGAGATAAATAGTTAACACTTAACTTTTTTATCTAGATAAGAGATAAAAGATAACCAATTTTATCTAGATAAAAAACAGATAATCAATATGTAATATTATAGATCCAACGTTTGTTCTCTATGGTGTAAACCATTGTTGTTATTATCGTAATTATTTTGTAAATTTCATTATTATTAATTATAAACTATCTGATACTCCAGTTTAAACTATAAATAGTGTTTACAGAGTGCGGTTGTCAACATTTTTTAAACTATTATAATTGAATAATTATTTAGATGATAATTCTAAGATAGCCTATTTATTTATCTGAGATAAAAAGATAACTGTATTTTGTTTAGATAAATTATCTAGATAATGTACAATACTGTTAATATGTATAATTCGGTTGCCTATTGTTTATACTGTTTAACAATAAACTACAACAACAATCTATTTTTAAAGTAAATATTTTATAATATTATTTTAAAGATTTTTCATATAACAATAAATAAATATTAATTGTTATCTTTTAATAATGCTATGTAATTTGTACTATTTAAGATTTTGAGTCAGTATACTTAATAAAAATGAAATTAACCATTATTAAAAGAAATTTTTTTATTTTATTATAACTTGAGGTTTATTAATTTCTAGATTAAGAATAAATAACGCATAATATGGTTTATTCACCTGATACTTCATATCTATATAATATTTATATTCGATTTACTCCATTATTTTAGTTAAAACTGTAAATTAATAATAATAATAATAAAATCAATTTATATTGTAATAAAATTATTATTTTTATAATTTTTTTTATTAAATGAGTACGATAAAATAAAATATTTATAATAGTCCTAATAGTTTTGTAACAATTCAGATTACATATTTGACAAATGCTAGTATAATATTTTAAATTATAAAATTTGTTCAATTAACACTATTACCTATTTATCTATAATTCTATAAGCCTTCTTAATTTATAAAAAAATAAAGTAAAGTTTTAGATTAATATTTTGAAATTATAATTAACATATTTGTAATTATTTAACGTTATGGTTAAATATTAATAATGCCTTTTTGTCTAATTAATAGTTCAATAATAAAGTTCTATATTTAGATTTAGATACACTATAATATACTATACTCTATTTGTAAATACTTTAATACTTGTATATAAATTTTATTATATCAACTTATACTTTTTTAAATAAAATTTTTGATACTATAATAATTAGGTATCATCATTAATTTGATTTTAATATATTTTGACGGTTGTGTACTATGTTGATTACTATTTTGGCACCTTCATAGGTCACTCATCAATCAATGTTTTTGTTTTCATGTAAATCCATTTTCTGGTTCTTCAATAATGAAACGAATGTAATAATATTAACTGAACCTATTGTATATTTTTAATGGGTTAACATAGTATAATATCCAAATTGGTATTTTGCAATTTGTATTTGTTGAGTTTTAATATTAGTATTTTTATATCCAAGAGCAGTAAGAAAACATATAATTATTATCAACCATGTTTTTATTATTCTTAACAATTATTATTGTTAAGAAAACAATTTGAAAAATCGGTCTTATAATTTCACTGTCTCATATCACTTAAATTATTTGAATATTATATTATTTATGGTTATATTCTTAATTTCTTAATTAACTTTTATGGTGTTCATATTGTGCTTATAGTATTTTCGAAAACGTTTTTTAATTATTACATTGTTTGCGTCGGAGTAAATATTTTTATTCAGATGTATATTTAGAAATTCATAAAGGGAGTGTGGTTTAATTTTTTTTTTAATTTATGAAAGTTTTTCTAACCCTCTCTGTCTTATAAAATGTAAAAATTAATCGTAAATATTTTTTTTCGGTCATGGTCGATCATTCTCATAGATACGTATCTAGGTAATCTCTTTATAATTTTTTAATTTTGAACTATTAATTGTACCTACCATGATTAAAGAACAAACGCATTCCGTGGTATATAAGTTTTGTATAAAATAAAAATACCCGTATCGTGTCATTCACATATGTAAATCGTAGGTTTTTTACACAAACACATTATACAATATACATACCTATAACGGAATCTCAAAAATTCCTGCTAACACAAAGTGGCAAAAAATCCTTTTGAAAATACTTTTGCTAAATAACGTTAGAAATTCGATAATTCAAAATTCTTGTTAAGACAAGTTTTTTCCACTCATGGAATTCGAGTGTATTCCGCCTTAATAAATTGTTATTTATATAGTTTACTGATTGTATAACGAATATTCAACAATCGTAACGATTGATATTGGATTTCGCGATATCCTTTAAACTATATAGTATACTAGTGTTTACACGACTTTTACAATAGTTTGAAATATTTAAATAATATAATATAAGTAAACACAAATGCGTCATTGTAGAATATGTAAGGACGAAAATCATTCATTTCTGGTTCAGCGCACATCATTTCTAGTCAATGCCGGACAACAAACATAACGTTTTGGCCTTCAGACAATAAATCATATTATCATACACGGTGTTAGTATAGTAGATCGTTTACCAAAAAACAAACCGTTGTGTTATTAATCAACTTAGCTCAGAACTGTGACAATAAGGTCTTTTTTTACGAAACAATGTTGCCATTATTATAATTTGATTTGCCAGTTACCCATAGCCACACTATGCACACTGCCTCTTTATTTGAGTGAGTGCTCATTGTATGCTAACAAAAAATTCAATTTTTAATTTTTGAGTATGCATTTTATTGTTTGTATAAAGTTAATTCGTTTAATGTTGGAACATAAATGAGCAAAAAAAAATATATATACAGCCTATAGATAATAAAATATTTAATAGTATTTAGTAGGCAATATAAAATGTTTGTGCAGTTATATTAACTCGAAAATATTAATATTAATTAATAAAATAAATTAAACTAAAATAACATATTATTTTAACTTGTCCAATATTACGGCTATAATATAAGATTACAGAAAAACGTTTATATTTGATAAATTAATATACTATTAAAAACCAGATATTATAAGTATGTAACAAACCGATCGTCAATTTTTTTGAAGTTGGATATAACCGGTTTTTATTATATATAAATATAAAAATACATGTACAATTAAAGTTGTATAAAATAATAAAAAACAAATTTAGTAGAGATTTTTGTTCGTAAAAAAAAAAAAAAAAAAAAAAAAAACATTAATTAGGACTAAATTGCGTGAAACATTCATGGAAATAATGAAAACCATGAATATATTTGTTTGAAATGAATAGATACATAATTATACACACAATCGAACAATAGTAAGTAACAGTATCATATCATATGCATAACGGTAAAATTTATACACTTAAAAATACTTAAATTAAAGTGTACTTCAAGTAGGTATATATGGTATGATTATTGTTAAACATTTATACAAATTATACAAATAAGTGTTTATTTTACAAGCACTTACCTTACTTAAAACAAAAAATAGTTTAATTTTGATAAGGTAGGTATTGATTAAACATTCTTCTCAAAGAATTTCTAGTGAATATTAAAAGTCTAATAATTATGCGTTTATATTTTTTTGCTTTCTACCGTTTTTAGTAGATAGGTAAAATATTATTATTTTATAATAATCAAATTGAATCACTCTGTTGACTACTTATTTTTATAGATAAATACTTATACTACGTTTATACGGATATGTCGTAAACAAATTAAAAAAAAAAAAAAAAAAATTGTAGTATTTTTCAATTAATTTAAATAATAATTACCTATCTGCTATCATCTATACATATAGCAATTTTTAAATCTATTTTTTGTTTTATTTTTATAACTATGGTTATTAGTTGGCAAATAAACTATAATAAGTACTACCCATATATTATAAGCAATTTATAACTAAAAAAAATCATAACACATTTTACAGTTAAAACAATTTTATATTAATGTATAAATTTAATTTGGTTTTAAGTAAGTATGCATTATCTTAGAGGATCCACAAAAATTCACTTTGACCATTATAACAGTTAACAATAACTGCAGTTAATAAATAACTTAAAAATCAATGACGCCAAAACTAAAATTCATGTATAGCAATTGATACACATGATTTTGGGTGTGTGATTTTTTAATCAGATCTAGTGTGACGTGTTATTTAAAAACATTTTACTTTTAAAATAAAAAAATAACAGATAGTGTATAAACTATTAATAATAAGCAGTGATTTTCAGAGATGAAATAAATCAATTTCTTATTTTTAATCAATTCATAGTAAAAGAAAAACACAGAATTTAATATTTTAATAATATTAAATATCTTAAAGAAGATTTTAATTTGCATAAATACTTATTAGAAATATGTAGGTATTTACAAAATTAATGTATTATAATATCATGGACTATGGGAAATGTTTTCTTGGGTATTATATTATTGTATATTTATATTATAATAAGTTGAATAAAATAAGAATATTCCACTTTTTTGTTATTTTATATATCTGATCTGTCATCTGTGTAATAATAAACTCGTTATGATAACAACGTATATTACATTATACTTGCATCATATCGGAATACGTTGATGAAGTTGTCATATTGTCTATTTATGGAAATATTGTAGGTTAAAGCATAAAAGAACTTTATTCATTAACATAAAGTTTTTTTTAATACTGTTGTATTTTTTGGTTGTCTACTACAATATAATAATATTGATATATTATTTTGAATATCATTAATATTACTGATTATAAATATACAAATGTTTTTATGATCAATATTATTAATTATTGTATATTTTTTGTATTTCCTTAAAATTTCAGTATTTATTAGTATTAAAATAGGTATTATAAATTAAATTAAATATAGTTTATTCATGAATAAAATTAGTTTATCTGTAGTTGGATTTTACTTCGGAGTTTGAATCACAGAAACAATAAAAGATTCTAAACAATTTACTGAGATGTCGTCCTAAAATAACAAATTAAATTTAACAAACATACGATTTTATGTACTATTATGTATAATAAACAACACATTTTTAAGTGTCAATTTACTATATTCAAATGAAACCGCACTTTTTGCTACTATTTTATCATTGTTATGTTTTAATGCATATTTATTATTTATAATTTATATAATATTATATGTGACAATTTCTTAAAAAATAAAACATAATAATAAATATACTCTCAAAACTTTTCAACCAGAAAATCAGCTACAATTTTTATCATATTTTAGTTATCTAGACACTTCAACAACGTTAGAAGGAATACGTTGTTTAGAATTAGTAGTTACGTGGAATATGCTATAAGCCTATAATTAGTAATTGAAAATGATATTAATACAATGTATGAAATAAGTTGCAATATGATAGACATTTTATATTTAACAATATTAATATTATTTTTTAGTTATTTGTTTAGTGAAATACACAGCAGCAATATCTATTTTTCACGAGGGATTATCACTCGCTGATGCATTTTTTTCAGCTGTTAGTTTATTTTATTTTGTTTATAGTATCATAAACTAGTAAAATACCCTGTGAGGTTTTCCTATCATCTTTTAAATTGTTTACTGAAGACTAGACTAGCTGTTTTTCAGTTGTTGATAGATTTATTATCGTGTGGTTTTTACCGACAGTAACTGAATGATGTTTTCGTATTGGAATAGCAGTGGTGTAGTAAAGGACGTGCAATTATCACCGACGATTGATGTCAATGCGCGTCACACACAATAAGCCCGTTCGAAATAAAATTCTCATCGAAATTCATCAGTTAATATATATATATATTTTCGCCAGTTCACTAATACTACTGGTATTATTACATTATTTATCATCCTACGTTATTTATATTATAGCAAGGTGATATTAGCGAGGTAATTAATTTAAGTTTTGGGTATTATTTATTTTATTAGTTGTTTTAAGTATTTTTGTTTGTTTAATTAAAAATAATATTACCTTACAATTATGAAAATCGTATATCGGAGCTACTAAAACTATTTTTATTGCAATAAAAAATTTTGAGTGTATTACTTTCAGATATCCAACGACGTGGTTTATTTGTCATAATTAAGTGTTGTTTATGGACCGTCGTTTCCGGAAGACGATGGCCCGTAATTTAAATCGACGTACTCGTGCTCAGATTTCCATAAGAACTGACTGTCACTATTGTTTAAATATATACATTTTTTTTTTTAAAATTAAAATTTGAATCTAAATTCTACATAAAATAGAAAAATTATATTATTGATTAATTTATTGTGTCTTGTATTTGTATGCCTATATTGTAAATATATACATTATTTGTTTCGTTCTTTTACTCGATGTCGCGGTCGTCTATCAATATCTCCTTTTTGACCGTGCGAATTTCGTGTGACAATCACGGTCCATAGAGAACGTTTAAATGACATCCACATATCGTAGACGATGATAATAATAGTAACAATTATAATATTATTATTATATTATGTAGAAATAGATAGATAGCTCGATATCGGAAATATTATTGTAATGTAATACTTACATATTTCAACATATTTGTATGTAAAATTTAAACCAATGAATTTAAAAATAAATGTTATTAGAAATTAATTAATTTTTTAAAAGTAATGCATTAATTTTTCATTCTTATATATTTAAAAAAAAATAAATATCAATTTAAAAAAAAAAAAAAATATTTAAAACAATCGCAACCGCAGACACCTGTTAAATAATATAAATAATTATTTTATTGTAAATTTCTATGATTTTATTCAAGTTGTCGCATTAAAGCCTATTTTTATTTAATATTGCCTATTCGCCTAATACCATAACTCCCGGATCTCATGAGACTTATGATTTTTAGGGACCTAGGATATTAAATCAGACATTTTTTTATAGCTATATTAAATTGTATAAATTATGAGTATTCAAATGATTTATTGAGTTTGCTAAGTGTAAAGCAAAAAAATAATTTTAACTTTGTAGTTTTTTAAAATTAAAATTAATTAAATTTCATGGAATTTTATTTTTATTTTGGATAGGATTTGATAGATTTAATAATTTTATTTTTAATAGGAGCTCATGGGAAATGTTGGCCCCAGAACCTCAAATTATCTTAATCTGGGCTTGATGAACAAGATATAATTTTCTATAAGACTTATTCCCATACGATGTGATTAAACAAAGTTTTCTATTTAAAAATATATTGATATATCATATATAATATAATCTATATATCGTAAACTACAATAAACTAAGAACATTTTAAAACCTACATTGATTGACTAAATAATCTCAGAATCTTAAATGTAGAAATATTTTTTTGAAATTCAATGTAGAAATAAACTCTTTATAATAATCGTTATTTTAAATATTAATAAATATCTTTAAGAGACTGGGAGAACAATAATATTATTTTATAGGTATGGATAGAGATATATTATAATAACACAAATCCGATAATGCATTATAATACAAAGATATCACTGTGCATATATATTATAATGGTTTTATAATATTTTATTCGAAAATGTACATAATATATACGGTATACGAGTACTTAATCATAGGACGAAGTGATGAAAAGACGAAGGAAAATACACATTGTATTTATAAAGTAGATTACAAAAAAGTGAGATTGTTATGTTTGTTTAAATAACAGTACGTGACATTCACATATATTCTAAAATCCTATAATTCTGTAATAAATCTATTGTAAAGTTATCTCTTCGAATTCGGAATTTACAAGGTACAAGATCATATATCTAAGTCTTTACAATTCAGTACCTAGTAATACAAAATCCTGAGAACTTATAGTTTATATATATTTTGGCCAAATATATCAAATAGTTTATATCTTATTTTAATAAGTTGTAATGAATTAAAAATATTTGATACGAATGTAATATTACTATTACTAAACGAATTTTACTTTATATAAACCATGAAAATATTTATTTATTTATTGTTTTGACTTTTTGTATTTTATAACACATGATAAATTGAGTTACTTATAATTTATATCAAATTATTCATTAAAAAAAAAAAAAAAAAAATAATAATAAAACTAATTTATTGTTAATAACGTATAGTATGTACAATGTACATTATAATTAAAAATTAAAAATAATTAAAATATAAATGTATAGAAGATAATAATTGTGACAGATCTTACAATGGAAATATTAGGACATCAATAAGAAAACAAATCCCATTCCAATGATAACTTCACAAGCCATTTTATGGGATAGAGTATTTCTAGGTTCGCCTCCTATTATACGTATTTGATATATAATTTCGTATCGAAAATGGACCAATTTCGTATTGCGTATCCCGCCCAGCGCAGTTTGTGGAAATATAATACAATTGGCATTTTTATGTCCAGCTTAAGACTGTGCGGAGTTAACGTGCAAGGACTAGCATCACCGGAACTCGAAGGCTGTTGCCAGTTGATAAGGTTCGGGCGGAAGGAGATTTTCTCGAGCTTGGCGATACGGTGGTAGGATCGTCGAAAGCCGAGGGAAAACGAGAACGGGATCCGATGAAAACGAAAGGGCCAAAACGCATAATATACGTATAGGAAAAAAAACGAATCCTACATTGTATAATGTTACAATGAGAATAATATCCGCGATCGTAAAAATAATAAAAAAAAAGAAAAAAAAAGAGCACACAAAAATATCTTCTATGTACCGCATAATATTATACGAGTAAAATTTACTACAAAATCAGTAAAAACAGAGTTATTTATTTACTGATAATTTGTTTATGATTTCGGAAAACGAAGGAACACGGTTTATGGTCGACGGAAAGAGGTGGTCTCCCGTATGCATATTAAATCCGTTTTTTTTTTTTTTTATATATTGCGTAGAGAAGTTTTTATTCTTTTTTATGTAAAGTATTCTATTTATATATAAAAAATAAATTGCCACAAAAAACGTTAAATTTTTACAAATTATTTATTTAGTTTGCACTAAATCACTTCCGGTTGGTTTCGATTGATTTTAGTCAGATCAAAACATTGAAAACAACTTATTTAATGTGTATAACATTAATATATCCTAAATAATCGAATAGGGTTCACTTTGACAAAAAAAATCAAAGTTCCGTTTTTAGGAACCGTATAAAAATATAATAATATATTATTATTTTTGTCGAAGTCTAATCAAATACTACTTAATATTTTTACAAAATACTTTGAAAATCGTAAGTTGCAATTTTATTTTATGAGCTTCTAAAATTTGAATAATTTTAGTAGAAATAAATATTATGATATTTTTTTTTATGTTTGAAGATACTTTTTCGAGTAAAAATAATGGTCCGATTTTCACAAGAAGGGTATGTTTTTGGTAGATAATTGCATCTAGTTGGTATTTTATTTAGCTCATTTTTCGAATTTTTTTAATAGTTTTTCCCTAGGAGAAGAAAAACTACCAAAAAATGGCGAAAAATCGGTAAAATTACGATTTCTGTAATTTTTTATTTTTTATTTCGTGATAACTAATTCAGTTTAGATCGAAGGAACTTGAAATTTATTATAAATATTTACATTCGTTATTTACACATGGTAAAATTTTGAAATGTTTTGCACAGAATTGTATTTTGTAATGCAATATCATTGCATTCAAATCTTAAGTATAATAAAATAATTTCTCCGAGGAACGAAGGGACGAAGGAAGAACGCCTACAATCTACCTTCCCTTTTTTTGTTATTTGTTTCAATATATCGATTTAATTGATTTCTGATTTCGATTTTAATTTTTATTATTTTAAATTTCAATATTGCTAAAGAATGAAATGTACAGTTATTGGCTATTGAAAATATGCTTTTTTATACTTAAAAGACTTGCGCGTTTTTCTCTAGTGTGAATATAACTATACATTCTCGACTGTTTAATTAATTATGAAACTTGTCTTTGAAAACGAGCATATTTAGTTAAAATAATTTTCTAATTTCTTATTTGATTAATATTATAAATAATAGGTAATGTGATTATTATTTACTAATTGTTGATACACAGTGTTCCGTAGTATGCAGAATTATTAATTAATTATTAATTATAAATTAGCTGCAGGTAATTAAATTATTCCAATGCTGTAATAACGTTGTAGTATAGAAAAACAAACTATAAAGATTAGTATTTATTATTAATAGTAAATAATAGTATTTATATTTTATACTCATTGCACCATACATTTATATTCAATACTAATGAATAATCTAATTGGCTGCCTAAAAATAAATCTCTCAACAAAATAACGATGGCTTTCAATACTATAAATATACCTAGGGGTGGGAACCTTATAGTTGATTAACGTGCCTACTTATATAAGTATATAATAGTATACAAACACGATTTACAAAATATTAGTTAAAATTAACTACCATTGAACAGTATTATTTAATTATAATTTATTATCCATAATATTAAGCGGTGACCATAAAAAAAATTTTATTGAATTTTTTTTTCAATTTAAAATCAATCTGTATAGGTACAAATGTGTAAAATTATTATGATTTTGATAAGTTATCGTTTACATTTTTTTTCGAGTTCAATTTAAATATAGAATATTATTAATAGAAATTTTCCATTTCTATATAAATTAAAATATTTTATAAGCTTTTTATCGATTTTTAAGCCTTGAATATATTATTAAGTAATAAATTATTAATTTGTTTTACTAAGCTTATCATTAAACAGATAAATTACCTTGAAATGGTACAATATAGATATTGGGGACCACAGAACTGCAATTGTCTGTATCTCCCATGTATATTTTATATCAATTTTTTTGGCACCGTAATAAAATAAATCCGTTTAAGGCACCACCTGTGAGTTCATCCAATTATACTATGAACTGTATAAGCCAAAAATATTATAAAAATTAAATTTTATGAATCAAAATAACTAAAATTCACTTATGTAAAGTAACAAATTAAATAAAAATACGATACTTAGGAAATATTATTTAATCAAGAATTAGAATGTTATATTATTATAAAAAAACTAAAAAATAAATTTTATGGATATTTATGTAAGAAGAAGTGCGAAAAGAATAGTGTTGTAAAATTTGAAATATTTGAATGATTGATATTGAATGCTATATGATAAATTATTGCATTAGAAAAAATAATTTTGAATAAAATTTAGTCACATCTCAGATATATTGATAAATAAATATTGATTTATATATTGGTATGATTAATTAAATATAGCCTATATATTTTGACTAACAATAAATGCCACAGTTCCAAATTTTTTAATAAAAAATATAACCCAATAAAATGTTCAAGTCATGAAATATTTAAAATATGTTTTATAAATTAATTAAATACAGTAGTTTTTTCTACATAATTGAGTAGACATGGTATATATTGGGTCAAATATACAATGTTTTCTTATTAATATGTTCAGAAATAAAAACAGTTGACTAAGTAGATACCATTTTTTTTTTTTTTTATAATTAAAATCTTCAACAACATACAATATTAAAATTACAAATTTGATTAACCTATCTCCTTTAAACTTAATAGCTTGTGTTAGACAGAGGAAGTAATTGTAGTTCAAAATATTAATTAATACACAATAGCGTAATATTATATCATAACATAATATACTAATTAGATAAGGAGATAATATAAAAAAAATACCTAAACAAAATAAATAGATAAATAAATAAAATTAAATAAATAATTTACAACTATAAAAGTATAAATGCATAGTATAAAATAGACTTAATAACATTACATTCACAAATAAACAAATAATAACCAAACAGTCTTTACATACTCAAAACCTTATTCACCAAATCCAAAAATAAATATTTATGTACATATTTAATATTCGCAGTATCATTTACTATTGCATTTTTTTTTTTTAAATTCATGTCATGGAATTAAAAATTGTTGGTCCCAAATAGTCTACAAAAGACTGACCAAATGATTTATTAGTGTATCTAACCGGAAAATCATAATTTCTAAATTCTCTTTTATTGTCTAAGTAGTAGTAGTCTAATAGTAATTATCTAACCTAACATGTTTGAATAAGTGGATTATTACAATTTTTTATATAAGTACCATACTGGTAAGACACCAGTATTACAGATACCCTGTAATTTTCATTCGTATATATCCTGTAACTGTACATTTATTTAGACAGATTCTGATATTATTTTGGTTAATTGTTAGTGCTTTTAGTATGTTATCACGTAGAACACTCCATGCTAATAAACCATATTGGAAATTGGACTGATACAATGCATATTAAATTATTCTTAATATATGTTTTGGCATCATAGATTTAACTTTTACCATATTTATTTAAAAGAGTCTTGGTGCCCAAAATTGAAAATTAAGTTGTAATGACATCGAATACAATATTGACCGCCGTCGTCCGCGATCTAAATCGATATAATATTTATATAATAATAAAAAATGTGTGATACCACCACTCGCGCTCTGATTTTAAGACGACGCTCACTCGCGTCCCGGGACTCAACTAGATTGAAATCAGTAATAATACAGTTGTTTCTCATTTTTCTCAGATCAAAGAACATTTAAAGTACTAAGAAGAATTTCAATAGTTTGAGCTACAATAATAATGGCGGTGCAGGGACGACAAGGACCCTAATAAAGTGGTGGTATAATTTTTCGAACATGTACCTAACATAATATTATTGTTGGAAATATTTAAAATAATTTTTTTTAATTAATCAAAATTGTAATATTGGAATAATTATTTTGAAAAATGTATACTCTAAATATAATATTAATCAATATTAAAATATAATATTATTATAACATAAACACATTCCACTACAACAAAAACTCCTTTGAGCCCCGGCTTTGGAGTCTCGGCTCGAGGTGAGATTAGAAAAATCTCCTGACTCTGTGAGTCCACAGATCAACAACCTTACAAATTATTGTATTATGAATAAAGAAATTAACATTAATGATATGTTTGGATTGGAAAAATAAATAACATAGCAGAAGTAACTTTACCATTTAACCATTTAACTTTTATCGATTTGACTGGGGAACAAAGACCCATAATGTGTCGATTTATTCTAGACGCATATACTATTTGTGAATATTATACACGAGCAAAACGAAGTTTAAATTGGGTAAAACTTAAAGTGAATGAAAATAGAACTCCTCTTTTTTTAATGAAAAAATTAAATTTTTATTTAATGTTAAATGAAAAAAAAAAACAACTATAATGTATGAACCTAACTTAACCTAACCTAATCTAACAACTATGTATGAAAAATTATTTAATAAAACAAAAAAACATCGAACTTACCTTATATTAATACTTAATACTTAACGAAAAACTAAAATATAATACTTTTTTTACAAAAGAAAATGTCAGAATTAACTGTTATATCAATAAAAGTCTAACAAGGAATGATATTTCAATTAACCAACATACTATTTTATCTTTGTGTTAAATTTATTGATTAATTCTATAGCAATTAATAGTTAGTTTAATTTAGTTACAGCTAATATTTTAAAAATTATTTTCTAATATAAAAATATGAATTGTAAAATAATGAATAATAATTATGACACAAATAATACAATAAAATAATAATTTGATTAATAATAAAGAGTGAACTCATTAGTTTATAGTGGTAGTTTCATGCATTAATGCGAAATTAAAAATTCAACTTGTCTTATCAGTGGCCAGTCCATACCTCATGTGCATTTTGCTTACGTAAAACGTATCTCTTGATATATTGACTTCAGATAAAACATTACCAGGTAACGTTGTGCAATAGCTGACTCTAAAATAATAAATTTTTAAATCAACTACGTTATTAAATATTAAAACTAATATGTAGAAATGTTTTAAAGAAAAAAAAAGATGTAAAAAAATTAAGTAATTTTTATACCTCCAATAATACTACATTATGAACTAGTGTCATTTTTAATTATTCAATACTATTATAAATTCAATTAAACTTTTTAAATTTTAAATTAAAAAAAAAAAAGAGTTGAATTTTTAGTTTATCTATGATGATTATCAAATCTATTTATATTATTATTATTTTTATTTTTATTTATAAAATATAAAACTTTTAGATTACTGGTTTAAAATACGTTTTGTTTGTAAATTTAGATTAAACCATTAGTTGTCTTGTTAGTTATATTATGTTTAAATATTATAAAGAATAAAAAATAATAAATAAGTTTCGTTTAATAAATATTTTTTATATTTTTCATTACATTTAACATTTTTAAGAACTCAAGAAAATTAAATGGAATTGAAAATTAAATTAAATAATAAGATAGAATATTAGAAATATTATGGATGTATTTTGTTTCAAAATTCTACGAAAAATTTGATGTCGAAATGTTTAAAGTTTTAATGCGGTAGTTTATGAAAAGATTTCGCATTTGTAAAAACATAAATAGTACGAAAATATCAATTAAAGATAAAAATAAATTACGAATAAATTACACAAAACTGTTATTTTTTTGGTTGAGGTTAAAAATATTAGCGATTATATAAAAAAAAATTTTTTTTTTTTAATTTTAGAATCAATATTTCATCTATAATATCTTGATAGGTATTATATTTCTAAAGCTATAACTTATTATTTCAATAACAATTTTTATATAAAAAGATTGTATCAGCATTATTATTTACGATCTATTTATATTTTAAAGAAATAAAAATAATTTTTTATAATATCTATTGACTATATTTTACATTTTAATTATGTTTATTCGCATATTTTCAAATGTAAAAACTACTGATTATTATTCTTGAAAAAAAAAAAAAACTATAGATTATTATTATCAACAGAAAATGATATAATATATTATATAATTATATTAGTCCTCAATTGATGTTTCTTCATACATTTCATTACTTTAATAAATAATATTTCATTATTTCTAATATTAATAATACTTAGATTCTGAGTGATAAGAATGTATTGATTTAAAATGTAAATTAATTTAAATGTAATTAAAATGTATTTTTCAAAAAAAAAAATTTTATGTCTGACAGCATGATTTTGAATAGAAATTATTGTCCGATTGTTATAAATAGGGTATACTTTCGAATCAAACTATATCTAGTTGGTAGATTTATATTGATTTTTGTCTTTTTAAAAGTCAGAAGACTCTTTTTGGGTAGAAATAACAGTTTGATTTACACAACTAGGTTATACTTTTAGTAATTTAGCAAATTGCATCTAACTAGAGTACTCTTTATTAAGCTCGATTTTTTAATTTCTAAAAAAAATTTTCATTGAGAAAAGAAAAACTATCAAAAATGATAGAAAAACAACAAAATTTACGGAAATTGTAATTTTGACAAAGTTTTTTATGATAACTAATGCAATTTTATGCAGCTATTTGAATTTTTTTTAGTATTCTCATAAGTTGTTTACACACGCGGTAAAATATTGGAACATCTAATCCGTATAATATATTGTATTACATTAAGTTTCACTCAGAAACGTGTTTTCTAATGCAATATCAATGTATTCGATTCTTAATTATAATAAACTACCTAAATAAACCTTATTTCTCCGAGGACCGTAGGGACAAAAGAGGAACTTCTAAAATCGACCTTTCGGATTTCTAATAATATATTTAATATTATAAAAAGAATGATTTACTAAAATTTGCTAAACTATTATGTAATAATTTGTTAGCTTACTTATTCATTTTGTTTATATTTTTCGATTTTAATAATAAAAAATTAATTTTAAAGGAAAATTATTTTTATACAAATAAAAATAAATTAACATTTAATTATCATTGGGTCTTTAAAGAATTGTTAATTTGTTTTTATGTTACTAATCACTAATTATATAATGTGATATATAATAATATGAGAAGAAGGATGTTTAATATGAAACAATTATTTTAAGTGTTTATTTTAAATGTCTTATGCCTATTTAATGTGATATCTTTTTTTACTATCTAAAAATATTTCGTATAGATATTATAATTTTGACAATATAAAGGATAGTTAAGTGTAAATATGTAAGGTTTTTAAAATTATTTAATTTTCATTAAGTTATGTATATGTATTTTAAACATTAAATTGATTTGTGCATGATCAAAAATATAATTACAAAAAAAAATGTTACATATAATTTTATACGTTTAGTATGGTATCTATTGTTGATATTATACTTTATCCAAATATCCTAAAATCATAGATATCGTTTTTAATGATACAAAGTCTAAAGATGTAATATCTTATACAAAGATGTAATAAGATTAATATGTAATAAGATGTAATAATAACAAATGAATATAATAATAAATAATTGTATAATACTTGTTTATCCTATAATTAATGTTTTGTTACATGAGTGTAGCGAGATTGCCTATTTAAAGCGCCGTATTAGCTTCTATAGTTTGAACTATTATATTATATTATTATTATTATTATTATTATATAATACTTTTAATTTTATAAAACATAGCTTTTCTAAGTATATTATGTAATAAATATAATTAATTACATAATAATTTATAAATTAAAATATTTTACAAATTTAGGTCAGAAAATTAATTATTATTACAAAGACTTCATTGACAAAATATATTTAAATAACATATTTTATTCATTGCTTTAGATTATTTAATAATTTAATATTAAATAACTTTTTAATAATTTATATTATAAATAATTATTATTTCAATAATCATTTTTCTTAATATGCTGATTATAATTATTCAATTTACAATTTATAATTCTGATTATATAGTGACATAAAATATTAATTATATCATTATTTAAATTAATAGTTAATTTTGATTATCGTATAACTAAAAGTTATTAGTCTATAACTATATTTTAAAAACTTTCAACAGTTATTAGTTTACATTAATGAATTAAATAAATAAAAACAATATTAAGATGTTTCAAATTTATTTACTTTCTTCATATTAAATACAATTTACAATAATTAGACGTTTTTAAATGGAAACTTTTAATTATATATTTTAATATGGATTTTTTTTTTGAATTCGTCATCAAATAGGTATCTATTAATAGGTTATTTACTTTTATGAAATAATGAGAGTACAGATTAGATTATTTATTTTTCTTCAATTTACTTTGGCGTAATACATCCCATTCGTATAAATGAAAATGCAAAATATCTTAACTGTTGCGCTATCTATACGACTAACAATTGAAAATACATTTGCTATAAGCAATAAGGTTAAATAAAGACTTGTAAAATATACTATTTTTAATTAAATCAAATTAATATTATATTTTTATGTGTGGAATATGGAATAGAATATAAAATGACTAAAGGGAGGCTGAATTACTAATTAAATATGTTTTTAATGGTTATTAGATTTCTATTTATAAAACATCAACAAATAATAAAAGATTTTAATGTATTTATAGTTGATGAATTATAATATTAAATCGATTATAATGGTAATTTCGAAATATTTATTGTTCGTTTTTAAATGATAATATATTATTCCTAATTAGAATATGCTCATAGACTTATTTAAAATTTTAATGAAAGAAAACTAAAATTACATTGTACTTAATTAAAGCACTTATACCAAATTACATTTAATTTAAAGCAGGGGCGCTGAAAACATGTTCTGGGGCGTTAGCGCCCCTATCTCTCCCTTAAATACGCCTACAAATATGTTCTTGTTTCATTGATTTGTAAACAAAATTTTAAAATCGAGTTTAATATTGTTTGCTACATTTCACAAATTTTAGACGAATCTATCTGGTCCCTTTACTACGTTCGTGACATACTTTCTAAAAACATAGTATCATTTTCATATGTATAACAATATATTTATTTTGAATTACATTCATAAAATATTCTAAAACTTCAATGTTTATTTCGCAATTTTAGGTTTAACATATGTACGTTATAACATTGACAGTGATCGAAGATTCGAACGTAATAATATATTGTTTTTTTTTTTTTTTTTTTTTAATGGCTATCCAAAAATCCACGAATTTAATTTAAGAAATAAGAATTAGATTTATGTGTTTTACATTTTTAATATCATATATTAAAATAATAAAGAAATTATTATAACACGAGTAAAAAAATTATAAAACGTTTTCATATGACCTTGTATTATAGTTTATAATAATATTACGAGTACTAAATATCTTGTTTTCGTCATTTTAAAATCAATCAGGAATAGATTACAACCATTAATATTATGGTTAGAAATTTAGAAAATATTATACTAATCTATTATATTCAAAATAAGTAATGTCTTCTTAATTATTATGTAGATTATAAACATTAGCGTTTCTATAAGTATAATAATATAATGTAATAATTATGTAATATATTAATATACAAAGCGTGCGTTTAGCTTAGTTCGTTGAATATTATTTCACAATAATAAGCATTCAAAATAACTTTACGTTTATACAGTAACAATAATAATTAAATGTTATTTTTTAGAAAATATTTTTTGTCGACAAGTATCTATTGCAAATGTGTAAATGAGTGTGTAATTCTAACGAATTCAAGGCTAAAACTGCTGTTATAATAATATTATATTTATAATATAATTGGGTAATAATTTTAAACTAATAAAAACAATAAACTTGTCTGTTAAAACATGTTGATATTAACTTAATAGGTATTATGTTAGGTATAATAATAGATTGATCAAATTTCATGTCACAAAAAGAAGGAAATTAAAATATCTTTCATAATTGAACGTCGTCTTTACAATTACATAATAATATTATGTACAATAATATCTCAGTTTTAGGCTTCACAGTTACGTACGTGTTCCCAGCCTCCCATATTTAATAGTTATATTACTTTTTACGCAAATATATAGCATGTAATTAGAATGAATTTGCATAGATTTAATTTGAAATTTTTAATAATTATTCAGTGTGGGCTGGACACTCGTGTCTACAGTCCTTCATACTTTAACAATATATACTATCATGATTTTTTCGTGCCAATATTTAGCATGTAAATGGTAAGATTTCGCTCAAAACTACCGAAATTAGCTCTTTACTATTTTCCGCGCAAAAACTGTTAATTCAATTCGAATATAAATTTTTTTATAAAATAATTACTCAAAAACGTAACGTACAGTTAACTAAAATAACCATATTCGATCTACTTAATATGTGATGATTTTTAGGTACTTATACACTGTTAAGCACTAGTAGTGTTGAATGACAAAAAAATTACTATTGCAGAATTTACAATTTTAGTGTAAAACCACATGTTAAAAATATGTATTATTCAAATAAATAACTGTCCATATCTTTTTTATTCATCCATGTTATATAACATACACAACTTAGTATTAACTAATGTTAATATTTCTCATTTTCAATTTAAACCTTAGTTTAGTTATTAGTAATTTAAACTGTAAGATAAATAACTTAAAAACATTATTAAGAAATTAGGACTACCACCTATTATTATTCACTATGTCAGTTCATATATTTTGATATATGGATCGGTGTAACTAAGAGTCATAATTCATATAAGATATACACCACTCATAGTTATTATTATTATTGTGCACGAAATATATGTTATCTATATATGAATGAATTATCCCAAATCGATTTAATAATTGAAATATCTCCGTAAAAATTAGGATTTTTAAATGTAATTATTTTAAACTGATTATTTAGGCAATGGATTATAATATTACTTTTATTACATAATTAATTTTAAGCGTTTAGTTTTACTTTTTATTTTTTTAAGTTATGAGAAATTTGAAAAAAGTCAGTTTAAAGATAATACTTTTATAAACATAACATTTCTTATTTAATCGACGTGATTTTTAAGAATTTTTTTAAGTTATTGATAATATTTGATGTCATTTCTTGTAATTTTTTAATATTTGGAGTGTAAAATTGATATTATTAATATTTTATATTTTATTAAGTAAATGGTTCATTATATTACAGCTATACAATTTTGTAATTTCTGTTTTATAATATTGATAAAATATATTTTGCATACTATGGTATTAAAGTATTAAATTATTATAAATAACGTCAGAAATATCATTTTTCCAAGAAATGAATAAATCGAATTTTTAATTAAATTAGAAGGATGACACATCAAATAACTCATATAAATATAATCTTTAAAATTGCTGTCTTTAAATTTTACATAATTTAAAAATATTTTTTTTTATGAGATGTCTTTAAAATATATATATATAAACATTTATTTATATTTCCAGGTTTTCTATAACTTTTAGTATTAAAACTATATAATTTTATGATAATTTATATTTATTTGTTTTAATTTGATTAATTTGAGGTACACGATTGATATTATATTACAATTCATATACAAATTTAAATACATTTTTTAAATAAATATAATAAATCATTGAGTACAACTCTTGAAGTATACATTTAATATAACAAATTTATATTTATAAGTCCTTTCAACCTAATTAAAAAAAAAATTGTGAAAAAAAATAGCGTTCAAGTCAAACCCATAAGGCAATAATACATTTTTGCTTCTGTAAAAATATAAACCTAATATTTTAAACAAGAGAATAAGCTTAATATAATATTATTATGATTTATGATATACTGTAGAATTCAATGAGACATAGTTTAACATATAAGTAGATAATCATTCAGTAACCCTATTTTTCGAGATAACGTGTTAAAAATTATATTTAATATCTAAATAAATAATAAAATATTATTTTATTGTGTTACGTTTAAACTAATTATTCAATAGTTATGATAAACTAAAATATAATGTATATATCATACATGTATAGAATGGTCTGAAAATTATGTTCAAAAATTGAGTGTTGTAATATTAATGTCATTATACCTTTGCAATATTATTTTGAAACACTATTAGGTTCTATTTAGAATTTTTATATAATATATACAAATCTATACGCTATGCATTTTGATGGTATTTTAATATTTATAACTATAGGAACGATTATTATAAATTGTACGACGACTAAGTTTCAATCGAATTAATATGTATAATATTTTATAGGAATTAGATAAATTAATATGTTCTACATAGCCGATAAGAAAATATTTATCGAATTATGTATGGTGTGCTAAGATCGAATAAAATATATTGATTCTATTCATTATAATATTTTTATCATTTTTGTCATGAATATTTTAACATTTTTAAATTAATATTTTATATCCCTTTCAACTTTTTTGCTGCCACGTGATCGTATGATTTCAAAAACCGTTACTAATTTTCACGAAAATCCAAACTTAACTTTGTCACGCGTTTTATTTTTGTTTGTTATATCATACAAAAAAAAGAAAAAAAAACATTTTACGTCTCCTTAAAAAATACAATTACGAACAACATAAAAAATGGTATCCACGAATATTCACGATTGGCGTACAGAATGCATTCTCTGAAATTATTTTGTGCGCGTGCGACCGGCTGTGTCTTTGCAGAATCAATAGCGGCTAGATATATTTTCGATCCGTCGGCGGATTTAGGCGTTTTATCCGGCTGTTCCATAGTCATTACTCTATCGATTAGCTGCCGCTTGAGTGCGTTTAGACACAATACCCAAACTTGACCCTCAGGTTATTTAAAATAATTTTTCTATCAGTATAAAATTAAACGCACACATTATACTGTGTTTGTGAGCTGAAGCGACAGTAACCGAGCCGTTTCGTGACGTTATCGACGATGAATAACAAACTTTTTATCAACAAGAGATGAGTGTATTAGGGTCGTGTGCCACGAGGAAATGTTTGTGAAATAATTATGTTCATAATTTTTATAAATATAACAATAAAATGAATATTATACCGTTTGATATATTAATTTCATATTATGCAGCATATAAATATTCGTGTTCTCAGATAAATCTGTAAACATTTTCATAAGTAATATTATATAATATAATCCCATATGGAAATGTAGACATATGCACGCGCATACCGTTTATAAAATAGTTCATCTGTTCATAATGCATAATATATAATGTATAACTACATAAATGAATATTTGCATATCCATTAAACCATATTATTATTACTAGTACACAGCCCTATGCAAAGTTGCGTTTACTGAACATTGTATTTATTTACGACCGATTTTATTAAAAACACATTTTTCGACATTATGATGAATTTATTATCCATATCATCTAAAATGTAATTTATGACAAACGTAAGTAAGTATATATTGTAAAGATAATCTACTGGTATATTATCACGATTTGGAAATATGTGAATTAATATATATATAGTTTTTTATTGATATATTCAAATATAATAATTAAAAAATATAAACATTCCATGTTATGTAATTCTTGCATATTTTACATACTTACAGAGTTATGTATATTTCGTGTTACAAAATTGTAGGAATTACATACGTTTTCAATATTATTTTAAACATACTGATCACCCTGTATAACATATAATGATATGTTTAAATTATAATGTAATTATTTTACACGTAATACGATATAATATTATGACGAAAACCATTTGTGTAAAACAAATGCGTATATATGATTGTACAATAATACAGTACAACAAATAATTTTCTATTGAATAATATTAAATACGTGAGTTAAATCTCCTTGAATAGAACGTTTGGATACCTATTAAAATATATATTATACGTGACAATTGGTGTATTATACCTATTATATGTTGTTTTGCAATATAAACGGTTTCGTATGCGTTTATATAAAATACTTGGAAAATATATATCCAAAGTGTGAACAACGTTAATGTGTTTTGAGTTATATAATGTTATCATATATCTATTTGCTTATTGTTTATCATAATATTTTATACTGTGAATAATGCGTAATATTTTGTTGTAAACAAATTTTAAATATCGTCTTAATTTTTATTAACTATAAGAATAATAATAATAAAAAAACAATAATAATAATAATATACAATTTAAAATAAAGTAGTTCTTATGATCATTTTTATCATATTTAGTAGGAATATCATATATTTGAATTTATCTATCACTATTTGTGTATCACAGTGTAGTATTTTAGACTACGAAAAAAGCGAAAAATATTTTGGTTTACAATGGTGTGTGTTTTCTTCTTCGTGTATGTAAATATTTTTAGAAATAAGAAATAATGGTACAATTACAAAAAATAAGGAATTCTTTTGGTAGAAAATTTGATCCATTTAATACTTTATTCGGTAATTCAGTTATTTCTTAACAATTTTTTTTTGGATATAAAAAATGACCAATAAATGGTTGAAATACTGTAAAATTTACGGATTCTACAATTTCTTTATTTTATTATAACTAATTTTTCGTTTGCACTTTATTTGATAAAGAAAAAAAATTTATAAAAATAATTATTATCAGTATATTGTAAAACTGGCTGAGATTCGCTCAGATTAGTTTTTTCTATGCTAATATTTTTTCTGCAATGTAATTGTATTTAAATTTTAATTATTATATAACCCAATAACATTCCATCACTAAACTCTTCGAGACAGAAGAGATGAAGGAGTTTTGATTACCCGGCGTTTCTTTAACTATTCTTCAACTATTTCACTTGAATCTTCCGAAGATTATTTAGTCACTACCAAGTAATTTCTATAAATAGAATATTTATTTATTTTTTGGTGTTATCATTCAGAAAAAAAGTTATGTTTAATAAATAATATTGTATTACGGTAATAATTTGTCTATAAGTTTATATTTATTGCAAATTCTCATTAAACTGTATGCATTTGTGAAATGTGAATTGGGTATATTATTATACATTATGTTAGCCGTTTCTCTACACGTACAATTTAGTGGTACTAATTTTCAATTATAGGTATGTTCATCGTACAAAGTAATCAATGTATACAGTATATAATTCAAGACATACCAATACAATCGACTAAAAACTCTAAATCAACCGTGTAGAATAGTATAGTGATTAATTAATGTGATTAATTTTGAATTGATTTCAATTACATAAGTTACGAAGACCATGAAGTTGAATTATTTATTGTTAATAACTAATTTAATGATGCCTTAAAAGTATTTCACATATATTGTTAAAAGAATATTTTGAACTGCATGTGTGCTTTGTATTTTAGTATTTCTCTAACAATTTAATAGTATGAGGTCATGATCAAGTAATGGTTAAAAAATAATAATGTATTTTTAAAAAAATTATTGATGTTTCTAGGAAAGTATTTTAAAATAAAAATATTATCATATTTATTTTTTGCGACTTCATAATTTATTGGAAAATAAGGGACGGCTATATAATAAATAGTACTTTATATAATATATTGCTATAGAATTTATATATTTATTATGTAATTTACATGAAACATATTTTAGATATCTTTTTACCCTAAATAAATGAATTTAGAAACGAAAATTATAACATAGATTTTCATTCAATACTTAATTAAAATTTATAATACAGTATTTAAAATCTGTTAGTTTTGTAATTGTTGATGTAATTGTAAATGTTTATTAATAACATAATAATAGTTAGTAATTTAATATTATGATTTCTCTTGCCATAATATTTATATAATTTGAAAGTCTAACGATTCTGAGCGAAAAACTATCAGATATACGTATAATGTAATACACAGATAGTATTTGTTTTTATAGATTTTATTTGTTAATCAAATAATGTGCAACAGAAAAATTAGTTATTAAGAAATAACTAAATACTAGTTCGTCAAAATTATGAATTCCGTGAATTTCGCTGTTTCCGACCATATTTAGTAGTTTTTTGTACCCAAGAAGAAACTTTTGAGAATTTCAAAAATAATATTTCCAATAGAGCACCAAGTAGATGAAATTTTCTACCGATAATATACTCTACTTGTGGTAATCAGATCATTATTTCTATCCAAAAATATGTTTTCAGACATAAAACCATTTATTTCTCGCTTCGCACATAATTTAAAATAAGTAATAATGGTATTTAACATATTACATAATATGAATTAATAATTATTTAATTTTAAATATCTTTTTTAATCATATTTCATAAAATGTATTTAGTCAAAAAACAAATTTATATATTCATTAATCATTACGTTATAAGTTGTTTAATGTTTTATGAAAGTAATTCTTTGAAATTAGATTTTCCGATACATTAATACAACTAATTGAGTGAATTCGTATATTATGCATCTAAATTAAAATTACATTTTAAATAAATGACGAAACTATAAATTTTATACATCCATATTGATTCAGTTCGTTAAAAAAATATTTTGCATACATTATTATTTGAGTCATATGTAGTTGGTATCATAATTTAACAATACCACACATTTTATGATAATAAATCAAATGATGATAATATATTATAATATATTCGCTTACACGCATTATTTGACCATTAAGAATTCTTTAAATTGTATTTATTATCGATTATTATTTATATTATTCTTATACATTTACACTATTTTCTATTTATTTTATTATAAAAAACGCAGTTCCTACCAAAGAGTTATGATAAGTTATTTTCGTCATGCAAAAAACCAAACATCAAAGTATTTGTGTTAGTGAATCGCATATAAATGATTATTTTCATTAAATTTAAAATTTTGAAAATGTAAATACTTTATTCGAGAATCTAAGCTAAAAAATTCTATGATATCCCTTATTCATAAAAAAATACGTCCAAGATGTATGGCGTTTAGTATATGTTTTGTGTAAGGGTTATATGTTATATTCTCCTACAAATTAAATTAATTTTTTTTTAATAATGGAAATCAGTTTCCTTGGTTACAGAATTTGATGGTGCGAATATTATATTATCTGATTACTTTATACAAATCACACATAATTAAACTAAAATTTGTCGGTTTATCATTGACTTAAATTATTTCTGCTTCCATTTTTGTTGTTAAATAATAGATTATAATCATTTTTATACTATATTTAGATAAGAATATTTTTTGAAAAATATCTGTGTATTTATATCTTTATGAAAATAAATTATATTTTGTCAAAACAATAATAGTTCACTATATAGTATTAGAGATGATATACTTAAACTAATATTGTAATATAAAATAATAGATAATTAAATATTGTCTTTTTATTATTTATTATTATTAAAAATAATCTAAATAAAGTACCAACTAGACACAATTATCTACCATAAGTATATCCTATTCGTAATAATTGGACCGTTATTAAGTCCAAATTTGTGCTTTGACACTTAAAAAGCACACGTCACTGTGGTCACAAAGGTACATATTAAACAATCATGGTTTACCACTAAAATCACTAGAATTCACAAAATGTATACCTCATATATCTCATCAAATATTTTAAAATTGTATTTCTATTATACTGTTTATTAAAAAATAAGAATTATAATTACGAATAAAAGTAATTACGATCGTTCGTAAACAAAATATTTACATTAAAATAAAAATATTATAAATTTAAAACATAACGTAAATAATTTTTTCTATATGTATATAATTTGATAATATGACTTTTGTTACACGATACACGCGTCGGCTGCGAGCGGCTTGGACGCGCAACAGGTCTTGTTCGTCGACGTCGCCGGCGAAGACCATACGCAGTGAGCGGATTACGTTGGGGTATCGATTCGCCGGGACCCGGCGCGAGCGACCGAGCTCCGTCTCCGTTGTCGTCTCACCGCTGCTCAGTCCGTAAATTCCATAAAATGGGGAGGGGAGGTAATAGAGAGAACCCCTGACTACTCTCTCCTTCGCACGTTTCCCATTTCACTCACTTGCTTTCTCTGGTCCATTTCCCCCCTGTTTTCACGCCGCCATACGACAGTATCTGTTTGCGCGCCGGTATTTCTCGGTGTTTCTTTATTCTTTTTTTCGGTATTTTTTATTTTCACTCTGCGTGCAATATCTCCTCGTGAAAACTCTTCTCTATCTAACCGTCAATCACACTTTCTCAGTCCAAATTTTACGTGCACATCGCGTCGTCATCGATTACTACTACAGCAACATATCCCCCTTTTCTCTACCATCCCACTAACATACTCCATTACTAATTATTACTACGACCGCCGAAGGCATAAATAACGAATGAATGAGCGAATAGATGGACCAGTCCCATTTCGTTTCTGTCTATCGTCGCTAGTCTTTATGAAAAAAAAAAAACAGTTTCTTTCTCTAAAGTATATCGTTTTACTTAAATCTTGTTAATTTCAAATAAAATATTTCACGAAAGAAAATATTAGAGCTTCCATATAAATAAATACGAATATTTAATACATTAAATATCTCATACGTTCCTTTATTGTTTATGGCCTAATAATCAAATCATCGTCGAACGTTGTTACGCGTTATTCACTTCTCTGCAATCAAACATAACAAAGATAACCGATGTTATTGTTTCTGTGTTCTTTATCATTATTTTGAGCATGATGGGTTACCTAATATTATAATACTTACCTAGTTTTTAAAAATGATAAAGTTTTACGCGATTAAGCTTTAAATAAGTATCTAAATATTAGATAAAAAAAGCTTTTATGTACTTGGTGTGCATGACCATCCTTGGTCATATATTTTTTCAATCTAATAACAAAATATCATAGTATTGTAATATTTTGTTACTAAGTGAACTACTGCTAAGGGCTCTTTAAAAATGTCTATTAAAAAAATAAATATTTAAGATTAATTAAAACTTTATCATAAATAAAAATTTAAAAAATACTTTTATTCGTATTAACCTCCCATTTCGAATTATTTGCGATACTTTCCTGTTATACCTGGAGATTTCTCAAAGTCTCTGCTGTTACGATGAAAACTACTTAGTTTGTTATTTTTTTTCGTTTTAAAACTGTGTGTACGTCAATTTCAATATTTATATATACATAACTTAATATCTGTATTTATACAATATATCATTGTTTTATAATAGAAATAGGATTAAAAATAATTTTTATTTACGTATATATAGAAAAATTATTTTAAAAATTTCATATCGCATTCTATATACAATGAAATTTTATAATGAAAGTTTAATAACAAATTAATAACTGCAAAAATACAATACAAAATTACGATATCAAGGACTGAAGGTTGCAATAATATTTGGTCGTGTTTCACAGTGTGTTTAGTATTCATTAGTATTATGTAATTATACTTATAATATTGTGACTTAGCAATAGCTGAAAAAAATCTCTTGATACAATTAATTAAATATAATTTTATTATTTTAAGTCACTCATGTATAAATACGCTAAATAGTTCATAATTTTAAAATATTTTATAATGACATATTAACATATAATACGAAAGGTGTACACATTAAATAAATTCATATTTTAAATTAACAAATTAAGAAACCTTGCGTTTCTCGGTAAAATTTCGTATCATTCATGCAATTAAAATGAACCAAGTCGTCCTTGTCTTAATAATATTTAATTAAATAAGAGAATACCTTTGCGGAGTAGTAGACATTTGTACGTGACACAACAAAGAGTATAAGAATTTAATCGTCCAAATGTGAAATGATTATGATAAATCGGTCACGTAAATAGGAATCTAAAACAAATATCTACTTGCAATAATATATAAAAATTGAGATTTTTATCGCAGTTGATCTTTATTAATGTTTATAAAGTTTTTACCAAAACATTGCCATTAAAATGAACCATCTGATAATCGATTTATTTTTTATCTAATTCTTCATATTATACAGACTAAACAGGATGCAATAAACATTATTTAAATTTACATTTTTTTAAGATTTGCTACCTTTAATTTCAAATCCAAGATATTTGTTATTTCGTTCTTAGTATTTATAGATATATGCATATAATAATTATTTTTCTTTTTTAAATTCGAAATTAAAGTATTATTCAGTAAATATTGGAAAAAACTGTTTTTTTTTTTATTATTATAATTATATTGAAAGACAATATCATAAAGGATAGAATAATATTAGTTAAGATATTACATTATGTGAACATATTATAAACAAAAAATGGTCATTATCCAAATTCAAGTTATTTATTTTGAAAGATAAATAACAATTAATTAATTAATATTAAGTACTTATTTATAATTTTCAAAAATTATACGAAAACAAATTTTAGAATTTATATTTATAAATATATAATTAATTATTAAATTAAACAATAAATTAATATATGTATTTTATCATTATAAAATTGATATTGTTGGTTATTGATAGATATGTATTAAAGAAAATAGAAGTGAGAAGTAACTATATTCCTATATGAATATGCACCAAATAGCGCAAAACTATTCCTGAGGCTTACACTATACAGATTAAAAAAAAAAAAATTATTGATAGAAGGAGGAAAATATTATTAGTTAAGTAACTAGAGCTTATTGTTGCTAATTATTGGGTTTTTAAAATTTTATTCACACACACGAAATAGTTAAATTTGAAGTCAAAATTAAAAAAATATGTATTATTTTTAAATTCAGATTTTCGAAATCGTTATAGAAAACATTTAAATTCAGCCACTATAATATAATTTCTTGTTTTCATAATAGACAAAATAACTATTTAAATCTGTTATTCGATAATTTCAGAATCACATGGCAAGAATAATTTTGTTTTGTATTCAACACAAATCCTATGACCTATCAAAGTTGTGTAGATAATATGTAGTTGTGTGAATAATAATTTATATGGTATAAATAAAATTTGCTTACAATTAATTCTACTTAAAATTTCAATCAGAGATATTACAATTGATACATTTAACAACGAATGCCATAATATAAAAATACAAGTTGTGTTTGTATGCGTGGGTGAGAGGGGGTGTAGTTCAATAATACTAAATTTAATTAAACTTAATTAAATGGAGTATATGCATATACGTTTATTGGATAACAACTGTTTTGAATCACACTACGAAAAAAAAATCAATATATTATAATAAATATTATTTAATTTTCATAAGTGGACAATTGAATTCTAGATTAGTGTCTATAATTATTTTGAAAAATGTCTATTTTTTTCTTTCCTAACGTATGGAATAAAGTATATAAAAATATACATATGTAACATATTTGATACCTATACATAAAAATATAAAAAGCTAAATAAATTATCGTTATCATTTCTCATTTTTTTATTTATTCCATATATTATATTTCAACCATTTATTATTCTACATTTTGTAATTATTAACATAATTAAATAATAAGGTTTAAATATGATTCTATTATTTTAAAATTTGTCTTTATTACTTTGCCATTTATAATGTATAATATTACACCTTTTTTGATAAGTACATAATATATCATTTTAGTTTTGGATGATTACTTATTATCATTATAAAACAAAATAATTTTTGTATTTGTTAAACAATTTCATGTAAGAATCTTATCCTATAAACATTAAATTTATATTTGATAGAAAATAAATAGACATATCACAGATATACCGTCACATGAGGTTTGACGCATTTAAGCTATTTCAGTCAAAAAAAATTCAATTATTTCATTTTAATTTATTTTTATAGAAGGTGATTTTTACAATGTAAGTTAATAAAAAAAAAAACTAATATGTTAAAATACAATTTTTTTTTTTCATGTGAATACTTGTTAGAATTTACCTCATATTTGTCAATTTTGGATAACTTCAAAATTTAGGTAGGTTCAGACACTATAGTACAATCGAAATATCTATAATATTCTTTTTTGTTTTTAAATTATTTTCCAAATATTGATAAATATTTTTTATACCAATCAATATCTTAATTCTAAATCATAAGAACATTATTTGAATACATAGAATTATATTTTTGGATTAATATAATGAAATTAATAGATATTTTTTAATCTTTTTTAATTGCTAGAAAAAAAATAAGTGTCCGAAATTACACCAAAGGCTCAATTTAGGCCATACAAAGGAAAATTTACATATTAATATAAAATTCTTAAAATTTATCAATAAATGACAAAAAATTTAATGTGAATAGTAGTCATTCATAAAATGCCAATGCCTTGTTTTTAAAATATTGAAATATGCATGAACAACGGTGCATAGACATTAATGTCTAGACAAAACAAATATTTACAAATATATAAGGTTTATAGCACGATTCGAATTACAATGAGAGATGCACCTTAACTATATATTTCAATGTATACAATGTATTGTATTATATTATTATACTGCGTAATTATTATACTGTGATACATTAATTATTTTCATCTAAATTATTATGTAGATAATACGAATTTAATATAATTGAATAATGGTTAATCGTATATCTTTATTGTGAAATTATTTATTAATTTAATTTTATTGATGTTAAATGATAATATAAAAAGTGGAAAAAAAAAATCTTGAATCTATTTAGATTAGTTTTCTATATTGAGTGTATTTGAATACTTATATTATAAGCAGTTATTATTATATTTCGTACTTATACTTAAATCATTCATAAATCACATTATGTCTTTGGTTGAAGAAACATTTTTGGTTTCTACCAAATCGTTTTATAAAAGGTATTTATATATATATAATTTATATTTAAGCGTAAGTAATAAGTATAGTTGTGAAGTATATAATTGCATCCAGAAACAAATTTAATATAAGTATATTCAGCTAGGTAATGGTTCAAGTATTATTGGGATTTTCGTATTATTTGAATGAACGATAATGTTAAATCTCTGAACACATACATGTTTGTAAGATTTGATGATATTGTATCTCCCAAGTTTGCTCTTGTTTTATCTAATTCATAAAATTGTATTATAATATAATTTTTCCATTTAGAAGTTAAATTTTTTGTTAGCAAATTGTTAATCCTTCAATAAGCGTGGTGGATCAATAAGAGGCACAATTTCTCGGTTTTCAATTTCAAATCAGAAAAGTTAATTTTCTTCTAAACTCATATACTTTTTCTTTATTCTTTATAAAATTGATTGATGGCTGCTATATACGTTGTGCATTTTTTATTAAGCGTACTTATGTACGAGTATACTATACGTTTCTAAATAATATAGTATAATAACATTTAAAATTTTTCCATAACCATCTAACAAAAATATTATTGAAAAAAAAAAAAAAATTGTTTTAAAATTCATAGATTATAATAATTTTTTACATATTTACCTTAATTTTTTGTATATACTACTAATTTATTAAGTATATAAGTTTATGTTATATCAAAAGCTAAATATATAAGTACATAGAATAAATATATGTATTTGATCAATTTAAATGAATAATTATTTACATACCTACACTATATTATCATACATCCTATATCTATACTCTAAAATTCTTTATTATTAATTCTTCACATACTTTTTTGGTTAATTTGTATGAAGATTCATATTATATGATTTTAAGTTTTTTACAATTATTAAGTATTATATATAATTATGGTTCTATTGCAGATTTTTAATTGTAGAATTCAAATATGGATTACAAAGTATTCCAAACAACTGGGTAATAAATGAAAAATCAATCTTTTTTCCTTTATATAAAAATATTTAAAAAATATGATAATGCTGTATTTAACATAAAGAACCTAATCTCAGATATATGGAACGATTTTTTTTCTCTTTCTTTTGCAGTATTCAATCTAATGGAAATGGATTCCAGGGAACGGATTGGTTTAGATTTTGGCTAACTATAGAGCTTTGAATTTTTTCTAAAAATGTTTAATATTACCTGCGATTTTTGATTTAACGATATAAAATTTTTGTAGAAACCTAATTATATACTATTTAATCTATTTACAAAATATTTTGAAAATCGAGACTGATAATTTTTATCATAAAATGATAACTCCTCTAATTTTGATCGTAGGAATTTGAAATTTATTTTGAATACATAAACGTGTAATATAATTTTATAGTAAAATCTTAGAATATATTATTAGTATAATATATTTAATATATTGAGATTCGCTTAGAATCGTATTTTTTAATGCAATTTAATTGCATTCAAATCTTAATAATTGTAATAAATCACTAATTTCTCTGAGGACCGAAGGAGCGACGGAGAAACATCATTAATTGACATTACCACTTTTTTCGTTTGTTTTATATTTTAAAATTTGAGTATAAATTTGAAAGCCAATAAGGATACGAATGGTGATAAAAAAACATTAACTTATTATGTTCACATAAATATAATAATAGAGTTAATATTATTTAAATATAATAATAATATGTTATGATATGTATTTCTAAAATTATTTGTTTTAATATTGCGTTATAGCGTTAAGTATTATTTTATGTTATTTTCGTCATTATAGAATGATAATATAAATCTTATTAATATATTTAATTAATGTGTGGTTGCGTTATAGAATAGTCCATTAGTAAATTATTGTGGACTTGTGGTTACGTGACGAAATATGAAGTGACGATCCCATCCTTCCAAACAAAACATAATAATGCAAACAAGTATTATAGTGTAAATGCTGATTAAATTAAACAATATCTAAGAATCAGTGTTTCGTCATAGCAACGCCAACGATAAAATATTCGAATTTAATTTATTCTACTATTACAAAAAAACGCTATATTTTAGATTAATTTTACTCGTTCATTATTATGTTCTATCATTTATATAGTATATAGTATAGAATATAGCTATATAATATATGTTCTATGTTCACAGGTTTAAAATCAATAACAATTTAATTTAACTTACTATTTATAATATGAGTACCTGGCTGGATTCCGTTGTATAATTCAATGAATACAATTTTTCTAAAACCTATTTGTTATTAAAATAATATGTTTAATTAATATATACACATTTATTTAATACCGAGATCATGAGGTCAATAACCTAATTATATGTTAGTAATGTTACTTATGTTGTAACTAGGTACATTTACACAAAACATTTCTTTTAATATTATTACAATTTTCGAATATTAAGAAACAAAAATGTAGTATAACAATGATTTTAATATTTATTGTAAAAATTATTTAAAGTATATAATATATATTATGATATATTATATGAAAAGTATGGTTTATTTGATGTTGCCAACATAATTATTATTGTGGTCCTTAGTAGTATATAATATAGATAGGATAACAAATTTTTAATCAATGAAAGAAACAATCTCTTATCGATATAGAAAAAGTACCCGGAATGTGTAAAGGATTATTACCAATTTGTTTCCAAATAATTTATTTTTATTTTTAAACGGTGTTTGGATTTTTGTATCAGAATGATAATTATATTTTATATATAACTTTTTTATAAGTAACGTTTAAAATGAAAATAATTTTTTACAAGTTTAATTTATAAGTATTTTATACGTATATAAAAGTGAAAGTATGTTTATTTAAAACAAAATATGTTCAATATTTTTATTTATTAACAAATATTATTATTATTATTATTAAGTTTTTTGTCAAATTAAAAAGGTTTAAATGAAAGTCGTACCTAAGCATATGATATTACTCTATATAATAATTTGTGTTGGTGAAGAGTTACATTAATCTGTCAAAACCGCTGCGACTCTGGCATACTTTAGATATTCTATATTGGTAAACTATGTAGAAATCTGTATGTTGAGTTCAAAATACAACAATTGATTTTTACAAAATATCCCACTAGAAAATTTAATTTAAGTTTAACATATTAATTAGTTTTAAAATATATTTTAATTATATAATCGATTTTTTAAAATTAAATTAGTTAATTTTCATCGTCAAATATTATTCCCTAATGTATTTCATTAATTTGCTTCAATATATAATATATTATATAATTTTAACTGCTTTGTATTCATACAAGTCTATACTATACTTAAGTACCTACAATCAAACTTATATTGAATTTCATAATATTCATAATATTAGTCGTTAAAAAATGTTATATATTTTTCACGTATTTCTAGTGATCTGTTTATTCCTCTATAACTTTTAATTTCAAGTCAACCTAAAGCTCCTTTTACTTCATATTCATCCGAATCGAATAGTTCAGTGGTATCAATATTGAGAAAAAAATTTCGTAAATAATAATAATAGATACAAGTTGTGAATATTATTTTTATTTTTGTTTCTTCTTTTAAATCCATTAACCCTTTATAAACTCTCAATTTTTTTTTGTTAATGTGCCTAACACGTTCTGATCAAGACGATAAGTATAAGATCAAAATAATATCTCCTGTAGATTTATTTATAAATGCAATATAGTAATTATAATATTTATTTCTATACTCATATATGTATTAAAAAAATGCTCACTTTTAATTTTTCAATGATCCAAATGAAGAAAATTTTATTGTTTACAATTTAATCAAATTGTTTAATATTGCTATTATTTAAGTATTTGTATTAAATGTATTATATTTAGTTGTTTTTTATTACCAACCATTATTAATTAAATTATATTATTAAAATTGTTACTTTGTAACAGTGTCAAATAACAAGAACCTGAAGAACCAAAACACAATTCTATAGAAGTGATTGTTGACTATGATTTTGGTAATGATAGTGGTAATATTCAAATGATTCTAATTACTTCTTTATCAATTGGTATACAATGATATAAATAAGGAAATGTTTATATAGTATCGATAAGGTTCTAGAACATTTAAATAAAAAAAAAAAAAAATAATTATAGTCCACTGGATGCAGTTGAGTTTTTGATGTTCAGCCATTCTAAAACTATTAAAGCATTTTCAGTAAAAAAGAAAGTTATTATATTATGGTAAATAAATAAAATTATTGGGACATTAGAAATTGAATAGATTTAGGAAAACGAAAATCACTAACGTATTCATTAAGATTAAATTGAAACGTGTAATATAAAAAATTATACAATACTTAAAAATCTAAATTTTAAAATTTTAATTATAATTATTTTGTATTATCAAGTTTTAAAATATAATAATTTTAATCAAAACAAACAAATTAGTGTATTATTTTTTTTATTACACAGGTGTAGTAAAAATGCCTATGTGATGCGCCGTGTTAGTTTTATTAAAGATTCATTATAGGTGTTGAAAATATTATAAAATAGTACTTATTTAACTTTAATAAAACTACTTATTTCATTAAAAATATTGTTTATGATAGAAATATTCTATTAATAGTTAGAACTTATATGGTTTGAATGTGTATTCTATGATATAAAATTATATTCCTATATAATGTGAATTTTAAAATTTTAATTTAAAACCAATCAAATTAATTTTTAAATTTGCAAATTAATCCATGAACACTATATAAAATTTAATAAATATATTATTCAAAAATTTGGTAAATAGTAAAGAAGATTAATTTTAACTGTTTTAAATATATATGAAATTAAGCTGTTGATAATTAGTAAAGTATAGAATATCATTAACTGTAAACAAAATATTATATTAAACAACGTTGTTATTTTTTTTTTATAAAAACGTCATTAAAGTTGCATTTTAATCAAAAAAAATAGTTACAATAGAAAATTGAAATTATTTTTACTTCTTTAATGATATTTTACCTGTCTCGTAAGATTCTATAAAATATATGACAACTTAGAAAAATACCAAAGTTTCACGTTGTTCAAACTTTAGATAGTTTTATTTGTGGTTCGATAGGTTGTCATATTTTTTAATTATTTTTAATTGTTTATACTAATTATCTATAATACTTTAATATTAATTATTTGTTTATCTAATTTTATGCAAGAATATTAATATGTTTTTTTTTAATTGTATAAACTTAGTGGAAAGTTGAAATATTTAAAAACCCTTACATAAAATTTTGCCTAATAATGAAATTTATACAAACTGTTTGAAATTTTATTATACATATTATTTGTCGATAATTACACCATGTTTAAGATACTATTTATTAAAATATGAATTGAAATGTATAATAGTTAGTATAATAATTATAATAGTATAATATACGTCTTCACTAAAAATCGTTTTAAGTTGTATCAACATTATCCACTCTAAAGACAACTAATTTCATATTTCAATATCCATTTGGATTATTAGATTTTGTGAAATTTTTTTAATAATAACTATACTAATATTAAAGTAATCAATTTAATGAAATAAATTAAAACAAGTTCTATGTTAAGTAATAGAATTGGATTCTAATAAACAAAATTAAAAATTAATATATATATATATATATATATATATATACATAATATAGATGTTAATTTTTCCATTTTTATAACAAATAATACTTTTCAAAAATATAATAAATTATATTCAATAATATGATAATATATATAATAATATATATATATACTCTATAAATTCGACAGATATCTTTAAAAGTAACTGACCCGTTCAGATTTTAAATTGAACGGATCGTATATTTTACCATTTTGGATAATCTATCCAACAGAATTTGTATCAAACAAAAAACAATCGTATTAAAATGTAGCACTGGGTTAATTTTATAGAGTTTAAGCACTTGTTATACAATTCTTTAATAAATGTCAATGACGTTATGCTGTATGTTTAAAGTTCAAATATATTAAATAATATATAGATATAGCTCTTTTTAGTCAGCTTTTATTTTATAAAAAAATTCTACCATCAACATAAAACGTGAACCTTACTTAACTTTTATGTTAGGTATTTGTTAACAAGTGTTTACACCCTAAGCTAAACTTTAAGGCTACAATTAAATTTTTGCGTAGTCGTAATTTTTACATATTGTTAATTTAATAGAACTTAGTAGAGCAACTATGTATGGTGTTAGCAAAAAATTCAATTACCATTTTATCTCAAACATTTTAAAATATTTTTCTTGCGCAATATGTAGTATGTAATAATATTATGATTATGGAAGGAAAAATAATGCACTCCTTACAAAACACTAAACAATTCACTTAAACATATGCTTATATATCCTAAAAATTCTAAATGATACATTAAAAATTTGTTATAAAAATGTATTTTACTTTTTGAATTTTTAATTATATTAAACTATTAAAAATTAAAGACAATTAATTAAAATAATAAAATAATAGAAAATAATTTCGCGTGTGTTACAACAACAAAACTCGTACGAATGATAGCATTTAAACGCCACCAATTATTATTTATTCTATAGGTATTGTTATTGCTAATGCCACAATTTAATACGAGTAAGTACTTTAAACTTTGTTATATTTATATAAAAATTATATTAATGTATAGAAATCTTAAATAACACTTAAATTTTAATTTTGTATCTATAAACTCCAAAAATTCCTTAAGAAACTAAAAAAATGACCTAAAAAACAAATTTGTTAAAAACGCAAAATAAACTGTCTTATTCTCGTTCTAAAAATCTAAATTACATAAAACGAATTTGTGTCAATACGAGCATAGCAATCTATAAAAAAAACAATGCAAAATACAAATGGTACGTCGTACGTCATTATTGTACAATAATATAGAATTCGGTAATTCTCAACCTGTGGGTCGCGACAACCAAATAATTCTCGATGGAAAATAATAATATAATATTCAAAAGTCGAAAAACATTCTGATTCGTAAAAATATATAGAACCATATCTGATGGTTTTTTTCCAATTTCCGATTTTTTCCGATTTCTAAAGATCGCAGAAAAGGTTGAATAACACTGATACAGATAATTATTATAACGGGATGTATAGTAACCGCAAAACGCGTACGTGTATCGTGTCCCCGCTGCCCACAGGTCGCAAGGTATAATTATTTAATTAACAATTCACAACAATGTGGTCACCTGTTTATACGCGTTAAACGATCATGTAATCGTATCGATTTTGGCAGACTAAATTACACTGTGAACTGCGGCGGTTTTCGGACGGGACGTAGTCGTGTTTCTCCAGTGCACCGTAACTGCGACCGCGTAAATCCATTAACACCGCGACGGCCCGTCCGGTATCAGCAGGGATGGTATAATAGCATAACGCGGTATTAAAATTCTATTATGTCTATACCGCGAATATGTTATATTATTTTGTATAGTGGTCGTAATAAAGAGTACTGATGCGATAAGTTGGGTCGTGTTCTTAATTATTATTTTTGTGGTGACAGTGGGTGTGAGCAACGAGAGGGGAAGATAGTTGAATGATTTTATGTTAGGTTAATATTGGTTATTCATTACAGCAGCTTAAGTCGCCTGTAAATATACGAAACAAAATATAATATTTAATACCTGCTGAGTTGTTAATAATAAAGGCATTTTATAATATATGATGCAAAAAAAAAAAAAAAAAACTTTATATTTATATGATATCTGTATTAATTATTATTATGACAGGTGTAGATCGACGTATCGTGGTTGTCTGACCACGAGACACTAAATGTCTTATAAATACCGTGAAAAAATACCACGGTAGTTCTGCGAATTTAGTTATGAATTTATGATCAATATAACGCGAGCGTAAACCAAATGGTATTATATCAAATTATGTTCAGGAGAGTGTTTTTAAACTTATATTAGCTATATTATTCTTTTCTATATATACGTCGTATTTTAGTATTTGTATGATTGTTAAATATAAAAATATTTAAAGTTGTATATTTAAATTATATTAATATAATTTGAGTTTCGTGTGTTAAATTTATTCACAGAAAAAAAATCCTAAGTATTAAGAATAAAAGTTTCTATCTATTTTCATAAGATATATTTTGGGTTCTGAATAAAGTCTTTAGCGTAGTTTAAGTGTAACTAATCTCAACGTATTAAATAACTCATTATAACTTTTGTAATAGATATAAGTAGTATAACATTATATTAATGTGAAAATCTATTTTCTATTCATCTACTATTATTTAAAATTTATACTAAAAATAAAATACTGATCTTAAGATAACACGTTTTGGTTCTTAGTTTCTTACTAATGAACAATATTGCGCATAGATTACACCTTTTCGTTCCCAAGTTTTATTTAAAAATGAAGTTGTATTTGGGTAACAATAAAATTACAGTTTGATAATTTTAGTTGATTTTTAGTTTAATTTATTTAAATATTTTGTTAATTTAACATATTTTTTTGGAGTTTAAATGTAATAAAATGAATATAACTAAACTAAAATGTATTAAAATGTAGGTTTAAAAAATTAAGTTTACATTCTTTCGTTTTAAAATCACGAGTTTAGTTAGCTACATGCGAGGTGTTATGGTCTCCGAACACAAGATCAAATGCGTATTTAGATCGTTTAAGCGATAAATTACACGTACACAATGCAGCGTCTAACAAGCGGTAATCTAATGAAACAGATCGTATTCGTCGTTGTGAAGTTACATTATATCGTATGTATAAAGTCGATGTAGTATATGAGAGTGGTGTCAAAATCGATTTTGGTGTGTCGATGGCGATAGGTTTTTTCGGACCCAGGCATCGGGTGATTGCGTTGTGTGTATTTAAAAAGCTGCCATTTTGCACGATTAGAGGGAAAATTCGAATAATAAATTGTATATATAAACGGTATATTATAATAATATACAGTACGATCAAAATATTATGTTACAGAGACATTTTTCCTGTTTAGTAGCGGAAAGACACGCAATATACATAATAACCAATTTTCTCATAGTATTAAAATTTTAAAACGATATTTTAAGAAGTTTTCTGAGGGATCAATGTATGACAATAGAATGTGAGCTTCTTGTTCTATGTAAAATTAAATTTTGATCACTCTGTATATGTATATACATAAATATATGTATATAAAGTAGCAGCTCAAGGGATGGAGAAGAAGAGAAACATTTTATGTTATATAAGGGTCGTACGAAAGTATATCTAAGTTTGTAAGATGAAAAAAAAACTAAAAAATCCCTGCGACCGCGACCTAGACGGGTGGGAGTTAACCGTAAAAACACGATCGAGTATAATATATTTTATACCACGACGGTAGCAACTATATAAGCGCGTCCACACATATAATAAAATATATAATACAGGGTGTTCTAACGTTCTGTAATATTTGTCAGGGTCAATATATTTCTTTTTTATCTATGCGTTAAAAAAATATTGTCTTACACCGCGTGAAAGAGACGTTTATTTTATTTAAAAATTTTTTTTTTCGTACTAGAGATTGAGGTTTAAAAATTTGAATTTTCGATTTCCTCACGACACGTCCGCGTGATAGATGTGTACGACGAGAAGAGTTGTTTACCTATTGTATTTTTTTATATTTTTTTTTTTTTTATAAATAATCTAAATGTTACGTAAATAGTAAATTAATTTGAGGTGGGGGAGAGGATTGGTTTAGACACATATCCTATAAATGTTCACCGTATTTTCAATTACAAACTCTGAGGAGAGGGGGAGGGGGGATCTATCACAATCATCACCCCTCAATCACGATCCCGAAACTATGATTCCGAAACGAAACAAACACGAGTACAAAAAAAAAAAAATATGAAATCGGTAAAAAATATTATCCGGGAAATCGTTAACCGGCAATCTGTCGGACACCCTGTATTATATATAGGTACTCTACACTACTCGAGCGGGCGGTCCTCGTGTTGGATAGGACCGCGGTTTTTCGGGGGTCGTATATGTATATAAATATATTATGTACGTATACTTTTGGGTAAAATTTTTGCGAGACGCGCATGCGCACCAATATTATATTATATATCCTGCACATCGGTGGCGGCAGTCACAACCTTCCCCCGAACGTTTCTTATTGTACCCTGTCCACTGTCGTCGAGCGGGAATAACGGTCGGCCTTTTTCGCCGCCGCCGCCGCCGTACTACGATTTGTATGGCGTACTGATCTCGGCTGCGCCCCCAAGCAGTGCGAAACAACTGTCGCGCGCGCGATAGTGTGCGTCTCTCTTGGTCCACATCGCACCTGCACGCGGTCCCGGCGGTCATCGGTCGTCTGCGGCACCAACTACCGGGTAGTATTATAACCGCGGTCGTGGTTTCATACATCGTTTCGGAACCTTGGTCACTTAATAATATACTTTGTTTATAAATATAAACTTTACCATCCCCATCAACACCATCGTTCAGAATACTCTGACTAAACTCATCGGGTAAGTCGCGTTATTATTATAATTATTATTATTTTTTTTAATATTATATTTTATTTTGAATCTTATTTAATATAAACATTTTTTTATAAATAAATTCCTCCCAAAAAAGGCATTATTAAAATATGTTCAGATTAGGTTATGTTATTTAACATTTTAATAATTAGTTTTGTAACATTGATACATTGATTCGTTGTACAATGTGCATTTTACAAATAATTACTGGGTAAATAAAATTGTATTTTATTCTCAGCACGAGATATTTATTTGACCACCCGTAAGGCCGTCACGAGGCGCTTTATACAAACTTCATTAATATTATGTAATATAATTTTCTGCACGTGGTGATGCGTACTATAATATTATGGTTTTCGTGTAATAGATTATAACAGCACCACACATTCACACTCTATTATATTATATTTTCTATTATCCAATTATACATATTATTCATAGGAAAAGAGGTATGATATTATTATTACATTGTTTTAAACAATTTATATTATTAATCATTGAGATACCTATACGTTACAATAAATTTATGATAACATCATATAATATTTAATTATAAATTTTAAACTATGTTAAAATATTACCCTATTTAAATGGAAACATGATTTATGATTAGTAAATATCGAATTTTTGAAATAATAATATGTTACATTAATATACATTATTATTACCATCTATTTTCTATATTACTTTAATATATTTCCCCTTCTTAGTCCCATTTTTTTTTTTTTTTAAATTGGTTATATGAAGAAGTTATATTCCCGTTTACAATTTATTATTTATAAATTGATCTAGAAATGTCGTCTGCAAATGTTAAATTGTAGTACAGTTTGAAATTTGAGTACTTCATTTTTTCTCCGATATACTGATACGTTATAATAAATATCCTTATCTTAGTATTAATAATAAAGATGTTCCAGTAAGGTAAGAAACACATTTTATGTTTTTCTAAGGATATTTTTTTTTAATAAGGAAAGTCAACATTAACTCGTTTAATGCATTTTTTTAAAAAAAGTTTAGATCGAACTTTTATCTGGGTTAAAAATTTAAATATAATTGCGAAATATACATAAAACTTGTATAATTAGCCTTTTGTAAAATTACCAAAATATAGAAAACATTTGTATAATTATCCTTTTGTACAATAATTAACAAAATTAAATAAAATTAGTATAATTATTCCTTATAATATTTTATTAAGACAAATTTTGTATCTTTCACACTCGATAAATATTTACATATTTTGGACACTCTCGAAACCTTTCTTACACAAGAAGGAGGAATACCGTGAACAATATTTTCATGACTAACCAATTTTTTTACCACCATCCTATTATAATATTATATATAATATTGTTACTCCCTTTTACTTTTATTATTTATTATTTATTATTCCGTTTTTCCTTTTTTTCTAAACTCCTTACTTAAGTACCTCATTTTCTCATCATTCATTTAACTTCTTATTTTTCTTAAATTTGATTTTTTGTTTTATTCGTGTTATTACAATATAATCACTTAAAATATTATTAACTATAAATATTAACATAATTAATTATATACATGATTCGTTTTATATTTTATGTTAATCCAGTACTTAAAAAACAACATAAATATAATATTATACAGAGTGCTCCTGAAAAATCAGTTAAACTTGGAATGTAATATGCAATATTAAATACAATTTATTTTGTATAATTATTCATATTATATATTATAAATATATTAAACTTATATAAACTATGTATCGAACTTATAAATTAATTATTACTGTATAATTTAAAATTGTATTTTACAAAATGAATAATTTAATTTTTACAAATAATTCTAAACATTTTTTCATGGGTCTAAAGTTATATTGTATTTATCCAATTAGTCCTGTATGTCTATTATATCATCCATTTCAGGAAAAAATGTTTTTTAAATTTATTATTTGTTAAAAATTTAGACATGTATATAGGTATTTACCTAGGTAGGTTGATAGGTACCTATCAATTATTGAAAATATCATATAGTTATTATATTATAGTACTTCATTAACATAAATTTGTCTATAATTATAAGTATAACTCAGAATGAGGTTTTACTAATTTATTGCTTTATTTAATTTACATTATTTATAATTATAATAAAATATATATTAACATAGAACAGTTAATTATTATGATATATATATATTTTACAAATAAAATATAATATATATATCTCATATAATAATTATTATTTCAGTACATTTTTTTAATAATAAAAGATATATTATAAAACAGCTTGCAAGAAAATGTATTTCTATATGTAAAATGAATAGATTTTTAATTTTTAACATTAATTATTATATTTGTAAATTAATATACTCATGATAAGTGAATCTTGTATACAACAAACAAAATTCTCATCTTATTTTTTTTAAACAAAAAAATAGCCATTTACATATTTTAATCCACTTAATGCAGTACATTATATATTATGATATTACTGTTTTAATTAATCAACGATTTTTATTGTTATAATATGTTCAGTAAATATTAGTTTTTATTTTATTCTAATTGAAAATCAGTTTCAATAAAATGAAATCGTACGTCTTCTCAATATATAGAGAATTAATTAAATTTCAATCGAACGAATAATTACATATAAAAATAAAATTCTCAACACGATAAATATTTTGGAAATAAATAATTATTATATTTTCATTTATAAACATCGATTTAAAAATTAATTGATTGTTGGAAACATTAAAAAAGTACTTCAAGAATATGTCTTAGTACAAATATAATAATATATTATATAGTAGGTATACCGAATGCAATTTATTTATTTGCAATCTGATATTAAATTTTATTTTTCCAATAAATACAATTTAATAATAGTGTTTGATTTAAATGCTTTTTTTTACGGAAGAAGGGTATTTTCTGGCTAGCAATATTCCAGCAAGACTCCGTCGACTCGAGAGCACTCGTGTTTTGAAAAATCCCATGTTATATATTTTATATTATAAACGAATACTTAAAACAAAGTGTACTCGACATCGCATAAAATGTGTATTACATGTACAATCATAAGAGTTACACTGCTAAGTGAAGTGTATTATTACAAGCTTTCGAGTAAAATTTTATAATTTATATTATATACGTAATTGTTTGTAATTCACATAAAATTTAAAAGTGTTTATTTTAAGAATGATACAAAATAAAAAGAACTTGAATAGATAACTTTTCATGGTAAATACTAACGTATTTTTTTAACTATTAAAAATAAATTTCAAGGAATTTCATTAAAACGATAAAATATAAAATGTGCGCGCACTCACACCAATATTAGAGTTATCGATTTTAAATTAGTATAAAAAGAAAGTGATCATTTGTCTATTTTATCACCTGTCACCTATGGGTTAGAAGACTAAAAGTAGTATAAATTGGCTAATTGTGGTAAATAGTAAACCTTTTAGTGGTGGTAATTAATTGTCATTATTATTTAGTTAGACTTAAGACAGATAAAGAATTTTAAATATTGACCGAGGATGGGAGTTAATTTCTTAATAACTACAATGATAAATTAACGTGTATATTATACTATTTAGTTTTTAAAGTAAATATTAAATTTAATGACACTAATAATTTAATACATATAAATGAAGATAAAATAAGATTCACAAATTTTGGTCATAACAAATTCTCGTTATTAAAATACTTTAGAAAGTTTCACTGTTTGTTGATAATTTATTATACACGTTTCAGACATTTAAAAAATAATAAAAACATTTCAACTTTAAATATTTTCATAATCTATTTATTAGAAAAAAAACCCATGTATTTATTTTAAATCAATGTATTAATTTAAAAAAAAAATGTTTTTCAAGACATATGCAATTTTCTAATTAACACTAGAACGTTATAATCGCATGTTATGTCTTCTTCTAACAGGAAATATAGATTATATAGCACAATCATAGAACGCAGAACATGAATTATGACATTGTGGTAAAACTTAGACGTAGATTATAAACATATATTAGACAATTTAAAAAGAAGCAAATTTTGGAGGGAATTTCATGTTCGTTTTGTAAAATATCTTCTGGCAAAGAAGTTACAGCAGGTTAAAATAATATAAAACTTAATAAAATTTTATAACTTTTTTGCCAGGTGATATTTTATAAAACAGATATGTCATTCCTGCTAAAATATGCTTCTTTTTAAATTTGCTAATAGATGTTTATACTTCAATTTCAATATAAACATCGCAATTATTGTTATGCGTTACTGAGATTTTGCTATATTCCCTGTTAATAAAAGACTGAGTCAGCGTCATTGTAAAATATGCGGGTATAATGTCCTCATAATTCTCATAAAATGTAATTTATGTTTTAGCTTTTATATCACATTCAATGGCGTCTAATGATAAACCTCCAGAAGTTCCACCCCGTAGACGCAGTTCAACAACATTATCAAATAAGTAATTACTAATTTTTACTTATTATACTATTATATATTTATTATTTTTAACAAATAAGAATATATATTTTTAGAACGTGTATACTTATAATTATTTAAATTAACAATAATTTGGTCTATATAAATTTGTAAATCTATAATATCAATATTGAATAATTATTAGATTTGTTCTCATATAACGTTGCAATTTTACGTTTAGTTACATTAATTTAATTGAAATTAATGGACGTATTTTTACATAATATTGCGACGATATAAACATTTATGTGATTATATCTTAATAATAATAATAAATTAATTTTGTTATTAGGATTGTAAATGAAAACTCTGCTGCAGGGGAATCTCAACCTATTTCCCCTTCTTATTTATCACGGAGACATTCATCTTGTATTGATGACATGGATAATGAAACAAATCCTGTAAGTAATGTAATTCTTGCATTATTATACTCGTTTTCATAATTCATGATTTTTTTTTTACATGATTTTATACTTAATTTTATGCTTAAACAAAATAAATTCATTTTTTAACACATGACTCATACTTTAATGGTAATAATAATAATGATGTGTAACCAAACCTTTATTTATACAAATAATTATTATAAAATTATACAATATTAAAATATTGTTCAATATATCGTCCGTACAATATAATGTATTTTTAATTTATTGGTTTAATCTTTATTTTATGCAGGGTTTTTAACATTAATCTTTTTTCTCGTTAAATAAATATAATATGAGTTATGTAAGATATATTATTAACTTTTATATGAAGCGGCAATCATAGACATTAAGGCTTGTCTAATTGTTATAGTCAACTGATAATCAGAAATACTGTAATAACGACTAATACTTATAAGTAAAAATTGAATTCACCATATTTGCATATATGCATATATTGCGTTATAATGCGGCTTGATATAAGAGTCATTATATTAATTGATATAATATTAGTTTTATTAGTAATATATGTTTTTTAATTGAATAAAAGCGTTATATGAAAAGATGAAAAAAAAGTATTTTATTTGAATGAAAAAGATATTTTAAAAAAAACATAACCTTCGTACCCCTTATATAATGTTTATGATTTATATTTTGAAATTTTCGGAGTGTGTGGAACTTTATATAATTATACAATTGGGTACTTAATGTTATAAAGTTGCATTATGGTATCAACTAACACCAAACATTATTATAATCTCACTCGTCATATTTAGAAATACTGAAATGTTTTGTAGTACATTATATTCAATAGGCCGACAATCACAACAACGACTTGAAGGTTTTCCGTTTGACTTAAATAAAAATAAAAATAAAATTTTTTATGTTTTACTGTATAAGTTATACATTTTTTTTTTTTGCTTATATGTTCTAAAAGTTTGGGTTATTTTTTTTATTAGCTCATTTTTTTATCGTATCAATGCCATACTGTCTTAATGTATTTTCACGTATTGTTCAATCTTGTAATTTTTTATTACACTTGCAGTCTTACCTAGCAGTAACATTATTTTATTTTCATTTTAAACGACTAAATAATTGGATTTCTAGATTCTTTGAAATTTACAATTTCATTAGCAGCCATAGACTCATAGTAAATCTTAATTTAATGTTTATTTATTTATTTATTTTTTTTGACAAATTAAACAATAAAATTACATTTATTCGTTTTTTTAGTAATGAATATTATTTTTATTATAATACAATATATTTTAAACTTTAACGGATGACTCACTTTTTAGTGCGTGTAATTAAGTATTTATATAGTTTAGTACAAAAATAACTTTTGAGTTATTTTGAAAATTAATTTTAAATATCATACGGTTAAATTATTTCTACTAAAATCAAATTAATATGCTAATGAGGCATTATAATATTTTGATTTGTATGCACCTATAATACAGATTTATTATTATTTATAATTTTAAATAATCGTAGATTTATTAATTTTTATCATTTCAATATTCAGTTTAGACGTTTAGGATCTACTTCAGGAAGTTAATTTTAATTCTTATTCTTATTTTTAGAAAAATAATTAGTTGATATATATTTAAAAGAAATACCAATTACTATTTATCAATAACATAAAACCTTATTTTTATTCTATATTTATTACAGTTATATACTGCTAGTCTTATTATAGATATTATATATATAATGTTTCTTAGATTATCAATTTTTTTTTTTTCAAACCTAGATACACACATATATATATATATATATATATATAAATATATATGTTACGTATTTTATACATATATAACCTACTATATAAACTTTATAGAATCAAAACTAAACTAAAATACAATTATATTTTAATTCATGAAATTAAAATATTTTAAAAATATAGTACTAAAAAATTGGGAAAGTCAATTCCGGACGTTCCTCTATCGTCTCTTCGGTCCTCGGAGAAATTAGTGGTTTAAAATAATTAAGATTTGAATGCAATTATATTGCATTTGAAAATACGATTCTGAGCGATACTCAATATAATACAATATATTATATTGATAATTATTTTCAAAATATTACAAAGTGTGTAAATTACCTATGAAAATACTCAAAACAATTTTCAAATCCCTACAATCAAAACTGAATTATTTATCTAAAAAAATTTAAAATCGAATTCTCGGCAATTATCGAGATGTTTTTCATATTCCAAGTAAACAATTTAAAGTTGCATTAGTTATAATGAAAATCTAAAATCAATTTTGTCAAAATTACGATTTCCGTGAATTCAATCGTTTTTCCGTAATTTTTTGGTATTTCTTCTTTTTTCAATGAAAAGCTTTTGAAAAATTCGAAAAATAATTCGAATTAAGTATCATATAGATATAATTTCAAACTAAAAGCATACTTACTTGTGGTAAAAGAACAATTATTTCCACCCGAAAAAATGTCTTCAGAATTTTAAAAACATAAAAAATATTATAATATTCAATTCTATTTAATATTCTAATTTTATAAGCTTAAAAAAAAAATGTGACTTTATTTGATCATAATATATTCATTATTGGAAATACAATATTATTCTCGTACCTACCTAAGTACATATTTTATCGTTTTTATTATATTGTTACAATTATTTATATAACTCAACCTAACCTAACCTCGTATAATTATAATAATATTAAGTAGGTATTTAATAGATAATATAATCCACTTAACAATTGTCATACAACTTATTAACTTTTTCTCTTCTTTCATAAATATAAGATATGAACCTGTGCATAATAATTTCATATGTCTACTGTAAAGTGAATACATACATGTATGTAAAAATACTCAATACCGTTTTAGATTCTAAGCGAAGAGAGGAATGTATTGGTCTTACAAAGATGTTTATTTTTGGTGTATGAAAACATTTTTTCGTGTATAAATAATGATCGAATTACTACAAATAGGGTATACTTTTGTTAGCAAATTGTATCTAGTTGGTACTTTATTTATCTCATTTTACGAATTTTACCAAAGTTTTTTTTTTAGGAGAAGAAAAACTACCAAAAAATCGCCAAAATTACGATTTCCGTAATTTTTTATTTTTTATTTCGTGAAAAATAATTGAGATTTAATCGTAGGGACTTGAACATTTTTTTTAAAACTAACATTGGTAATATACAAGTGTGGAAAGACAGATTAGTTGATTATTTGGCGAAATAAAGAACTATGAACTATTTTCCAAAAAAAATTAATATTACCTACAATTTAGGGTTTATAGATTTGAAAATTTTATAGAAGCCTTATAATATACTTCTTAATCATTTTATAAAGTATTATGAAAATCGTGACTGTCAACTTTTTTTATAGGCTTTCTATTTTTTTCTGATATTTGAAAACTTTTTTTTGAGTAGAAATAATGGTTGGTTTACCACAAATAGAGTATCCTTTCTATATCAAATTTCATCTAGTTGGTACTTTATTTAGCTTATTTTTTGAATTTCCCAAAAGTTTTCCTTTCAGAAGCGAAAAATTGGCAAAATTACGATTTCCGTTATTTTATTATTTTTTTATTTCATGATTACTAATTGAGTTTTGATCGTATAAACCTGAACATTTTTTTGAGTACTCACACAGTTAATATTAACGGTTTGTAAAATTTGGAACTGATTGGTTGATTCTTCGGCTAAATATAGAGCTTTGAATTTTTTCTAACAAAAAATTGTTGAAATTTTTGTAGAAACCTAATCATATACTATTTAATCTATTTAAAAATTATTTTGAAAATCGTGACTGACAATTTTTATCATGAAATGACTATGATTTTGGGTTTTAAAATGATACAAAAATAATGCTTGATATTTCAACGGAAAATTCAGTTAGTCTTAAGAAATTTCGTTATGAAGAGGTTTACTGTATTACCAAACTTCAATCAAATTAATTAATACAATTTTATATTTTTCGATAATAATATATTTACTTTAAATTAAAATGTACTTTTAAAAGTCTCATTAAATCATTAAAAATATACTGTTGTTCATTAGATCTAATTGAATAATGTCTTTACTATTTATTTTTTTTATTTGATATGACTCAATATTAAAAAGTGTTTTGTTATATTTAAATTCAGACTTTTGTTAAATTGCAAAAATTTTTAGAGGAAGTATTACAATAGAATATAGAATAAAATAAATTACTTACTTATTGTTTAGATTTTCTACAATGGACAATAAAATAATAAAGTCCATTACTCGAATTAAATAAAAATCTTGATATCAGGATAACTTTTGCTATCATATTAGATCACCATGAATTATTTTTAATGTATCTCAATTATTATAGATATAATATAAGTTAGCTAGTGATAATTTCGTTCTATAGTATTGTTTGCCAATCAAAGATTGGATCACCACTAGATTAGGTTAGATTTGGTTGTTGCCTTTTATTAAAATAATAGATATTGTGATCTGTGTTAGTCGGTAACATAATATAATATTTAATTAATTTAATGGTCAATATAATTATGAAAAATGGCAACTTAATACTATTTGAGTTTAGATATTAATAATTAGACAACTAAATAATCGTAACTACAATAAAAATGGTCCATTTTTCGATGTTTTGATTGAAGAAATTAAATTATTTTTTCTTAATATATTCATAGATAGTATTAAGAATCACAATCGGTTGCATTTACATACGTACTAAAATTTGGTTTTGTTTTTTAAACCCTATTGCTAATTTTTCATTAAAGATTTACTACAATTTTTTATATACTTAAGACGTATAATCATTATTCATATATGTTTATAAGTTATTTGAAATTAAAATTATCATACCATAAAAAAATTAATTTAAATTGAAGTGTTATTTAAATTGATCTTCAATAAAAATATACGATTTAATATAATTATTACTTACTAATATTATAAATTACTAAATTATACTCATAATATTATATTAGGAATTTTATGAAACTACTTTACATAATATATTCATTCCAAAGATGTTTGAATTATAATGGTAATACCTTATGAACACTAAGAATTTCACATCAATTTGAATCATTCCTGTAGTAAGTATATTATGTACATTGTACAGAATAGTATAATATTAATTTTAATAAGATTAAAGTAGATTTCAGATATTGTATGTAAAAATAATAATTTCACACCAAAACAATAAATAACATTGACACGTAAATATCTATTATATAATTTATCAAAATACAACAATCGTCCAGATGATAAAAAGTGATATAAACATATTTGATTTGGCTTCGGAGTATTTCGTACTAAACGTATGTCGTGTATGCATCATAATATTCTAATATAATAATTCAAAAGGAAACAACTTATTTAGTTACTTAGCTATTACCGTATTATAATATTGTACGATATTTTGATATTAAAATAAAAAAAAAAACAAACATATTCTACCGGAAAACACCTTAGAAATTACGATCAAATGTAAATTTGTATCAGGTAATATAATGCTGATGTTATATTGGGAGTATAAGGATATAATTTAGAATCAACCAAAACGGTTAGTTTTAATAATGACAATTTTATTCATATTTAAACTCGATAATTGGTAATATCATTATCTAAAAATTAAATAAAGTAAAACTGTAAATTCCACAACCAAAATGTCGAATATGGCCAAAATAATGAATAAGGCTCAATAGAAAATATAAAAGATTAAATAATTTATAATGAATGATTATTTATTTTTTTTTTGCATTAATTCGATCATAGTTTGAATTGCAATTTTACTGTAATAACATAATAATATTTCGTCGTGCAGGGTGCTTTCTTAATAATATGTACAAAATGGCTATTGTTTCTATAATGTCTATTATATATTTTCGTGTCGTCTACATAGTGTACGCGATCTATTTGTATATTATCGGTTGTTGGTAACCGCTCGATCCGTGTTGTTCAACCGAATCGCCGCGCCTCACTTGCGCCTGGAAACCTGTCAGCGGGTTCGCCTGGTAGTCGACGGTCCGCACAAGACCGTCGGAATCCAGTAACCGATAGTAACCGATCACCTGGTTACCGATCTTTTGCTCTTGTTGGTCCTTAATGTCATCGGTCGACGGGCTGTTCACGTTGTATCCGAAATGGTAATCACCTGCGGAAGCCTGTTGCGGCATGAAACACGCCATCGTCACAACCATCAACGCCAGACATGACTGTGAAACGACAACAGACAAACCAAATTTTACATTAGATATTATAATCAAATTTAAGGAAAAATTTAGTTACAGAAAATAATACTATAATAGTTCATAACGTTGTGCACGATGTAAATACGATGAAACATCATTAATACGTTAACAATATTATTATCTATAATTGACGATATAGTATTGTACAATTTATCTAAACAATTATTTTCAATAATTACAAAAAACTTCCATGTAACTTAATTAAAATGATCTAACTTAACGAACAATAAACTGACTGGTATAGAAATTTCACAATATATACATTATTACGACCACAGATATCGATATAATAAACTAGATTACTAACTAGTGATAAAACATGAAGTTAATATCCGCCATTTTGAGTAGGTCAAATGTGTGATATCAGATTATTTATATATAGTACCGATAAAAATATAGAAAATATAATAATAGACAATATTTTTGTTTCCCTAAAATATAGAAAAAAAAAATTATTTCAGTTCCGAATATATTGACTTCAACTATTTTTTCATGCATTAATTTTAATGTCAATATCAATCATGATTTTAATTTTTAATGAATTTAATTATTAATGTGTATTACTTATTATATTATAATTTAAATATAAATTATATATCAGTTATTTATTTTATATTTTTACACAGATTCTTATAAATTTTACCGATTATACAAATAGATTAATAATTATATATATATATATATGTATATTACTATAATTATAAATTGAAAATATCACCTTTATATAATTTCACACATAAAAAATACGATAAATTCTTTACGTTATTATAATGTTTTTAAACAAAATTAATATGTAGTAAGTACATATGATAATTAACATTCTTAAACAATATAGAATATTAATGAACATCTCAATTATATATTTATATTAGGGCGTGTTATGTTTTAAAATATTTTTAAATGTGATGGTATTTTAAATTTAAAATTAATACTCACTATTATTTGATTCCACTGCATATTGAGAAAAAATTGTATTTTTAAGAATTATGACTTCTGACCAAACTAAAATAACTGAATGTAACTGAATAAAGAGTTTTTAAGTTCTTATAAAGTGAAATAAAAATTAATTTATTAGGTAATTTAGAAAATATAGAGTAGTAAATATCCTTGAAACTGAACAAAAACAATTGATTAATGGTTACATATTTTGGTGAAATAAATACATTAATTATTTACCAATTATACGTAATAGATTAACATACCTATTATATATATATATATATATATATATATATATTATATATATTTATTATACATAGATAAGTTACTAATTTATAATTGTTATAATAGTATTATATTTATAACTATTATAATACTTATATAATTATAATTTGCGTATTAATTTTTATTATTTTGCATAATTTGTATTATCACACATTTTATGAGTCGTCAATATATTCCAAATATTTTGATTATTTGGATAGACATAACTTACACAATCTATATTTTATTTATATGTAATACATAATATATTATTATACCAATATAATAAATCTTATTAAATTTATATCAATATATAAAATATTAGTAATTTATGATTGTATGGTCGATTAATAGGTTAAATAAAATTGAATAATAAAAAAAAGTATTTTTAGCTTGGCTTTAATTCTCGTCATATCAATATTGCATAATCAGTCAAAAATATAATGTATTTAAATATTACAAACGGTATTAAAATAAAACGAACTTTAGTTTGAAATTATGCATTTAAAATACTGAACAATATAAGTAAATTTGAATATGTTAACATCATATTATGAAAACGTTTAGTATAATATACGTATTATTAAATTTAAATTGGTCGAGATAAAGTACATAATGGATATATTTTTGTTACAAATATTTCGACACTAAGTATTAAAATGGAGATAATATGAATTATAATCTACAAAATTAATTATTTCTATAAAATATATTATTCAAGTGTAAATGGGTTAAGTTTTGATCAATTTTACATACTGTTTGATTTTTAAAAAAAGAGCATTTTTTTGATTAGAAAGGATTAAGTGAAATATTTTTCCTCTTTTAGAGGAAACTAAACTTTCTCAATTTTTAAAGTTTACTTTATTTTAAATTCCTAATTAAACCTGTAACTTAATATTTTTAGCCAACAAGAATATTGGCAGTTGTCATTTAGTCCTATATATTTTATGTAAGAAATATGAATACTTTTATTACTTGACTGTTGGTACAGTTCCGTAGATCATAAAATATTTACATAAATATGATTATACTTATGTAATAACTAATAGGTATCATAATATTAGATAATAATAATAATTTATATAAACACATAAATTTTATATTTGTGTGTGGTTAGAGGTACTATTTTATTGCACAAACTATTTTTTTATTTCGATAAAAATCGAATTTAACGAATAAACATAATGATGAATATTGGTAACTATATAAATATTATCACTAATATCTAATATTATACTATTATTTACCTAATATTAACGTAGCTACTACTGTAGAATAAACAAATGCAAATAATATTGATTTAGATGTATAAATATATATTTGCAAATATGAAGAAATATCGCTATCTTTTTTTATATTTGCTTTTTAACATTATACTTATATAATATTTTATATATAATAGGTATTATTTAGGTTTACTTATATTATTCTACATTTTATCTAGTTTGCATTATTATAAATATTATGTACATATGAACAATAAGAATTATATGTTATATTTATTATAATCTATTTTTAGCATAGCATAATATTTTGTGGTTAATGGGATTAATTATTTGGTTAATTTAATTATTTATATTTATGTAGACATATAGTACGTAGTGATAAATATAGAATTTTACAAGAACTAAAATATTAATTATAAAATTAGGTGGTAAAGTATTTATTATTACCAAATTATCTTATTACGTTAAAAATAGTTTATTAATTGAAATTGTATAGAAACCAAATTATACTTTAAATAATCCTTAATGCTCACTGCTCAGTTAAATTATTTAAAATATTTTGTGGTTTTGTGATCCGCATAAAAACATGTATATTAAAAAAAAAAAAAAAATAATAATAATAATGAATCTGAATTTTATGATAAACTTAATTTAAGAATATTTACTACAATTTGATCATTATAATTGTATTATAAAATATGCTCATAATAAGATAATTTGGCATAAATAAATTTACTAGGTATGCTATAATATGAATGAATATTAAATTATTAGGGTTTAAAAAAGTTAAGTTAATGGGTTTGCTTTTTGTTATCTCACTGTATATAATTATCAGTGTTAGGAATAATCATGTATAGAAGTTTTATACATGTGTATTATACATTTATATATATATATAAAACGTATATAAATAATTTCTTCTTTAAAATATTTAAATTTTTACTAAATAAAATATCACAAGTATTATTAACTAGAAATAAATTTGCAATGTTAATAGTAAAAATCATAAAACATGTTAGACAAACAACAAAATTTTTGATTACAACAATTTTTAAATTATTTCTATATTTGAAATAACTGTTGTAATCACTTAATATAAGTTAGTACTTTTGTATTTAACTTCAAAACCCTTTGAGATAAAATATTAATTATATTAGAAATAATAATATTATATTAAATTTAGTAATTAGAATGATCGCATTTATAAATGACATTTAGATAAATAATCTTAAAAAATTATGCTTTAATAGTTCCTACTCACTAAACATATTTATAATATAGTTTCATATTTACCATATGATACTAATACTATAATATAGGCAGTGAAATAGATAATTCTAATACAGTTAAATAAATACATATTTATGTATCCAATTACAATTATTAAATCAATAAATTAAAGGAATGTAAATTTTTTTTTTTGTTATTTTGTTTAATATAAAATGTACATAAATATATTATGTTTATATTTATTAAAAAATATAATATATTTAGGTACAATTAAATTGTTTAAACACAACTTTTATAATAATTAAATTTAAAAATTATTGTTGTTTTGTGTATTACTAGAATTATATAATTATTAACTAAAGTGAAAACATAATACATTAGAATCATGATGCAACTATGGAGTCGCCGTATTGTTTTTATAATAATATTGTTACATATTTAACGGATACATAGTGTCACATTGATTTCGAGTTAGTAAAACAAGGTCATTTTCGTGTTATTGAAGTTTTTCACAAAACACCACTATTTAGAAACAGTTCATCAGTACCTACCTATATAAGCACAAGCAATCGATTTTCTAAGCACATTCAACATTTGGTCACACAACCGATCAACAGACTAAATAAAACTATTAAACTTTAATAGTATTCATATTTTAATAATATCCATATAAGAACGGCCGTAATAATGAATACAATTCAGGTAAGTGAAGTTTCTTTAAAAATACATAAGTTCTCGACTTCTCATTCTATACAACATTTCATAGCTCGTAATAATGGAAATAATAAAATCGAAATATATTTTATTCCGACCATTACGCCAATCGTTTTACTTCTTGGAACGATATTATTTTTTATATACTTAATAACAAAATCAATCAGATTCTTTTTATTTAATCGATCTCGCTAATATCACTAATTCAGTATACTTTCTTAAATACATGTTATAACGATCGTCATTATATGAATATAAAATTAAATTACTTGTACAGATTTTAATTTAACTTTTCCATAACTGAATGTGATAATGATAAGTCCGTTTACTTAATACGTTACCATGTTTAAAATACTCGCCTAGGGAATAACGTAATAAATTATATTTTATATTAAAATGTAGGTAGTCGTTACAAAACTCATTATGTTGTTTTATTAGTAATACAAATAAAATCAATTTTAATGGATTATTTTTGCGTAGATTTGTTTGGTGTTGGCTTTGAGTAGCTTACTGCTGGTTTCAGCTAAACCTGGTCATGGGGAGTTCGCTTACAAGACCACTGGTGAACTGATAGAACAACCAGAATTGATAGATTGTGAACAAGATTCCGTGAAATTGGCTACTCCGATCATTTCTATGTCTCCTGCGCCAATCATGCGTTCAGATATTAATTTAGTAGCCGCGACTCCAGCGCCGATCATGCGTACGGTTGAAGTCGAGCCAGCTCGAATCTACGCTACAGCATCCGTGGCTCCTCCAATAATGGAAGCAAGATTAGCACCACAACCATTGTTGAAGGTCGCTCGTCCTCTGG